>JACDOX010000520.1:0-120525 GCA_014549065.1 Cardinalis cardinalis | reverse complement strand
GGGGGGGGTTGATGACCGGGTTTATCGCTGGAAAACACTCCTGAGGGAGACGCGGGGAGAGCAAGGAGCAGACAGGTGTGTCCGCAATAACCCGGCGCGCTCCCGACTCGCGGGATCCAGGTTGCCCAGGGAGGCTGCGGGTGCCCGATCCCTAGAGGTGTTCCAGGCCAGGCTGGTTGGACGGGGCTTGGAGCAACCTGGTCTTTTAGAAGATTCCCTCATCCATGGCAGGGAGTGGAACGAGGTGGTACTCAATGTCCCTTGCAAAGAAAAAGCATTGGGAGATTGTGTGTTTCTATCACTCTGGGACTCCGTCATTCTGTAATTCTGGGATTCCACGATCCCGCCCCGCTCGGCCCCGCCCCTCTGACGCCGCTCCGTGTCCGCGCCCCCAGCTCCAGCCGCCCATAAAGTGGGCGGCGGCGGCCGGCGGCTCCTCATGGAGAGCTGCGCGCCGCTGGCACCTGTTGTGCTACGGCGACTCCTTTTGCCCCCGTTCTCTCTGTGTCTCTGTCACCAGCCGCCCCGGGTACGGAAGATGCGGGCCGTGGTGCTGATGGCCGCGCTGGCCGTGCTGGCAGGTGCGTGAGGGACGGGACGGGGGACACCGGGACTCGGCTGAGCCCGCGCTCGCGCCTGGGGGGAGGTGGGGCTCGCGCCTGAGGGGGGGGCTCGCRCCGCGGCCGTGGGCGGGAAGGCGCTGAGGCGGCTGAGGGACCCTGAGGCGGCTGAGGGACTCCGCGCTCGGTGGCGACCCCTCTGCGCCCCCTGCTTACGGCGCCGTTTCCCCTCCCTCAAAAGCGAACCGTGCGGCCGCCGGGTCCTCGCCCAACGCCACGGAGCCGCAGCGGCACGAGGAGCGGGAGGCCGGGAGCCGTGAGGGCGAGCCCGTGCCGGGTCCTGACTATGAGGAGGATGAGGAGGAGTATGAGGAGGCGCCGCCCGTCCACCAGTACATCGTGGACGACTTGATCCGAGGTGAGTCGGCGGCTTTGGGATCTCGCAACTTGCGAGTCCCAACTTACGCCTTTTCTTTCTTGTAAACGCTGCTGTGCTTAGCTCGTGGAATATGGAGTAAAAACGTGCTTGTGCTTGAAGCTGCTGCTTTAGAAATAGCTGTCGGGGTGGAAACCTAGCTTGAATGCACCCGGGGTGTGTGGAAGCTGCAGGCCAGCCGGTAGCGTGCTGTGCGTAGCTTTACTTCCTAATAAACCTCACAGGAGGGCTGGGGTCAGGTGGCAACCACCTGCTTAGTGTGGAAGTATCAGTGGAGATTTAGGTGCTGTTTGGCCCTCAGGGTTTGTTTTACATCAAGTTGTCTTGCTGCAAGAATTTTCTGGGTAATTTCTAATGGTGGCCTATTTGGGTTGGAGTCAACTGAAATTTTGTTGGGAAAGCAGGCACTTAAATCCCTTAAGTGGCCACAGGAAAGTTTGTTAAGCATCTTTAGGCCAATGCTTCACTGTCAATAGCTGTTGTGTGTATTTATTGTAATTTGCTTGCTTGCTGAGCTGTGAAGAGATCTGAGCAGTCTGCCTTACTGTGGGAACGGGAGCATTTTGTTGGTTCTGGGCTGAGTGTAGTTGCAGTACAAGCCAGGTATCTGCAAGTGATTTGATCCTCAGTAGGTGTGAGTAGGCTGGTCCTGTTGCCTCCGGGGTGGATCTGACTGCCGATTTTCATGCAGAAGCACCCTGAGACTTGATTGTGACTGAAGGACCTATTAAATTAAGTGGAACCATGCTCAGTGTGGTCACTTGAGGGAACTGGTGGACTTGTGCTTAAGTTCCCTGTGAAGATCTCTGGGGGAAACGCGCCTGTTGGTGTTGTCAAGCAGTTTAGCCTGTCAAACTACTGGCTTGGTGACTGAAGTGCTGTCTTAACTGCACAGAAACCAGACTTGTTACCTAAGGTGGTTGGTTTGTAGACCAGCTCTTCTGCTTGACGTGAGGTTTATCTGTGGCTAAACCTTGAAACTGTTATGATTCAGCTGTGGATGGCTTTCCTGGCCATGCAGCCTGCAGACAGGGACACTGAGATCGAGCTGMCAAGCTGAGCCTGGGTGAGAGAGGGAGGTAAGTGGCCTCAATTATGAAAGCCTGAACCTAAAGATCAAGTCAGACAGGACAGAACAGGGGCCTTTGACTGTCAGCAGTGAGCTCACACTTCCAGGCACAGGAAACCTTGCTGCAGGAGCTGTGCACTCGTTTACATATTAATATAGCTCATACAGTTTTAATCAGACTTCTGGTTGCTGAAGGCATTTTTTCTTTTAAGTAACTTCAAGCCAGGCTTGTTGCTCTAGAAGTGAAAATGATCAGCTGTCTAGACAACAGTGAGCTACACCTTGTTTCTTTGAATGGGCTCTCAGCACCTGAAATACAGGGTTAGGAAGTAGTTAGATCCAGTTGTGCCCTATTGTGGTGATTGCCTGTATGCATAGAGCTGTGGGTAAAATATTAATCACCTAAAAATTATTTTCATTAGGGCTTCAGAGCACAAGAGCAAAACTGGAGCTTGTTGTAAATAGCTCTGCTGTTTCCTAGGGCCTATTTAAATCCCCCGGGTAACTGTTACTCCTGAGCAGCAGTGTTGCACTGCCAGGGCCGCTTTAGGGCTAGCAGTGCAGGGGGCGGGCTCTTGCTGTGCCAAGTTAGTCCAAACTAGTGCTGTTGAACTCGGATTGCTGCATGAGGCTGCTCTGGGGCTCCTGACCCTCAGTCAGTGGCTGGTCTGCTCTCCTCAGTGAAAGGAACGTGATTGCCCTTGCCTAAATTCAAGGGCTGCTAAGTCACCAGGATTTTAAACCACACTCTTCTAGAGGTTTGTGTTAATTGAGATAATGAGGGGCAGCAGTAAGCGGCAGAGTAGATGGTCTGAGTGTCACGGACTCCGGCCTTCACTCCTTCCCTGCGCTCAGCATCTCTCACAAAGCAGAAGAACTGGTAAAGGAACACTCTCCTTCTGAAGACAGCACTGCAGGTTGTTTAGGAGAAACAAGTCTGCCAACCGGGATAGCAAGCTGCTTTGCCTCGGCAAGTGCTCAGGACTATCTAGCGAGTTCCAGTGCCTTTCATCACTGATGCAAATGGAGAGTTTAGAGACATGGAGCTATTAGCCTTGTACCTGAGCCCATGTAACACTAGAGCATGGCTGGGCTCAGCATGAGCTCCCCGTTCTTTACAGGCCTTTGCTTGAAACTATGCTGTTGCTCTCAAGTGTCTTATGCTATGAAATGCTGCAGTCCTGCATCTCTGCTGCTCTTCATCTTTGGTGGCTCTTGGCTCATCTGCTTCTTCTGGCTCTGGTCTGCATGGCACAGGACTTGAGTGTAGCAGAGTTGTGCTTCAATGACCTGCTGAGCTTGCTGCCTTTGTGCTGGGCGTGAGATACCCAGCAGCATTCTCACTTGCATCCTGTGCTTCCTGGTCACAGATTCTCCTGCGGTAGTGGTCCTCCTGGCTCTCATCAAATTCTTCAATTCAATTTTCTCAGAGTTGTGCTTTCTAGCACTTTTATACCAAGTCATCATGTCCTTTTTTCAGTTGAACCTGTGGTTAAACCCAAGCCAGCAAAGAGGGGGGGAGAGAAGAATGCTGGCAAGTCAAGAAGGAAGAAGAACAGAGGGAAAAACAAGAAGAAAGGGACTCCCTGTGAAATGGAATTCAAAAACTTTTGCATCCATGGAGAATGCATTTACCTAGAACATCTCCAGATGGTGACTTGCAAGTAAGTTACTTATAGCTTGTGAGTTAGGTGTCAGTGCCATGAGCCAGTGGCATCTGAGGGCTCAGAGGAAAAATAAGGTATCAGCTTGGTATAGGTCCATCTCCTGCAGTATTTTGACTGAGAATCCTTCTGCCATGTAAATTAAGTGATGATGGAACCTGAGATGCATAACAAGCCACTGAACTCATCAGTTGGTCATAAACTCAAACCAAAAGAATGAAAAGGCGTGTCTTTCTRGAACATCACACCCAAACTAATCTCGACTTGTTGAAATGCTGACAAACCTTGTGCTAGAGCAGTGACTGCATTTCATGAACCTGCTCTGAAGTGAGCACCTTGAGATTCATGGGAAACTCGGAAGATGTCTAAGTCAGGTCTGAGTATGTGTGGGTGTCCTTGGCTCCAGACAGCACAGGAGCTGATAAGAACTTGTGTTAATATTTACTTGCAGGTGTCATCAGGATTTTTTTGGTGAGCGCTGTGGTGAACAGTTCATGAAGACTCAAAGGAAGAATGATGTGGCAGACTACTCAAAGACTGTGCTGGTAGTGGTAGCTGTGCTGCTCTCGAGCGTCAGCTTCATTACTGTACTTATCATTGTGATAGTGCAGTAAGTATTTCTCTCTTTGGTGTCTCCTCCTTAAGTGTGAGCAGGGCCTGTGCCCAATAACGCCTGAATGTGCATGGCTCATCTGAGTTACCTTTGTGAAAAGCAGCTGGAAAGGAGTTCTTATCCCAGCTTGGTTATGTCTGGAGGGTAGAAGCAAGGTCTGTGACCCTTACATTGTAAACCAAGAGCCTTCCTGTTCTTGCTACAGCCAGGGTAGTTAGAGTGCTGCAGAACAACAGCAGGAAGCCCAGGAGGAGCATTAATGCTGACACAGGACTGCCTTCCCTAATCCTGGTGGAGAAACCTGCAAGCAGCAATGTGATAGCCTCATGTGTGGCTGTTAGCCAACAGCTGCATGCAAATGTGGAGGGTACGAAATGGTGCTCTGAGTCCATTCGTTAATGGATGTTGCTGGGCTTAAATGCCTGCACTTGGAGGGGAAGCAAGYGGGGAGGCAAATGCTGCTGGTCCCAAATTCTGCTTGCTGTTAATAGGAAGGGAGCACTATTTCAGCTGAACCAGCTCCTGCAGTTCAGTGCAGTGGGTTGTCAGAATCTGGAGTCCTGGTGAGAATTAATTCAAAGAGCTTTTCTTGGTACCTGTTTCAAACCATATAACAAAGAAAATATTGAAGCAGTCCTGGAGTTCTGTCACTGCAGCTCCAGCACTGTAGGGCTTGGGATATTATAGTAACTCCAAGGTTCAGTCTAATTTTAGATCTTGATGAAGCACATCATCTGAGTTGTGTACGTGCTGTACCTTTTCCTGCAATTCAGGAAACAAGGTACACTTTGTCATTTCAGTGTTGCTTCATATTTAACTCTGAACTGGAGGAATGCTGGGATGAACACTTTTTCTCTGAACACTGCCTCATTCCTTGCTGCTAGGAGAGGTAACCAGTTCTGTAGTGCTCTAAAAGCAAATGATTATTGATAGCTGATGAAGTGCATTTGCTTCATGTTCTGGACTCTCACAAGGTGGGTACACACTACTTAGTGTGTACCCACCCTCTTCCAGATAAGCTCTGTACCCTCATCCAGAGAAGCTGCTGGGAGTAGTCACTAAAAACCCTGGAGAAATTGGGAGAAATCAGTAAGGGGCTTCCTTATTATGTATTCAAGGGACAGGGACTAGATTTGAAGCCTGCCAGGCTCTGCTATGGAGAGGAGGAAGACAGTGTGTTCTCTGCAGCTATAAGCTCAAGCCGCTAGGAAATCTGTCACCCAGAATGTCTCCTGTTGCTTTTCTCAGTCTCAGCAATAACCTCTCCCCATCCTGCTCCCTAATCTGGTTTAAGTCAAGAAGCTCCATCTCTGTGAGGCACAAGTGTTGACATCTGGTTCAGGGGTTCCTTGATTTTACCAGCAGATACTGCTTGATGCCTGAATGCTTAAAAACCTGTCTTGCTTGAAACTCCCTGGTGCCAAGGAGTTGCTTGAGGATTCGCAGAACATGAGTCCAAAAGCTGCAGAGGATGGGAAAGCTGGTGACAATCAGATGTGCATCGGGGTTCAAAATTATCTCTAACGTGCCATAATTCCACAGGGTCAGGAAAAAGTGTCCTCAGTATGAAGAGAAAGAAGAAAGGAAAAAACTGCGACAAGAAAACAGAAATGGCAATGTTGGTGTGTAAATGGGGAGAAAGCAGGTATGAATGTTGACTTCAAGCACCTCTCAGTCCTTCCGGGCTGTATGGGAATTGCATGCTTGTTTTGCAAAGCTAGTGTTTGCTTTTTGTTCTCCGAGTGTCTTGAAACACATAGGTTACATGTGAGCAGCTGGCTTGGTTTTCTGTTTTCTCAAAACCACCTTGAGTTGTACAAGTTGTTCAACAGCTGTTAAATTTCTAGCTGTGTTAAAGACCAAGTGAGGATGGGAAGCTGTACTGAGATAAGTGGAGCTATGAAGAGGAAGTCCTGAATATCTGGACAGAGGCAGATATAGTGCAGGAAACAGTGGTAGACTTCAGTGCCACAGCATCATCACCTCTTAGAAGAAGAGTACTGAGCATTTTCATATCTTTCCTGCAAGGAGAGTTTCAGGAAGTTTCTGGTGCTTGGAAGCTGTGGACCAAAAGGAAGCTGTGAGCACCACAGATGGCCTCTCATTCAAGTTGCATACTGTCACAGCAACTGAGGCCCAAAGCTCCTTGGCATATGTGGATTGCTTCTGGGAGTGATCTAGTGGATTTTACTGGGCAGGCAAGTTGGTCTTTTCTGAGGCCAGGTGTAAGTAACAGCAGACTCAAGGACCATTACTGGAAAGGAATTACATTACGAGCTGAGGAGGAAGCCATACAAGATAGTCCTGCAAAATTCCAGCAGACCTGTCAAGTTTTGCTTTGCCATGTGTCAGCTATAGATATTTTCTAACTTTGTCCTGCGACAGTTGGAGGGTTTTGCTCAAAGCTTGCTTGAAGCTGAAGAGTATCTGGCAGTGTCCTCAGGTGTGTGCACATCCTTCAGCTACCTGCCTTGCTCGGTGGTTTGCCGTGGTGCTAGCACAGGGTGCTTGTGTCTCGAGTAGTGATTAATGTGCCTGGTCTGCCTGTTACAGAGCAATTCTGAAGTGGCCATGGCCAAGCTGCGGGGTACCTCTGGCTACCTGTCACATCCACCTGGACACTGTGGGCTGGAGCTGTTGCCACTAAGCCCTGATTAATCCAGAGAGAGGCTGCTGCAAGGAGATGTCAACAGGCCACTTGCTGCTGAATCACTTGCTGAGGACACCAATTATCACTGCATCTTGGCACAACATGTGGAAGGAGCTGCCTCGTTGGGGGACAGTACCTGCTGTCAAGACCTGCTGGAGACTACTGCTACTAAGCCTTCTCTCTCTGCGCTAGAGCTCCAGTCTCGGCTGTTATGTGGATGGACTTTGTTCTCTTAGCAAGTCTCCTTTGGCAGCTCTAACTCTAAGGGGGAGAACCTGTTGCTGCTTTCAGGACTGGATGGAAGGGAGGAAATTCCCTTCCTTCTCTCTACAAAAGTGAGAAAGGGAAAGAGGTTGGGATGGCTTCTCTACCTAGACCTCAGTGAATGAAAAACCTAATTCTGTTGTCACTGTGCTCCCTGTCCATATTGGCTTCCAAGAGCTTCATCTGTAGTTGTGACTTGCAGGGCGTTGGTGACAGATCTTTGTCAGCCACGCCTGGGCTCTGTTGCTGTGTGCGTGGAAGTAATCCCTCTGAGTTCTGTGGGACTCGTGGTGTGAGTGGAGCTATCCATTTGCGTGTGTGCTAGCCTGAGTTCAAATTAGTCTCCTAGGATGCTGAGATAGTGGATGCAAGACCTGAAGGTTTGCATCTAAAGGAAAAGGTCCGTGCTCCAACCAACTGATAAGGCTGGACCCATCTCTTCTAAACACAAAGCTACTTCTGTTAAACAGATACTTGTTGCTGCTTTAAGCAGTGCTTAAATATAAAACACTTCACATCAAATCTCATCAGTTTAACTTGACTAAGAAACTGTTCCTTTCAAGAATTTAATTCAGGCACTGATGCTTTGCAAGCAGTGGTCTCTTGTGCTCTACGTTTAGGTGTGAAGAACTCATCTTACCTCAGTCTTTTCTGACCCAGGTGGTCTTGGTTTCTTAACTGTCCATGCAGTTTTGAGCACAGAATATTATTTGAGTTCAGTTTCTTCTTGGAAGAGTGATTGTGTTCTGTATAAACAGAGCGGAAATCTTCTGGTAGCAGAGAAACAGCATTAATTGTCAAGTTGTATCTGTAAATGTGTAAATATTTATTACTGTATTTAATATTTAATGTTTCCATAACAAACTTATTTATTTTATAATTAAACTTTTTACATAACCTAATCATGGTAAGATTTTTTTCTTGCTCTCAGGAGTACATGTAAACACTTGAAATTAGAGCTTGGTTTCTCCTCAAAGCAAGAATTTCAACAGTTGAGAGCACCAAGTACTGCTGTGAAGAACTGCAGCTGTGTGTCAGGCATGGGCTTGGTGCCCTTACAAGAGTGCAAACTATTTGTAAACAAAATGTACAAATGCAAGTACCTGTTTGGGTAAGAAATCCATTTCATTCAGCTACGAGGGATTTTCTAGTTCCTGAATTAGGGCGAAGCTAAGTCAGCCATTTCCTTGGCAGCCAGACTTCAAACTGAGGTTTGAGCAGATGTAGCCCTTTGTACTTGAGTCAAGAGTGGGAATATTGAATGGCAAGAGCCTTTCATGTCTGTGCAGAAAGAATTCAGACAGCAGCTTGAAACTTGGTCTTAAAGAAATGAGGAAAAGCAGCATGGCCTCAGGCCAGTTACTCCCTAAGCACAAAGGGAGCCTCCACTGTCCACTTGGAATTTCTTCTCTTCCTTGGTGTTTATTACTCCAACTATATATTAACATATTAATGTTCCCTCTAAGCACTTGTAGCAGTGAGCTGGGGTCTAAGTTCAGAGTTGCCTAAAAAAAAAGTTTCAAGGAGGAGAGTTTGGCTTTATACAGTTAAAAAGAAGGGGATGGAGAAGATGGTTTTGGGGTCCTTTTTCATAAGCATCTTCAAGAAGTGTTGGTGTCTGGGACTTAACTTGAAGCAGAGCTGAAGAAAAACCCCAGCCATCAGTTTTAATTAGGATGCAGGTGATGTATCCAGTGTAGGACTAGAGCTCAGTCCTGCCTGGAGTTGCTGAGGTGCCTTGGCTTCCTGAGCTTGCCAGGGAGTTCTCAGGCTCTGAGAGCAGCCTGTATGGTATGTAGCTGAGGTACAGGTAAGGTATTGCAACACCTCTTGGGAAGATTGCAAGACTTCATTCCAGGGAACTTGCTTCATTACCAAAGTAAACAGCATTTCTCCAAGTGGCTTTTCCACAGACATTTGCTATTAGAGCTCTGGCAAGAAAAGCTGTTTCTGTCAGTCATGCCAAGATTTTTTTGCTTTGGAGTAAACAAGGTTGATCTCAGTGGTAACCAAGCCATGGCCTAGTGAGACTGGGGATGGATTATAACTCCCTTTTAAGAGCCATTAGATCCTTTTCCAGAAGCTTTTCTTTCTCTAGTCTGCATTTTGGAGAAAGCAAGTTTTTTACTTATTAAGCTAAACCAGCACTAGTGTGGGAAGCAGAGCTGTTCTCCCTCTTTCCTGCCCAGCTTCTAAGCCTGACAGGAGTGAAGCTACCAGTGTAAGTTGTAGATTCCATCTGTTGTGTACTTTTAATACCATGATTACTGAGTGGGGTGGAGAGTGTTTTCCAAAAGTAAGGAGCTGGGAACTGGAGAGGCAACAGCAGAGGTCAGACTTCATAGAACACTTTGTCCTCTAAGGATTTAGGTTCCAGCCAGGTTTTCTGAGAGGTTGTGCAGCCAGCAACTCTACTGCAGAGTTCTTGTTTGTGCTTTGCTCTTGGTCAGTCACATCCAGCACTGCTGTAGCGCTTGCTAGCAGAGCTTTGCTGTGCCTGAGAGATGATGCTGTCTCATGCAGGGCAGGGAGCTGCCAATGTTCCCTGTGGTGGCTGGTTGAGCACTCAGAACTGTTTTCTGTGTTTGGGAAACTAAGTGCAGGGAACTGAGGGCAAATCTCACTGTCCATGAATGGCATGGGTAATTATAAATCCAGAACTGATGTATGTAAGAAAGTAAAAATTCCCTTCATTATGCTTTAATCAATTACAAGTTCTGGCCAGCAATTATGTGTTTTTTCTACTATGGCCCTAGCTAATAACAGCCTGCTACGAGCTTCTGAATAGAAGTGTGATGCACAAGCGCCATCCAGACCTGCAGTGCCCAGTGGGTTGGTTGCTTAAAAGAACCCACAATAAGTGGGTGGAGCTGTGTGTCTGGAAGTCTCTTGCTGTCCAAGGATGCTGTGCTTGTGTGACAAGAAAATCTGATTTGCTCCAAGGCAAGGGCAAAGATAATTTTTACTGTTGATCCTGCGCAGCCAGGTCTACTCTTCCGGACATACATAATCTGGCTTTTGACCTCCTCCCCTCAGCATGGAGTTACCTTGGTTTCACTGAGAATGCCTGGATTTCTGGTCACACATCTTATTAGTAAGTTATGCCTCCAGGTTTTTCTTGGCCTTCCATTGACAATGCTACTTTGAGAGGAGTGCATCTGTGTCCTTCTCACTTGTAGCTGCTTCAGGTAGGACCTGAGGGAGGAGCCTGATGTGCTTGCACAATTTTCTGCACACAGGGCTGTTTTGGCAAGGTATTTTTGATATCCAGATCAGTATCCAGGCATAATGTGATGGTCATGCCTTCTTGCACAATTCCTTTGTCTCTCCTGAATTTTTTGTTCTGTGACTATTGTAGAAAGAATGATAGCTCATCAGGGTGTTATCTATTGTACGCTTAATGGAGCTTTTGAGTATTTGCAGTTTTCTGACCAGGGAGCTTCCTGTCTGCTTCTGGACTTGGCTTCCCTCCTCCTGCCCACCTCCCAGGATGCCTCTTTTCCCTCAGAGCRGTAGCAGATGTTAGTCTGAACTTAAGAAGTTTTCCTCGGTAAATTCAGATGTGCATGGACATCTGTAAAGGTCACAATTTGTTCTGTCAGTAATCCCAGGTAGCTGTGCAGTGGTTTGCTTCACCCACATTTGAGTTGTTTGATGCCATTTTCAATAACTGGTGTAAAGGTTTGAGCCCTTAAAAGACTTTGGGTGTTTTTGTAGCAGTATACTTATCTAGGACTACTGATACTTCAGTAAACTCCCTGAGCAAGCATGCCTGAAAGCAAAGCTGTGAGCTGGGACAGGTGTTTGTCTGTCTTTGGAGGGGGTTTTTGATGTGCTAACAGTGTGTTCTGCTTCAGAGAATAGTGCTGCGCTCACCTGGCTCTTGAGGCATTCTTGGATAGGGAGCTGTGTGTCCTTGGTGACTGCTGAATGCAGGGAGTGAGCATGTGCAAGGAGCAAGGGCTGCTTTTTGCTGTGACTCTTGGTCTGTTCACATGGGACAGATCAGTGGGCAGAAGGGTCAGGCAGTCCTTAGTAAGCAAACCTAGCTGCCTTCTCATTTTGTGAGTAAAGATGTGCATACCTATCGTTCCTCTGATGGTTACACCTTTCCTGAGCCAGTAATCCTTGTTTGCTGCAGGTCTGGCTTTGTCTCTGACTCGAGAGTCGCTCAGCTGAGGCAGCTACACCTTAGAGTGTCACAGGGAAACAGCTATTTTTTTGCTTTCTCTGAAGGCCCACAGCCAAGCAAGGAGGATTTGTGCCTTTTCAGCCAAAGACCTCAGAGGTAGCGCGTTCTAAGTCCTAAGTAGAGAAATTATTTCAAAATGCATTTTCCTAGTAAGGACTGTCAGTGCATCTTTTTTGAGAAAGAGCCAGTTTTCATTTATAGGTTTTTTGTGTCATTAAGATATATCTTCTTGCATATGGTTCAGAAAACCAATTGTCAGCTCAGCATTTTTTGACTGAAATAAAGCAGTCTGTTCTCTTTGTATATTGGGACAAAAAGCAAAGCTAAATAGCCTGGGAGTCTGATCTAATGCAGCATTTCCAATGTGTCTTAACCTAGATGTGATACCCTCATTCCAGCACCATGCACCCAAAGTCAGAGAACACTGTCATCACTTCTAGCTGCATTTGGGTTCCTGCCTTTTGATGCTTTGTTCCAGACCTTGGAAAATAGTTTCCTTCTTTGGGTGTGCTTTTTCCTTACACTGCTGCAGTGAATTTGTATTTGGGCATCAGACGGCAGTCGGAGGCTGGATTGGTTTGTGGGTGGTGCTGGAAACCTGCTGTTCTTGCAGAGGATAAAAAAGTGCTGCTGATGTTGTGCCATTAGTTACATTCTTTTTTTCTTAGGAAAGGAAAAATTTTCAGTGCTGCCGGTAACCAGTTAAAAAAAAACGAGAACAGAAAGTACTTTTAGAAGTTTAAAGTGAGGAATATATTTTAAAATGTTTCTATTACAGCATCCACAGCTCCTGTCCATGCAGGGTCATGTGGGGGGATAGAATGTAAGAAAATAGTGCAGAAGGTAGTCTCACATCTGAGGAGTTGCAGCTGTACTAATCACCAAAGATTACGAACAGGCCTGCCCTTAATAGGCCACAACTGTGTCCAAAAAGAAGGCAAGTGCTACAAAAGAGTGGCTTAGGTGGTTGTGAAGAGAGTTGGAGTTTGTTGGCTGTACCGTGAGGAAGGAGTCAGTGCTGTGGGAAGCTGCCCGTGAGAAATCACAGAGAAGGTATGGGAGCTTTGCAATATGATGACAACAGGGTCATAGCATCTCAGCAAAATCTCAGACAAGCCAATGTCTTGTCAGGTCTCCCTTCCTCTCCTTGCATCCCTGCTGGGATGGTAATGTGAATTGTTGGTGGTTGAACAGGGGCTGAACCTGGTAGCTGTCCCAGGTTTTACCCATAAGACCGCCTTTTTCTTGCATTGTTTGCCCTCATATTTCTAAGTAGTGTCATTCATGTTCAGAAATTATTGGAGGTGCACACAGCAAATGCAGGTGAAGAGTTTCAGATGAAAGTCGTAAGTGTAATTTGGGTAGCTACAGAGTTAGTGTGGCTCCCATTAATATTTGTCTGCATTGCTTTCAGACCGTATCTGGCTCCTTGCAGTTAAAAGGCACTTCCCTGCCTCATGCCTGGGGATGATTACTGTTGGGGATGAAAGGCAGACACCTCCTGGGTGGTGCAGAGCACAGCCAAACCAAACCAGGGCTTAGGGCAACAAACGTTCTGTCAGGTCTCGGTTCCCCTCATTTATGATGAAAGCTTTTCAAAGACATGCACAGTAGTGATGTGTGTCAGTCCTGTGAGGTGTTCCGGGGAAGTACTATTGCATGTTGCCTGGTAAAGACAGCAGCAGTTGGGATTTCAGCTGGAAAGAGGAGTGGGGTGCAAGGATAGGGTAGCAGGGTTGAGCAAAGTGGGCCAGAATCAGGACAGGATTTGAGCCACTTCTCTCCTACCACAGACACAGCAAGGAACACTAAGGCATATTAAGGCGTATTAAGGAATGATCCCTGTGCTAAGTGCACATCGTAGTGCCAGTGCAGAGCAGTTCCAGGGCCTTTGGTAGGCTCGGCAGGAAGCCTCTCTTCCCTTTCTGCCCCAGGGGAGAGACTAGAGGGAAAGCTGATACAGTGCTGTGTGCTGTGTCAGGGATCAAGCCAGAAACCATTCACAGACCTTTGGGAAGGTTGCCTTAGCAGCAATAGGAAGAAAATGATCCTCTTAGCTTGGCTCCACACTTATTTTTCTCTGTCACATTTACAGTCTTATAAGGTTATGAGACATGACATAGCAAAGATGTGGTGCTGTTAGCTATGTAGCCATGCCTTTACCAGATAAAGTTAAGATTTGAAAGAAGATGTGATGTCCACGGACAAAAATGCTCTTTGGTTTTGCAAACCTCTAATTAGGTGCACAGAAGCTTGGTGACAGTACCTGCAAAAAGATAGATGGTGGAATTTTGTATTTGGGAAGGTCTTTCTGCAGATGTGAGGGGATTTCTGCTTGTAGTGGAAGACAGGCAATGATTGATTTTATGCTTGGTCCTTGGTTTTCTATTAAAAAAGAAAAAGGAGAAGAGAACATCAGCACTTCTCATCTGTTCTATGTCCATCCCAGCAGGTTTTTCTCTGGGCTGACACGATTTACATAAGAAATCACTTACTGCAATGCTAATGAGCAACCAGTGCAAGACTCAACAATGCTGTCTGTTAGCAAAACTGTCACAGGAGAAGTGGGTACAGGGGTCAAACAGTGATGGTGGGGTGCTTGGTCATCATCAGCCCTATCTCACCTGGGTCCTAGAAATATCATCCTGGGTTTTGTCATGGATTTAGTGGGAACTCAAGGAAAACAGAATGTTCAGAGGATCCCATCTTTTTGCTGGGGTCTGAAAAAATCTGCTTCAAGACATGACTAAAGCATTTCATAATTCTTTTTGTTGAGATGATTTTGGCTTGTGCCAAAAGGACCTTTCATTCAGAAGGAATCCATAGGTAACTGAGACCTTGTTGGTGCTTCGAGAATATTGTTTGAGCACATGGCTTGAATTTGCATCCTTCTCTCTGCTAAAACCTCGTTTCTGGTTTTATCTGGTTCTGTGTGTACTTAAACAGTGTTCACTGTTAGGCTGTTTGATCTTCAGGATGTGTGTCAGTCCCTGTTCTGGTGCAGAGCATGTGACATACAGCTGTTACACACTGAATCCTGAGTGGGAGTAAGGTGAGTGTTGCCACTGAAATAACTCTGTGCTTTTCTGTCTCACGCCAGTGTTGCACAAGAGTCTCCAAATGAATCCCACTCAGACATCCCAAGTGATTGCACTATGGTTCAACACTATGATTCAACATCCATGGCCTTGCTGGTGCTGAGGAGATGCTCCACAGAATGGTAAACTCACAGCAGAACAAGGCAGCTTTCTTGGGAGGAGCCAATTAATAACAACATGATCTTCATCAAGTGTTCCCACCTTTAATGAAGGTGGAAAGCCTCTTGTCCCCTGGCTCACATTTCATCACAGCCATCCCCTGGGCTCGGTGTGCAAGCCAGTCTGGAGGGAGCTCTCTGGAAAGCAGCCAGCTGGTCCACCAGGAGATTGGATCCAGTTGCATCAGCATGGGAGCAGGAATGCTCCCAGGGCTGGCAGGATCTGGCCCAACTGGTTTTCCAAAGCTCCTCCCACAAGAGCTCCTGCAAGGACATCCACTTAGCTCACCAAAATGTGGATGATCTGACCATTGTAAAAGTAGAGCAGCTATTACCTGGCAAAAGCAGAGTAGGTTAACCTTTCCTTGGGCTCCCAAGTTGAGGACAGCATGAAGTGATAAGTGAAGCAACACAAAAGTGCTGTCAAGCCATACTGCCTTAACTGTAGACTATCACAGACTAGTATCTATCAAAACAAGGATGAGCCAGGCCCTTGTTTAGTAGAAGATTAGATCAATTGGTCTGTGATGATTAACAGCTGATGCTGCAGATAATTTTATGGAAAGCACTCCAGCCTTTCAGAAGGGCTGTCTCGGACCGACTGCTTTGTGCAGGGTTATCAGTGCTCATGACTTTACTGTGAACCTTTCTATCAGCCATGGTGCTTCAGTGAGGAAATGATTGTAGCTTTTGGTCTTTTATATGAACAATGTTTTAGTGTGAAGCTTTGTGGGAGCTTGAAGTTTTGGTTTTTTTACTTGTCCTCATGCACATCAGGTCTGAGTGTGTACAGTTGCCTGGTATTGTGAGGCACTCCCTTCAGGGGCCAGTCCCTGGAAATGATGCTTATTTACACCAAGGACTGGCTTCTGGTGTGGAGGCATGGCCTGGGAACCTGAAGTTTCACATACTTCTTTGGAGCAAGGGTATTTATGGCCCCTAGGACCAGTAGGGATGGAGGCAATGGAGTTCAGTGTATGACCTAAATATTACTATAAAGACTTTAGAAAATAGCAAGACTTAACTTTGTTTCCTCTCCTAGTTTTGAGTCAGTGTCATGATTTGGGAGGGCTGTCTGCCAGCTGTAGCGTGGCTTAAGCTGGGAACCGGAGATCATGAGTGAGAAGGCAGCAGCAGCAGCAAAGTTTCTATCTCTCTTCCAGGCAGCTTGGGAGCAGGATACGGGCTGGCATTCCAGCCCAGCTGATATCTTGTGCTCTGAAGGAAGTAGGACAGGCAGCAGACAAACCCTCAGGCCTGTTTGTGAAATATTCCTGTACAGTAGCTCCCAAAGTGAAGTGCAGGGAGACTCACAGTTAGCAGGGAAGAGGGGAGCAGGAAGCAGGGCTTGAGGGGAGGCTGTTAACTAAAGCCATGACCTATGCAAAAAGAAATCTGACAATTCCTTGTTCACCCCCCTACCTCACTAATGACTGCTGGAAAAGCTCTCTCCAATGCAAAGCATCTGGGATGACTTTGTAGCACGGAGAACAGTGATTAAACAGATGGTATCACCCACGAGCACAACTGAGCGCAGCTTATACATGTCTTGGGGAGAAACAGGATATGCCACACAAGAGAGTGCTTTGCATTGGCTTGCTGTGCCCACACACCTTCTGCCTGACCTGGCGTGGCGTGTCTGCCTGGCAGCCCTCAGCCCCAGCGCCAGGCTCACATGGCTCACTGCAGCGCAGAGGCATGGCCACTGCCACTGGGGGCACCAAGCACAGGGGTGCTGGGCATGAAAGATGCACTGGAGGTGGTTTTCACTCTGCTGCTCTGCTGGGAAGGTTTCAGCCTGCTTAGGGTGTAGCCTCCTGGTACCTCTTGTTCTTCCTTGCTGTGTCTCTCTGTGAACACTGTGTGTGTGAATAGCTGTTCCTCTCAATACATGTGCCCTGTGTTTCCTAAGGAACCCTGACCTTCTGCTTTCCCTTCCCTAAGAAGCTGAGATTGGTGATGCTTGACACTTCTAATCATTCTTTTTCTCAGCACCCCTGTCAGATCTATGAAATGTGCTATGCTGAGTGGGGAATTCATTCCTGGCACAAAGACCTGACACTTGCAGGATATCCCGTGAGCCTCAGGTCTGTTTGCACATTTCTAACTGTTGTGATTAATTTGTGGCCATTGAGAGTTCTGTTAGTGTAACAGCACTGCTCTCATGTCCTGGCTCAGCTGCAGTGGGATGATGATTCCTCTCCAGGACCTCTTTACTGTCTCCTTCAGGATAGTGCTCTCTAAGCTGTTCCTGGCTTTTTATCCAAAGCTGTGTGCTCTTGGCTGTTGAGGTGAGGGATGTTTGGCTGGAGGTCCCAGCAAGGTGTAGGCAGTGTCTTGCAGTGTCTGAGACTTCTCCCTGTGGAGCCTTTCTTGGTTGAGCAACCAAGATCTGCAACAGGAGTGTTTTGTGACCTCCTTTCAAAGCTGTAGGAAACCAGCAGCAGGACAATGACCATTGCCTTGTGCTTCTGCATGGTTCCATGGTGCCCATGGAATTTATAACTTCCAGTGCATAAACCAGCACTAACCTGTCCCCTCTAAGCAGTATTAGGCTGATTGACTATTGAGGCTTAAAGGTTTTCCAACAGAATCAGAAAATACTAGGAGCACAAGAATTTGTCTGGGGATTTGATCCTGCTCTGCACAGCCTCACGGAAGGGTTTCTATCCTCCTTTGGCCAGGTGAGAGCCAAATTCTCCATCAGTGACGTGCGTTCCGTACAGAACTGTTTCTTCTCCACCTCCCAGCAGATGAGGTGTGAGCTGCAGCGTACAAAGGAGGCACTGAGCCAGGCTTGGGAAGCCGACCTCCCTGTTCATATTGTCTTCCTGATGCAATCCTTCCTTCCAGTGCTGCTGCAACCAGAGTGTGGCTGCCTGCTTGTCTGAGCTGTATTTATTACAAAGGCCCAGCTGCCAGAGTTTAGCCCCCAGAAGAGAGAGCCCAGGTGAAGGTCTCAGTCAGCTCTCCTGCAGCCCTGTGGGATTTTTGGTGAGTCACTGGTAAAGGGAATTTGCTCTTAGAAATGCCATGCAGTCATCTATTCCTAGCCTGCTGCTGTAGGTTTGTTTCTCTCTGTGCTACCAAGACAATGTGTTGAGGCTCTGCAACTGGTTCTCACCCATCCACTATTTCAGGATCTAGGTGTATCTCCTTAGTAGCAAAAATTTATATAGGTTAATTCCCACACTCGCAATGAATGAATCATTAAGGGAACAAAGGAAGGTGCCTCCTTTAAAGTATCACTGCCACCTGCATTATGAACATACGCCCAGGTTTGCCTGTATATGTTTAACCCCTTATCAGAGCAAGTGACAGTCAGCTCTGGCACTGGCTGCACCTCTGTCATAGATGGCCAGGAGAAAACCTGTTCTTGCACTTGGAAGTGATGCGCAAAATGCAAAAGAAAGCTGAAAAAAATCCTCAAACACACATRTAGAGAGGTTTGAGTATGAAACTACACCTGCCCAGAGATATGTCCCACCTTCTGAATGCTTTCCAGACATACTGAGGAGAAGGAGGGATACCCTGCATCTGCTTAGCATCTGCTGAAACTGAGCTGGAAATTTGTCCCTCCCACTAGGAAAGCCTGAAAGCCTCCTTGATAGTAACTGATGAGCACTTGCATGGGTGTAGCTGATGGTCTAAGCCAAAGGATGCAGTAGCTTCCCAGTAGAGCAAATTGTTTCCTCCTGGATGCAAGTAAGAACAGCATCCCTTTCAGCTGGGAGCTGCATTTTGGCTCGAGCTGCAAGGGGGAGGAAGGGGACTGCTCTATCTCCTGTGTGTTTTTCCCACTTGGTTGGGTTGTCAGTGTACAGCCTGAAAGAGGTGTGCCCCAAGGATTCGAAAGGAGATAAGCCACTGAACTCTATTAGCACATGAAAGAAAAAACAGTGGGAGCTTCCAAAGGATGGCAAAGGTTCAAAACTTGCTCACAGAAGCACATCGTTGTGGATGATTACTGCAGCACACTCCTCCAGCTGGAGGAGTGGCAGTGTAGCATGAAATGAGAACGGAGCACAAAGTGATTAATGTCACTGCCATTCTTAGTAAGGAATCCTATTTTTAGTACGGATCAGCTTGGAATATGCATGGCTTTAAAATCAAAGAGCCACGGAAAGGAGAACTCCAGAAAAAGGCACCAGCTGCAAAGATCAAAGTACAGATGACCCTGAGACACACAATGGCAGATGCTGAATGGTGTAGGTCCTTTGGTCCAGTGCTCTGTACTGGTGCTGTGCCATTCCCCTTCCTTTCAGGCACCATTAGGGGTGGGGTCCTGGACTTCTCTTTTGGCCTCAGTAYTGTGCTTCTAAGGGACTCCAGCACTCAAATGAGAGCCACATAAATAAAACAGGTACTGTCTCTCACAGTGACTCAGAAACTGATAGTTTTGCTGATGGTTTGTATGTGTGACACAGACATGGCTGTGATTTCTGAAGAACTGGTGCCCTGGCTCACCTGTAGGACATCTAGAAGTCCTGAGCAAATACCCAGAGGCCTGAAATTCTGCATGGACACCATTTTGCAGCAGAAGAGGAGGAAGAAACTTTGGAAACCCTGGGAACCAGTGGCACCTACTGTGTGCTAGCTGCTCTGACTGTTTCACTTTGCTTCAGTTAACCTAGAAGTGACTTTTCCTCTTCTGCTTTTCATAGTCCTTTAGCATAAATAACAAAAAAAAATAAATCTCTTTCTACTGTCATATTGAAGCATGTCTGACATCCAGGGCACCTTAGAATGGCCTTTGCTGCAAGAGCATCTGTTTGGATGTTGGAGGTAGGGGGATCTCAGAGGTGGTTGGGTACCACTCTGGAAAGTCTGTGGTGGGGAGGGATGGGCTTGGGGTCTTCTTGTTTGGTTTTCCCTTTGCTGTACAATATTAGAGGTACCATTTGGGTTTTCTCTTCTTTTCCAGTTTTGGGACATGGCACAAAATTAGAAATGGCAGCCACAAGGCCTGTAGGGAGCAGAGCCAGTGTGCTGTGCTGCTCAGGGTTAGCAGCAAGGGCCCCAGGTGACCTCCCTGCTGTCAGCACATGCGGCTGAGGGGGACAGCGAAGTTCACGTGAGAAGGTTCAGGTATGTGAAACAATGGGTGTGATCTGAAGGCTTCTGTGTTTGTTTTAGAGCATAATGTTTGCGTTGTTTGTCTTTGATTATGATTAGCACATAATCTCACATGGGGAGACTGCAGGGGAAATTCTGCCCTATATCAGCAGTGAAGGTTGTTGGTAAAGTACCTGGCTTTACTAAAGTACCAGTGACTGCTGGTCTGATTGTGATTACGGGTGAGAGGCTTTTTGGGGACCATGCTTCTTTCCTTTCATCTCATCACAATAGCTGTCTAGCACATCTGGGAAGTTAGTCCAGGGAAAAAGAAATGTTGCAGTAAGGTCTAATTTCAGTCTTTTCAATGCTAAATCTTGTAATTATTTTTTTAAACGATCAGGTTTTAAATGTTATTTTTCATTTCCTGTAAATTGAAAAAAAAAATCACTCACAGAGTTACTTGTTCCGAACAAAAGGTAACATTTTGTTTGACCCGGAGTTTTGTGTTTGGGAATGTTTTCACTTGGCTGAGGTCACAAGAGAATAACTACTGTGAGATGAGAGATCTCCATGATGCCCAGTGGGCACAGGGCACCAAGTATGTGTACGTGGTTTCCTGCCTGCTCGTCCTCTCTGCTCTGCACATTAATGAAGATATCTTTGTTTGCAGTGAGGTGACTTAGGTGCCTGGCTTTGTCCTTGCTGCTTACCCACCCAAACACACCTCAAAGTACAATGCAAGGGACTATAAATAGTTTGGGATCCTTTAAGGCAAAATACAGGTGCAGCGTAACCACTTCATTTGGTCCAAGTTTCATGGATGACAGCAGGAGTCCTACTGAAGTCTACACTTGGTTTTCCAAAGCCAGGAATGCACCCTGAAGTCACTAATTGTGGTGTTTCCCCATTGATCTCCACGGGGCAGAGTTGGGCCCATGCTGAAGACTTCTGAAAATGCTTCTCTGCAGTTGTGGATCTGGTGCCATCACCTCCTGTGAACTCACTGATGTCTCACCACTGTAAGAGACAGCAAGATCTGACAGCTCTGCTCACCTCCAGTAGGTGCTTAACAGATACCCACTYGGAAACAAGTGTACAGCATAGCTGCAGAAGAGGCCCCATGCTCTTACTAACAGATATTGGTAACATTTCATGAAGTCCTTGTTCTTTGCTGGGGATGCAGGGAAATACAGGTGGATAACTGCACTCACATTTGGACACTTTGCGGCCTACTGCATCCTGATGTTTGTTTGTTCTTTGTTTCCCCTGTGGTTGTGTCTGT
Source organism: Cardinalis cardinalis (assembly GCA_014549065.1). Lineage (NCBI taxonomy): Eukaryota > Metazoa > Chordata > Aves > Passeriformes > Cardinalidae > Cardinalis > Cardinalis cardinalis. Next base: position 99,481 of record JACDOX010000520.1, on the reverse strand, counting down.
GTGCAAATCCCTGGGGTTTTAAGATGTACTCCAGGAATGCAGTGAGTGAGAGGACCAAGCCTGGCTGGAAGGACCGAAGAAGTTTGTAGTGAGCTCTTGGTTTCAGCAGGAGACAGTGAGGACCTGCCATGAGTTTGGGTGTGGAGGAAATATAACAAGACTGAGCCAGGGCTGGGTGCCACTGAAAAGCAGGGAAAGCAGAAGTAGAGTTGGTATGGTCTTGGTGAAGCCACCTGACGAGTCCATCTGAGGTGGAGTAAAAACAAGCACTGTAAGACCAGCCCACAGAAAAGGAGTAAGGTAGTGGAGAGATGGAGATGGCAGAGATGGGCAGAGTTAGGAGCGATGCCTCTGCCTGCCAGTGCAAGGCTGCTCTTGTGCAGCCCAGAAGTTGGGCTTTTGTGCTGGCTTGAACTTAGGAAGTGGAAGGAGAAGGTGTTTTGTGCACAAGCAAACTCCCCCTGTGTATGCCAAAGCATTCAGTTTTTGCTGGACTAACCTGGATGTGTCAATGTTGCTGAGGTGCTGCCTGACCTTCCTCTGCTCTAAGGGTTAAATTATGCAGCCAGGCTGTTTTTGACAGTGCTGCGAACAGACAGCTGTGAGTGGTCTGAATGTCCTGCAAGAAGGGCATCAAAGGCTCTGTGTCAGCCCAGCTACAGGTTGAAATAAGGCCTCGGTCCTAGTTAAGCAAAGCCATTTGATTGGGCTCAAACTAACCCCAAACAAATATTCTGGGAACATTAGCATATTGTCAGGCAGTGAAGCAGTTGTTTGACTTCCTTTTCTTCTTTCCCTCCCTTGTCTATTTGCAAAAGGTCTCACTCAGAAGAAAGGAATGAGGAAAGTGTAAGCCGTGATCTCCTAATATTAATGACAGGGCCCATTCTATAGAAAGACTCATACTTTTCCATTGGAGAGGTTGTATGGGTCTTGGAAGAATAAGATGAGTTAGTAATTGGGGCTGGGGCTAGGCAAAGAACGAGCTGTGAAACCCTCAACCCCTTTCCACATGAATGGGAAGAACCCAAAACTTTTCCTAAGTTATTGAAACGTCTTGTGAAGTGAGAGGCCATTCGGAGTGTGGGTGATGGAGCAGGCAGGCTGTGGAATCCTGTTTAAATGCAAGTCTGTGTACAGGAATTTGGCTCCCTGGGACCTACCTGAGCTGTGCAGGTAGGTACGCTTTGCTGAAGTTACTTGCAAGTAATGTATGGGTTTTGTTGCTGTTTTACTTTCCCAATCCCAGTAGATTCTGTGTTGGCCAAGGACTCTGCAGTTGTCCAGTTTTTAGGCTGTTTTCTCTTTCTGAATCTGAAATCTGTCTGCAAGGGATTTGCATGCAGTAGCACCTCTGTATCTCAGGATGCCTGCATGCACTCTCCCTCGTGTATCTGCAGACATGACTTGTCTGTGTCACAGGCTGAACCTGGGGATGGAAAGGCCCTGTGTGTCCTCTAACAGCATGGACACTTTCATGCCCTGTCACGGTTATGCTCCTCTGCCAAGATGCTGGCCTTGCTTTACAGAGCATGAGCAAGGAGGTGTGTGGGGACTGGCTGGCCTCACCCCTCCAGAAGAGCCCCCAGGAGCCTGCCAGAGCTGTTGCTAGCTCCAGTGAACAAAGTCAGGAACAGGTCCCTGGGTTCCTTTATCCTGTCCTTACTGAAATATTTCAGGCATGCATGATATAATGACAGTGTGCTGCAGCCCAAAGGTGTGGTGGAAAATCTGGTTAAGCACGCTGGCTGAGCTGCTCTGTGGATCCTCAGCTGGGACATGCTGTAAGGCACAGCTCAGCACTGTTAGCACAGGAAAGACAAGAGCTGCTCCTCTCTCACTTCAGCCTGAAGAAACCGCATTTTTCCATTTTGATTTTTCCATCAGCTCTTGCATCACTACGTAAGTGCTTCCCTGTGTGTTTGTATTTCTAGCTGTTCAGTGCTATTTCATATTTTTACTAAGATCATCTCTTGAAGGCCCATTTATACAGATCCACTTGTCTCCTTCAGATGCAGCTTTTGGAGGCAAGTCATTCTCTCTCAGCTGCACTGCCTCTCTAGGGACAGACTGCTGTGTCTCACTCACCCCAATCTGACACACTTCAGTGCAAGTCAATATTAAGCCAGGTTCTCCCACAGCACTACACTGCTTTATGTGCCTTGTTTGCCTCCTTGTTATCCTCTCTGACCACAGCAGTCATAAGGTCCCCAAAATCACATGTTCCCGTGCTGTACCTTGCAGAGGGATTGGCAGGGCACAGTCAGAAATGTTGCCCTCCAAGGTGTATTAAGGATGATGGAAGTCAGAGAGGGGAATGAGGACTTGCCATGTTATTCAGTTAAAGCAAAGTGCAGCAGAAAATCCAATGGCTTAGTTTGCTCTGTTGGGTAAAAGTTCAGAAAAGGAAAAAACTTGTTTTCTTTTYCCAAACTCATCAGTTTGTGATTTTTGTGGAAGAATGACTTGTGAATCTGCAGAAAACTGCATTTGCAATGACAGCTGCTAAAACGTAAGGATTTTACATTTATAACCACTAAGAATTTCTGAACAGAGGAGAATAAGCAAAACAGAGAGAAGCTGAATGTTACAGCCTTCGTGCCTTGCAGTCTTACCTGGGAACTGTTTCCTTTCATAATGGCTGCAAGTGCAGCGTGGTTTGGTGTTTGATTTGGGCCAGAGAGTGAGGCCAGCTGTGCCAGAGATACACCTGCCCCCTTTCCTGCTGCYTACCCTCCGCTGTCTGGCAGCTGGGGGGCTCATTCCCGGAGGGCGTGGGGGAGACGCATGGCATCCCTGCAGACAGGGCTGAGTGGGGAGATCAGAGCGGCTCAGATAACGATCACAGGTAGAGCTGACTCCAATAACTTCCTTAGACTTCTTCTAAAGACTGCTGGGTCTCTGTGGCTCTGTTTTTGGGCTGCTCCACCATCTGGGAGTGAGAAATCCAAGCATCCTCTCTCCTGGGACTTGGAAGGAGTGCTTCTTGTTCATGCTTGTGATTTTCCATGCACAAAAACCTTCTGGAGGAGGGGAAGCACAACTGCGAGACCCACCGGCTGGCATAGGTTTTATTACTCCTTTCAGCTTCCTTGTTGCCTCAGTTTCTGTGCCTGCAAAATGAGATTGATCATCTTTGTCCTGTAAGCTCTTTCCTGGAAGAGGAAAAGGATGAGGGTGCAGAGAGGCGTTGGTGCTGGAGTAACACACCTGCTGTGCAGCAAGGATGCAGTTACGCTGTGCTGGGACACAGGAGTAGATTCCCTGTGCTGCCAGGTGCTGGTTTCCTACCCATACCCTAGGAGTTACCCCTTTTGCTCTCTTGCCTTAGGAGGACTGTCTCCCCCTCTGTAAACACACCTAAGTGCTTGCACGGGAGAATGGCCCACATCAGCATTCCTGACTGTGTGATCTTTCTCTAGATTGGCCTTAGTATTTCTTTACCTTCCTCTTCTTGAGAACTCAGGGCTCTTTTCACCTGAGCATTGTGAGCAGTTCATGCAGAAGTGTTCATGCCCTTTACTCACGCTTGTCTTTACTTAAGCCACCAGAGTGAACACTTGCATGGGTGACAGGAAAAGGGAAATATAATACCCAAGCCAGCAAACAAGGCTTGGAGGAGGACAAATAGCCCCACTTGTTGTAGTTCTGAATGCACACAGGCTGATCTGCATTAGGGCAGCATTACCTGCTACTGGGAATCAAATGTTGTTTGCATTCTCCTTGGCAGGTGGAGCACACCAAAGGCAAGCCTCAGAAAGCCCCAAGAAACTCTGTTTTAGTCAAAGGGTTTTGGCTCAGGCCTGACTGCAGCATGTGGCAGGGACTTAGAGCAGGAAAGGCCAAGGCCAGCTGTGCTGTGTACAGCCCAAGGTTTGCCTGTACTTGTACCTGGGCAGAAGTTTCGGCTAATGTGAGCAGCAGGGAGGTGATTAGTGGTACCAGCCTTTGGCTAGAGTCAAGTAGAACAAAACCCCAGGGTCTTCTTATGGATTATGTGCAAACAGGGACATTTTCCTGAGCTCAGGTATTTGGAGCTAGGAATGTGCTTTTAAATAACCCACTCAATATGCAATTCAGCAACTTCAGCTATAAACACTTGATTGAGAACTCTGAAACTGTGGTATAACTCTTAGAAATTTGTTTATGTGATGATTACAGGAGTGGCCAGACTGATGGACATCTGCTCCTTTGTATTCCATTCTGGAAGTCTCAATTCTCCCATAATGACAACCATTTCCATAGCAGTGCATAAATGAGAGCTTCTAGATTCATGTTAAAAGGGAAGGGTATGAACATGCAGGCTTTTTACAACAAATCCTGTGAAACAAGCACTCTGAGCAACCACTGGTAGAGCAGACAAACAGAAGAGTGGTTTCACAGCCAGGAGCTGCAATCGTAGCGTAGGAGCAGATAAATTCTGATCTATTGAGATAGATTTTCAGATCTGTTGAGGCCTTTTGTGGGTCTGCCAAGCCAGATCATTGAAGTTACTCTCTAACCACATACTCATATCCTAGTGCTGATGGTCTGGGTGTTTCAGGCATGGGAGTTGTTCAGAAAAATATCTCGTTTTGGGTGGGTTTCTTTTAGTTGAAATTTCATTGAGGGAACAGTTTATATGTGACTCCATGTCACTTAACTCATCATACAATGCCCAAGTACAAGGGGAAGGTCCATGTGCCACTTGTGACAAGAGCTTCATTGTGTTATTTGCAGGTGGCCAGGCAAAGGAACTCTTCTGCTGTTTAATTCTAAACTTTGGGTCACTGCTTCCTCTTTGTAATCTTTACTAGGCTTAGTAAACATCATAAAATCACAGAATGGTTTTAGGTGGAAGGGGCCTTGAAGACCATCCAGTTCCAATTCCCTGCCATGGACAGCAATGTTCCCTCTTGCCCTGTCACTCCATGCTCTCATCCAAAGTCCCTTTTCTCCCCTCTTGGAGCCCTTGTAGGTGCTGGAAGGTCTTCCTGCAGACTTAAATCCTATATCACTAGGAGGAATAGTTATTAAAATCAATAATTGGATTATTATAGCCTCAACAACATGAATTATACTTGTGCATGGAACACTAGTGTCATATTTACATACAAATGAATTTATGTTGTTTATATTGTGTTGTTATTTACTGTGAGCAGTGATAATTGCTAGGCTGGGCTGAAGCTGTGTGGGTCATTTTGAGCCTGGATTCTGGAGGAGGTGAGCCTGCACGAGTGTATTATCTGTCTCATCATTTATCACTCTCCTCTTAATAACTTTTGAAGGCATTGACTAATTTCATATACATTTGACACAGGGGCAGAGGTTTTTGTGGTGGGGAGATTAGGGACAAAGGACAGAGGTACTTGGTGAGCACGAACTCATTAATTCCTCTGCTCAAATAACAGCTTGTTTGGAATTAACCTCAGGAAATGCTCTTTCACTGGGTCTAAACCTTCCTGCAATTATATGGTGATTATCACTACATTTTACTGAAATCCTAGGTATCTTTCTGTTTCAGCTTGCTGGACAGGGATGTTTGTGTTTACCTTCCAAAGCGTGTTTTCACTTAGATGTTTGTTAAGTTGTGAGAAGCCAAATCAGATCAAAATTGATGAGCTCCTTCAGAAGAGTAGAGTTGTGAGAGTTGTGCTCTGAGGTATTAGAGGAAGAACATCAGGAAGGACATCTAGTCTGGTCCTCAGGATAGTGCAGTCACACAAACTCAATTTTGTCTTTAGGAACTGCTGATGCTGACTGCTGTTTGTAGTTACACAGAACTTGTATGGGCGCCATCCCTCCAGATCAAATGCAATATTCCTCTTTGTCACTTTGGAAGGAGCAAGTATTCCCAGAGCAGTGCTGCAGGGCTGCTCCCTGCAGTGGCTGTTGTGGCTGAGCTTCAGGATGGTGCCATCCCTGCCCTGCCCTCCCAGGCGTGGAACCAGCCCTTCCCAAGGCTGGGACCTTGGCATGGACAGGCCAGCTGAAGTGAGATGCCTCTGGATGTGAGTAGAGTAGCCAGAATACAGCACTTCATGTACAATAAAATACTTGGTTCTGTGGCTCAAGGCTTCCAATTGCTTGCAGCCCCACAGAGGAGGTCCAGGTCACATTGCAGAGCAGTTTCTCATCTCAAGACCAYGCAGTTGTCCATGGCCGTTACCATGACAGCAGGCAATCAGGTCTCTAGACCTTTTCCCTTTCTGTAGCTCTGTAAATTCCCAAATAAATATGCCAACACTGTGACACTCATAAAGTGGAAACTGAACAGAAATAATGTGAAGTACTTGCTTTTGAATGCCAGCATAACATATTTGGAATAAATTCATGCAGCTTCTATGTGAAGTCCAGTTAGTGTTGGTCACTGCACAAATATCAGGTGTGTATCTGCAGAGAATAAGGCAGGGATTTAACTTCATGCGGCAGGAGCAGTCCACTCTAGAGAGAGCACTGCTCACAAAGTGACAGAGTCACCACATCCTCCTGTGGGAGCAGTAGAGTCAGTTATGCTGCTTGTGCACAACTGCTCTCAAGGCAGGAGTGGAGTGAAACTTTTCCTGTGATCCCACTGCAAATGAAGAGGGATCTACATGGTCACTACCTGCAAGCCTGTAGCCTTTCATTTMTCAGTTGAGTCCATGTAGCCTCTTTTCTTCCCACTGGATGTGGAAACTGTAATCTTCTGTAGAATCCTTTATCTCTGTGTCTGTAGATGGGTCAGATAAATAAGATAGTTTTGACCAGAATAACTGTAGTGGATAAGGTAACATCTCTAACAAAAACACTTCTTTCAAGAAAACTTTTGTGCGCACACCTGACATAGGGCCAAATAGGTTTGTTAGGAGGCCCATGACAGTGCACTGGATAGTTCAAGTTGATTTTGTTCTTTCAAATTCAAAACATAAACTCACTTCACACTTTTTCTTTATAGCTGAGTGTCCTTGTCTCAAATTCCAGTATAACAAGAATTGTTCCTAGATGAAAATAGCAGAAGACCAGAAAAGATTAAAAATTAGGCCAAATTACATAAGGGGAGGAAAGCAAAAGAGGGAAAAACAATAATTTTTTAAAAAAGCCTTATTTTCTTTCCATAAAAATATTTCAATGAATTGCTTTTCCCCAACACTGTATTCCCCAAGATGTGAGCCTGAAGGAGGGAAGATGTGTTTTACAGGTAAAAATTATGTAAAATAATTTTTATAAGTAAAATTTATGTAAAATAGTTATTCTTTATCATCTTGCTGCTGCTATTTTTGTGGGCTTCTCAAAGAGGAGATTTGAATGGGGACCTGTAACTAAATGAAATCCTTCCAGAAGTGAGCCTTTGCCTTGTACTTCTCATCAGCCTAATTCCAAGGAGTGTGAAGTCTGTTATTTGACATTGCCTCGAAGGCAAAGTTTTATGCCAAATTTGAAGTAAAAGACTGTGATCTGTATTTCCTCCTTTTCATTAGGAACAGGGAATGTGCAAATGAAACAGACCTTCCTGTTTCCAATCTTCCAGCAAGTGCATCTTTCAGTTTGTCTTCCTTTCCCATTGCAAGAGGAGGAAAAAAAAAATGCACTTGAAAAAAGATGGATCCTTGCCTTCATATTATGTCTGCAAAAATAAGAATGGAACATGTCTGGACATGAGAGCATCTTATCAAGGGCTTTGATTCACAAGTGGAAGCACTGTGTATTGGGACAGCTGTTGTTATTCCTGCCCGAGCTCCCAGCTCCAGCCCTCAGAGGATCCCGCCTCTGCTGCAGGGGTGTCTTGCTCGGTCACAGAGTAGCTGAACTGCCACAATTTATAGCCAAACAGGTTAAGGTAGCACCCTGCTGGTTTCACTGACCTTACAGTGTGACCAGAGGCACAGGACCTTCATTAGTGTCACATCTGCAGCTCATGAGTATCYCCCTCAGACTTCCAGTAGACACAGCTATTCCAGTTACACCAGACGAGTATCTGGTGCTGGGTGGCCCACCTGTGACAGCTACCATGAGGAACTATGCAGAAATTAGTTGGTGTAACTCCTAGTGGAAGATGAGATTGTGAGAGAGTCAGTGTTCTCAGCTGTCTGCTTCTTCACCACTGTTGAAGGCACACCATTGTGCTAGGCCTTTATTTTAGAGGTGGGATACCAGTTGTAGTTCTCCAGGGTAAGGGCAAAGTGCTTGGACACTCAAGGTCTAAGCTGAGCTGCCTGGTTTTTGGAGTACACATAGACAGAAGCATGAAGCATAAATGGAGGAGGCTAGCCTTATGAGAGAAAAGCAGCACCAAATGTGGCTAGGCCTTTGGTTGTCACAGCCACAGAAGCAGTGGGGATCTCTGTACAGAGTGTCCTGCAGCAGCAGAGGATCAGCAGGGCCTCTTAGTGCTTTCAGGGGGAACCACAACTGCTGTACTGCCTCTTGATTTTATTTTCTCTTGCAGCCATCCTTTGACACAATCCTGAGCTGCAGAGTTTCTGAGGTGATGTAGCTAAGCACCCTGGGGTCCCTGCCAGGCTCTGGCCCTGGTGGCATGTCAGGTATCACCTTGCAGTGGGTCCCACTGCAGTGTGTCCCACAGTGCTCCTATCCTCCACAGTGCCCTGGGACAGGCATGCTGGGGGCTGCCAGGCCCAGGATACTTGCTGCTGCTGCTGCTGCTTCATGCCCATGCCAAATTCCAGTGGGATGTCTGAGCTGCCCAGCCAGCTCCCCGTCAGGCCCTGCATTTCGGTGCAGCCATCAGCAGTAGCATGGCTAATAGGCTGCTGGTTAAATGGCTGTAATTAGGCTTCAAAGTAACCATTATGATGAAAGGGGGAAATCTCACATTCCTCTCCACTCTATAATTTCAGGGTGTCTGGCAGCACCCCAGAAAGACAAAAGTGCATCACTTGATACCACCAGAGCTACCCGTTTGCAAGGAACACCTCACCTTTGCTTTATGAGGAGCCTTTTTTCCAGGGGAAAAAAAAATGCATTCACTTGTGAACTCAGTACTCTACTCTCTCCATTCCTGTGGGTTTTTATCTACCCCATATGTAAGCACTTTGCAAATATTTGACTGGAAATTATGAGAGATAAGACAGGTCTGCCCTTGCTGCAGCAGGCAAGCGCCTAGCAAGCAGAATAAGAACTGCAGGGATACATTTTAGCTTATCATATCCTAGAATGAGTATGGTGTTTACTGAGAGACTGCCTCTTCTGTTTGCTCATTGATCCACTACAAATTGTATTCGAATATCTGAAATGCTGGCATTAGTTTATTGCACTGCTCCTCTTTGTCCCACTTTCCATGTTTCAGACACTGGGTTGTGCAAGAGGAATGATAAAGGTGATGCTGCTGTTGTCAAATGCCAGCATGGGCTCAGCGCTGTCTTATTCCAGAAAAGGAGCTCTCCCTTACTGAGCCTTTCTGCTCTGGGAGGAGAGCAGGTTGGAGAGTCCCAAGTGCAATTCTCTGCACTATGCTGTTTGTTCCAGCTTCATTTTGGAGCATATTAGCAGTTTCCATCATCCTCCTAATTCCACTGCCATAAAACATCCTTCTTACTCATGAAGCAGAATACCTAGATCCACCTTCTTGCCTCCTGGCTAATTACTGTCATTATCTGGCTAGACAAACTTGTCATGAGATTAGAATCTCCTCACAAAACAGGGTCATCTCAGGAAGTTCTTGCTATCCGGTTTTGTGTAAATCAGTCACCTCTGCAGCTAAACAGCAGCTTGGATTGTTGAGAATTCACACGCTCCCAGGAGGGGAGCAGAGGAGCATTTCCACACAGGAGATGCTTCAAAAGAAACTGGGTGTTCCTACTGACATCAGGGGGGCAAAGCCTACTCCCACTCTCTTGCACCTGCTCAAGGAGTTATCCTTTAAAGACACTGAAAAGAACTAACCACTTGCAGTAATTCACTTACAGCAGGATGGATCACTGCTGTAATAAAGTTGTTATATTCTACTTAGTGTATCCTTCACCTCTGTGTGTTGGCAGTTCACCTCACCTTAACTCCGCAGCAAGCCTCAACATGGACAGAGTCCAGGAAGAAGCCACAAACCAGGCTGGTCATCTTCTTGTGTTTTTTAAGGCTTCAGGAAATTCTAGCTGAAGATGCCAAACTAAAATAAATTCAACTCCCCTTTTAAAACAGAAACTGAGCTTAGTGCTGTAGGCACTGGGTGCTTTGCCCTCAGCTCTGCAGGGTTTTCCTGCAGAGGCTCTCGGGGCTGGCTGTTTCCATGCATGGGGAATGTAGGTCTCCTTGTGCTTAGGCAACTAGAGAGCCAAGCACCTCTTACCCAATGCCCTTCCTACGTAGGTGAGCGCAGCAGGAATCCTTGCTCCCATAAACCTCTAGTGACTCCACTTTGCACACTAGCCCACACAGGGCCTGCTGTGCCAGAGAGYGCTGTCACCAATGCACTAAATAACTGTACTGCATTTTAACAGGCCTGTGTAGGCAAGGAGACCTGTGTTACCCCAGCAGTGCTCCACAACGGAAATGTGTGCAGTTATAGGTGACTGTAACCCTGGCTACAGTTAAACAAAACACTCCCTTCCTCAGATACTTTCTCATTCTCTAGTGAGAAACATGCAGCTTTGGTGTAAGTTCTCTCATTTTCCATGTGAGTGTGTCTTGAGGCCTTGCTACAATCCACCCTTCAAATGGTACCCTGCAGACTAAACCAAGGAGATGGTTCTTGAGTTTTTCTGAGCCCTCTACCCCTGTGATAGCTGTGTATTTGGCAAGTCTTGTTGAAAAACTCAGAGATGCTGGTCCATGTAGTGCAGGCTAAACTGAGCTGGTAATGCAATAAGCTTAAAACCAAATCCATTCCTTCCTTTCGGTGTCTGAATTTGCTGTGTTTCTGCAGGACCAGTGCAAGGCTGTGCAGATGGACATTCAGAAAAGGGGTAAGTGCACACATTCTTAGTGAGGAACCCTCAACAATTCTGGTTCTTTCCTTTGCACAGCAGGGCAGGAGAGCAGCCAGATCCTCAGGGCAGCAATTGGTTGCCTTAATCCTTCCTCTTCCTACAGTTTCCTGCTTCACTTACACACTATTGTCCCATTTCAACAGATATTGAAGCTGGGGTGCTGCAGACAATAGTGTTCTCCTCTGATTCATCCTTGGAGCAGGCCCTGTCCTGTGTAGGAAAGGAGGCAAAACCACAGTTTTATCTGTGTGTGTAATGAGTCTGTTTCATAATACATTAACACAGGACAGCCAAATGAGGGCTGTACAGACATGCTATTTCCAAAGGGTACCCAAATAAATGAAACTTTCTTGCTCTTTAAGGGCCCTATTTGGACAGATTTGTGAACAGCCAGCTCTGGGGTGAATCTAGGGTATGCTTGGCAGTCCGTACAGCTTGGGAATGAACACTATGGGTGAGAGTGCTTGTGTCAGACTGCTGAGCCATTCCTCAAGTAGTCACATCTTTGTCTAGGAGTGCTGTGATTTGTCCCAGGGGGACAGAACTGAAAAAGCCTGGACACTAGTCAAAGGATGTGTCAGAATCAGTTTGGTCTGCCCTAGAAAAGGCTTCTCTCAAACCACTGGTTCTTAAATCTAGTCTGTGTGCCTGGATCATATCAGCTGTAGCAGGTGTTCCTCTAGGTAAATCTCAGTTAATATCACTTTTTCACACTGTAGTAACTGGTCTCCAATGCACTACCAAGTGTGCTGGTACAGCCGAGCGGGAACAACATGTTCTAGGCAGCAGGTGGCGGCTGCAAGGATTACCAGTCAGCCTTCAAGAAAATGTCCTTGGTGAGGTGCAGACTGAGGCCTGAGCTGCCTCCTGTTCCTGCTGAGGACATGTTTATCTGCAGGGTGTTAAGGCAGCAGGAGACGTTTCTACATCTCCTTCCCTCCTGTTGAGGTGCTTCTGCTTTGGTGTCATCTGTGTGATTTGAGAGAGGCTCAGGGTCACTCCCCAGGGTAACTTGTTAGAACAAGCTGTGCCATGTTCCCTCAAACCAGGGCCACATGCATTTGAAGTGTTCCCCTCAGCTCAGCACAGTGTTAGTGGAGAGGAACAGTTGGACTGGGAGACAGTCCCCTGAGAATGCCACGTCTGTGAAAGGAGCGGGTTGGTCCTGTCCTGTGGTGAGCAGGGACAGTGCTGGCTGTGCTGCTCCCGGCAGCTCTGTTGGACTCTGGAGGCAGAGAGGTAAAATAGACCACTAGGCACCTATGGGGAAGGGCAGCTCCAGCAGAAGAGTCTGAGGGGAGAGAAAAGGACCCAGTTTACAGGCCACTGATCTGGGCACCTGCCTGAGATAAAGCACTGCTTCCAAGTCTTGTTCTGCTGGTTTTGGGTCTCAAGTGTTTAATCTCTCCCAGAGCCACTTCTCAGTGTCATGGAGCTGCTGACCTCCCAGGCTGTGGTGCCCTTCCTCTGTGTGACCTCCAGATCTTCTGTTGGTGCAGCGATACCATCAGAGGGGACAGGGTTTCAGTGCTGGCTTCTGCAGTGTGTTGCAACTCCCAGCCCCTGTCGGCTGTCAGGGCAGCAAGGGCAGCTATTTCATCCTGACAGGGAGGAAGAGGCCCTTGAACAGTGCACCCAGGGAACAATTAAACAAAGATTTAGGATCTCTGCTTAACCATAAGGGGAGACAAAACCGTGGGCTTTAGTCTCCCATCCTTCATTAGACATCTGCTAGCAACATCTCTTATTCCCTCTAATGTAGCTTAGGATGGTGAAGGAGGTAGAGTAAGTGCCTGGTGCTCCAAGATGCTTCAAAGTGACCTTTGTCAGAAAMCTCCTACCTGTCCAGCAGTCTCCATATTCTCTATATTGTATTTCATGATCCACACAGCTCTGTGACCATTTGGGAAGTCTGGCAGAGCATAAACAAAATATATTGATATACATAGCACCCAAAACCACCTGTCAGATCAACGTGTAGGTTTTGCATTAAATATGTAGAATAAATTAGACATCAAATTTGTGGTGCTGGGTGCAAAGTACCCAGGTTATCAATGAAGCTTCCTAGATATCTGTAATAATCTTGGCTGTGACATAGCAATTAAGAGAAAAAGAGATCTRGCATTACTTCATGTATGTTTGTTTGTGCAGAGGTCTCTACTGGCCTTCCAGTGAAAACAAAGTAGTTTCTTTTGTTTGCACACCTCACATYTTGTGGATAAATGAATTGTTTTAGGGTTTGCTTGTTTTGCTCAACAAACCCAAAGTAAAAGCACTCTCTAAATCCCTCCTACCTTTCTGGCTGAGCAGGYTCACGCTCACCTGAGAGCCACGAGACCTTGACAGGAAGGTTGGACCCTTCAGCTGCCTTTGCTCCTTCTCTATTGACTCTCGCTGAGGGATCGCTGCCTTCTGCCAGGACCTTTTGGATTTGTGCTGGGAAGCAGCGCCCCAGCACAGCCAGCCTGGTACTGCACCTCCTGCTTTTCTTGCTTGTCCTCCGCGCTGCAGGACCTGCTTCCCCGCAGAAAAACCTCTGTGTGTGTTTTCCCTCCTGCCAGCGGGACCTTCTTGCTGCAGTAGTGAAGTGACTGAGCCGTGCTGCAGGTGTGCAGCACCCACAGCTGCCCCCGTGGCCACGGCACACCCCCCTGTGAATGTGCTGATTGTTTTGTCCTTCAGCAGCTGAGGGAAACAGCGTCGAGTCCCCTCAGAGGCTTCTCTGCTGCATCGAGCTGTTCAAGCAGGAGAGGCATTGCAGGTCCTTCACAAAGCTCCTGTGGCTGATTTGTGGCAGAARGCTCTTCCCTCACTCCCATTTCTCTTGCTGCTGTGGTAAAGAGCAGCTTTGCTTTCCAGCACTGCCTCACACAAAACACTTAAGGGTCTTAAAAAGTTTTCTTGGTTTTGGCATGCTACTTCCTTGTCCTGTCTGGAGGATTTAGAGTTTTGCCCTCGGACAAGCAATATCCCTGTGCACTTTTCTCCTTCTCTTATCACTTCCTARAGCCAGGCCCTTCTCTGCAAACCCATGGGACAGTGATGGGATGCAAAGGATGAAGAAGAGTTAATGTCACTGACGTAAAACCAAAGTGTCTTTCAGTGTTTATTTAGTATTTCACAAACTATAAACTGCTCTGTAGGAGTGCTGGAAACAGAGATAAATTAGTAACTTAACAAAGATCCTTGTTGGTTTTGGTGGGTCTGTAAGAGCCCTCTTCTGCACAGGAAGCCGTGTTGCCACACAGCAGACAGCAGCTCTCCCCTGGGCTGGATATGGGTGTCATGTGTACCATGGATCATTTCTGGTAATGACCTCTCCAGTGCTGAGACAGTGGTCAAATGTTTATTAGTTTATGGATCCAGAACCAAGCACATTCCAATGACAAGGTCACATGCCTTTATAGTGATCTGCAGTACTTGGAATCCAAGACACACTAAGTTGAAAAATAAAGAAGGATCCAATGAACAAAGAAAAACTTGCAACCCTTAGGAAACGCTTCTGGGGCTGAGCCCACCTGTTTGGGACAACGTATTCTCTCTATTTGTTGTCAGTCCATGATCCTGCCAAGCTTTCTGGTACTTGGAAACSTGTTTTCTGGAGAAAAACATCTCATCACATCCTAAAACCTCACTGTTAACTCCTAACTATAGTGAAATGTAGTTGCACYCTGTTGCTGAAAGGCAAAGAGAAGGAGCCATCTCCTCAAGCCCAGGACTAATACAGGAAACCTCTGTGGCCCAGAAGATGGTGTATAGGTTTAAGAAAGGAAAATAATTAGGAAAAAAGAGAAAACCGAAACAATAGCATTACATTCACACCACTATGTCCTCTAGACTTTGATGATCTGTCTTTCAATTCTTTCAGGTAGGTTTTGAACCAGTTTATACTTTTGATTTTCACTTTGGACAGTGGCAGTGAGTTCCACAGGCAAATGGTGGACAAAAAAGGTGAAAAAATACTGGCTCCAGTGACCTCCTCCAGGCAGCAGCCTCAGAACACATCACTGGGTGAAACAGCTCTTCCATTTCACACCTGCAGTCTCATAAATACAGTTATTTTTTGCCTACTTCTTGTATTACAGGACAAACTGAAAAATCATTCCCTCTTCACATTCTTTGCTTCACTGCAGATCCCCAGCATGTTCCCTTCAGTTGCTTCTTTTCAAGTGAAAGGGGCCTCATCTCTTCTGCTGCTACAGCCATTTAAAATGTGTGGCCTTAGAGTTCCCTAGTTTTGAAAGGAAAAAAGAGAAATGAGATAGCTAAGACTGCAAGTGGATTCAAGATAGTACCCCATTATCAAAGTACATTGTGACACAACTGGGTTTTCTTAATACCTTCTATTTTCCTCCTGGCCTATTGGGCCTCTGCAGGACACTGTGGAAGAGGAGGGAGACTTATGCTGCACCCAGGCTACACAATTCTAGGGAGGTCTTTGGGGTTTACTGCCACAGTCTGAYGAAACTATAAAGGAAGAACAGGCAAAGCTTTGGCAGCTTGGAAAACAGCAGTATCTAAGGGCTGAGGGAATTCTGTTCTAGGAGGATATTTGGGTGAGATTCACAAAGGGGAGGAGTTAAAAACTSAATGAAACCTCTTTGGTTTGGGCTAAGGCAGGGGCTGAACACAAGAGCTTGAATGGGAATCAAAAGCTCAAGGGTACCTCAGGCYCCTCCAGAGGCCTTGAGTAAAAGCTGCCCTCCCAAATTGTCCTGTCTAGACTATTGCTGCCAGAGCACAGCTTGGGCCAAAGAGTAAGGAGTCAGGAGTCTCAAATCACAAGTTACATTTGCATTTCTTTGCTTGTAAATGAAATGTATTTGATAGGAAATTTCTAGGACAACAAGCATGGCTGTCTTACAGCACAGTGTAACTAAACCCTCATACTCAGAAATCACAAGTAAAGCCCTCAAAAACCCCTTAGGCTTGGTATAAACTTGATGTAACATGGTATCTTAGACTAAGTATTTTGCACTGCATTTATTTGCTAATCCTTCAGAATTCAGGGGTCAAGCAGTTCAATGTCTTTCTGAAACCCTGTGGGCTACCAARGTATTTCCTTTTTCTTTCTTTCCTTCCTTAAAATGAGAAGTGGTAGTCTCATATAATTGCTGGAGTTGCAGCTGTAAAAGGGAGGAATTGCTTTAAGAGCACTGTCACCATAACCAGTGACACTGCAGACTGTTTTCTGGGAAGTGCTGGACTAGGCCCCTCTTCATCCTTCTGGGAAACACAATTTCTCTTTCTGATTTTGTTTCATGACACTTCTCTTTTGTGTCTGGAGCCTGTGTTTTCCACACCCTCTGAAGCTGGTGAGTGTCAGCCTGAGAAGTGGGGAGCAGCAGTAGGCTCCAAGCAGGTAAGCAGGCACCCCAGTCTGTGTTCACTAGCTCTGTCTTCTCTGGCACGAGGATGGATCCTTTCCTGAGGGCATCCCTTTAGGCTGCCCCATGGATGTGCTTTAACCCAGTGTCATTGCTGTCATGATGATACAAGCCTTCAGCCCAATACCTAGGGCGAGCATGTGTCTGTCCAGGGTTCCTTCTCTGGAGCAAATGAAGCTGCAGATTCACCTCCATCCCAGGGAGATGTCACCCTCTGGGAAGGACAGCTGAAGCTTCCCTGGTCATTTAGACAGCTGTCCTGCTGTTCCTGACCCCTCCCCAGCCCCACAGCATGAGGAATTTGTTTCCAGTTCCTCTCTGTAGCAGAGAGACTTTGAGGAGCACGAGGCAGGATGTGTTCTGCTGTCAGACATGCTCAGCACCCTCTGCAAATGGGCAGTGAGRATCTCAACAAAACCAAGGGCCTGAGGCTGGTTTCTCTGCAGACAGACAGACCGGCAGTCTTGCTGAACAAAACTCTTCTCCCTGTCCTCTCAGTCAAACCCGAGCTTCCTCACTCAGCTCAAACTTTCCTTTGTACAGTCAGAGTGACCTCTCACCCGGGGCTTGCCTGCTCAATTTGTAAGCCCTTTAATAATGGTAATCCT
Source organism: Cardinalis cardinalis (assembly GCA_014549065.1). NCBI lineage: Eukaryota > Metazoa > Chordata > Aves > Passeriformes > Cardinalidae > Cardinalis > Cardinalis cardinalis. Next base: position 82,582 of record JACDOX010000520.1, on the reverse strand, counting down.
TTATCCTACTTTGCACATCAAAACACATGCAGGCTMCTCCCAAACAAGAGAACTTGGCAGATGAGCCTTGGGTAAAAAGCCCAGTAATTTATACAAATTATGCTGTTCAAAGGTGTCATTTCTCTTTCTCCTTAGCAGAAGGAAAAGATTTCTTCCCATCCAAATATTACAGAAGCAGTGTTTATAATTAATCACTGCAGTATTAGGTTTATCTAGGCACAAGACCACTCTGCTGTGGATGTACCATGTACTGAGGGTGCGGCTGGCAAAGCCTCAGTGTGTCCCAGTGCCTCTCCAAGACCAAGGCCTGGAGAGGAGGTTTGGGTCACCTTTTCCCTTGCTGCAGCATTGCCTGTGGTTGTCTGCACTGCATCATGGCCCTTTGTAAGTGCTGTGTTTTGTTGCTCTCTAAAGGGAGCTCGTGCTTCCTGTGGTTATGGAGCATCTCACATAAGAAGTCTCTGATCTGAGCTGAGGATTATCTAAGTGTCTGTGGCAAATTCTTCAGGGAGAAAATGAAAAAATTGTAATGTGTTCCAGCTTCTCTTAGAGGTGATGGCTTCTGGTATCATTGTGGAGGGGAGCAGTGAGCTTGTACACTTGGCATGAGCCACAAATAATGTTTCTGAGAGCTCCTTGACTCCTGGGAGTGCAGGAGATGCAGGCAGAGCAGGCAGTGGATGTGCTATACCCTGCTGAGGACGGGGAAGGATTGTCGCTGCAAACACGTGGGCCCTGCAGCTCCATCCATTGACACMGATCATCACTGCCACAGAGAACCTGCTGGCATCTTTTAGACCTATGTAAATTCTGGTGTTAATGAATTCAGCAGCTTCCTCTTGAAAACCTTTATTGGGTGACTTTCACACTGCCCCCACAGAGCCCTGTTCCTTGAAGTCAATGGGAGATCTGGGTGTGGTGAAAAGTCAAGATCAGACCTGTAAATCACATGATAAAGAGAAGTGGATCAGTAGGAAATGCTTTTGGGGAGCAACATATTCCTCTCCTGTCAATTAAAAGTGCAGGGAATGGCTCAGGAAGAGCTTCCCTCTGACATGTAAGGGACTGCATTTCAACAGCATAGTGTTCTAATGGGGCTTTCTTGTAGGCTGGGGACATAAAAGCACATTTGTGCCAAATACATTTTTCAGCCCATCTAGTCAAATCCATTTCTGAAGAAGGATATACAAATCTGTGTGGTTCTTCCCAGGATTCATTGAGACCACCTTGTGCAGTCTTCACATATCCGGTGGCAGAGTACAGTCCCTGGCAAACTGACATGCTGTGTGCCATGGCCCAAAAATGTTTGATGTGGCAATACAGGCTCAGCTCTAGGGAACATATTCTGCTGGGTCCAAATCTCTTAGGTACTCTGAGAGCCTCTCTTATTCACTGGCCCCTCCTGAAACATCTGTGGCAGCTCACTGTGAAATTATGTGCCACTTCTGTCCTCTTGGTTCCTGAGTTTATTTAATTAATGTTATTCCAACTTTCTTCCTGACTTTCTTCTTCCTTCATTGTTTCATAAGCCACTGGTACCTACCCTTCTGTGGGTCATAAGTCATCAAAAGGTTGCCTCTGACATCATTGCAAATAAAATAAAAATGCATTAAAACAAGCCTGTGCATGTGCAGAGCCCAAGTGCAGAGACAGAAAGGGCAAAGGAAGGTGTCAGCTTTCAGCGCTGGCAGCTGCAGTGCTCCTGGTGCCATGCTGAGGTGAGCTGTGGGGGCACAGGGTGACCCTTGGGCTTGGTCCCCAAAGCATGAGGTGGGCTTCCACAAAAACRCAGACTGGGAAACACACTTGCCAGCACTGGACATCACCACTCCCATTGCCTGTGCTCATAGCATTTCCTGAGGTACTCCCTTGCCCCTGCACCGTGGCTCTGCTTCTGCCACCACCCCATCCTGGCACTTTCTGTGCTTCTGCGGCAGTGCTGGGAGCTGAGTGCCTTTTCCTGAGCTGTTTTGTCCTGTTTCTTCAACCTCAAACAACGGCAGAGCTAATAAAAGAACTTTTGAGTGCTCTGCAGATGGAACATGTCATACTAGGAAAATCAATCCACAGATCTGCTCTTTGATGGTATCTAGCTGCAGGCAGATGCTTTCATGTGAAGCAGCATCTTCCCAGACAGATTATTTCCTTGCTCACATTGTGTACAGACGTGCAGCTCCTGGCATAAGCAGCTTTGCGCTGCAGCACTTTTCTAAACACTGACAGGAGTTCCTTTCTCATGCAGGCCCTTCCCTTTAGGGGTGTTTTGGAATGGCCCAAAGAGAAAACAGGCTGGCAGTGCATCTGACTAGGTAAATGTATGCCCAGGAACAACAAGTGGCAATACAGCAGAGGATCCCAGGAGAGCTACAGGCCCCCCTCCAGCCAGCCTCAGCACAGTGCACAAGTATCTGGCACGTCCAGTTGCTCAGAAGAAAAGGCAGGAAGTTGGTCTGTCAACATTTCCATCTCGTTTCCTCAACATTTTTAAAGTGGAAAAAAAATGTACAGACACCTCCATTGCAGGGAGCAAAATTATAAGGATCAGCTGGGAGCTCTCTTCAGACAGCTGTGCAGAAATGGTCTGGAGTTCTCAGCAGATGAGGCACACATTGAAACATGTTGTGATACTTTGTTCTATTACTCAGTTGTTGCATTTGTACCTAGAAACAGCATGAAACTCCCAACAGGCCAAGTGTCCCACATGGCAAGCGTCAAAGAACCTCCATAAACAGAGAAAAGGCTCCCTTTATCCATACACTTCTCATATTGAACACCGAAACCACAATAAACCCAACCTGTGAACTTGTTACATTGTTACTTGTAATATTTTATATATGAGGCAGGTGTTTCTTTTTAGTGAGATTGTGTTTGGTGTCCAATTGCTGAAACTAGAAATAGTAAATTGCCACCTAATCTAACCTTGCGTGACTCAGATGCTTTCTTCCAGGTCTGTTTGGTTTTTATCTCCATGTCAATTATTGACTGTTAACAGCTTTCCACCAGACAACTTCTAGCCAGGTCCAGGGTGAGCACAGGAAAATGCAGTGCAGTGTGAGGGCTTGTGAACTTTGAGACCTGAGCTGACATAACCTTTTGGAGCACCTCCCCACCCCTTCTGCTTTTGTAACCCCCTCCTTCCCACCCATAGTTGTCCCAAGCAAACCTTGTGGCAGTATGAGAAGTCATGTATTTACATGGAAAAGCAGCACTGGAATAGTGCCAGTGTGTTCTGCCTTCGGTAGGAAAAGCAAGTGGGTTTTGTCCTTTAAAAAAATAAAAAGTAATTTATTTTTTTTAACTTTTGTGCCCTATTTTACACCTCATCACATGTTTGTCTCTCTCCCTTGCAACCCACAGCCTCAGAAGCTGGCTTCCATCAGGAGGGGCCACTGTGCCTTTGCTGAGCTCTGGCTCTGCTACACAACATGCATGAGAAGGATGGCTAAAGAAGGACAGGCAGAATGAAATTTCACTCAAGGCAGTTCATTCATCCATCCCCAGATTTCCCTGTAAGTCTTGCTAAAATTTACTATTTGGAAATTCTGGTTGYGGGGCACAGCACTATCTATCTGTCTATCCATCTATTTATCTAATAGTCTGTCCATTTTTTCTACACAGCRCTTCAGTGACTTCCTCATAGCAGATTGGTCTCTTATTTGTTCTGCTGTTCATTCTTCCAAAGTGCAGAAAGGTCATTCTGCCTCAGATCTCAGAGTTAATGGCAGACAAAAGGAAGTGGGTGTGAAGTAGCTCATATGTACACTGTGAAAAGCTGTTGCCCTTTCTATTTATAGCCCTGCTTGAACTTTCATTCATTTAGTTGCTATTTTGGTATGGCAAACATTCCATCTCCTGGGGAAAGTACGTTAGCAGTGCACGTGAACAGGAGGRAAAACACATTGGTCATGCAGGCAAATATTGAAAGGCCTGGAAACCAGTGCCATTCCCAGAAAGCATATAGAACCAAAGTGATACTGGAGGGAAGCTCATTCATTCAGCTGTCAGGCACAGCAGTGCTTTGAGGTAAACCCAAACCTCTTATTGACCTCATGTCTTTTATTCCATTTTAAATCCAAGGAATTGGTAATGTATCTCTTCTCAGTGGCAGAGGTTTGATAAAAGGAACACCCTTGGTCRCTAATCCCCTGCTCTGCTTTCTGGATAGAGAGCTGGCTGATGAGCACTAAAAAACCTCAGTGGGGCTTGCTAGTGCTGGCCAAGAGAGTTTCCTTGGCTGGTCAGTGTCTCACATCTGTCTATTACAGAAATGTTTTGTTCTCACCTCCTTTTCTCTTTTTTATCTAACATGAGTTGTACCCACCTCTACAGACTTTGTGCACAAAGTCAAATGAAGCCCTTTGTGGATTTCACTGATGTTTACCTGCAGATTGTGTAAACAGGCTGGCCACTGGCTTCAATTAAAGCAAACTGATGAAGGAAAGTTCTGGGCATGGCCAGGTGTAGCCTATACTTTGAGATCTTCCGTGAGGCATATGTGCAAGGAGGCAGAAGGAAGGTTCATTATGCTGGGAGCGCTTGGTGTGACAGCCTTTTTGTGGAAGACTGTTAATAGTCAATAATTGACATTGAGATAGAAACCAATAAATGTGTGTATTGATCCCTAGTCCTAGGTTACCTATCCTGTCCTACTGATACCAGCCTAGTCCTGATGGATACTGGAGACACASAAGGAAATGGTATTTACTTCAAGCTATTAGGTGTTTAATAAAAAAAGAAGTTGGATACATTCAGTGGTTTTGAGCCAGAGGAGCTGCTTTCTATTTAGCGAGGGTATCCCAGTCRTTCCATGGGACAGAACAGGTATGCTCAGTTCCCATGACCACTGGAAACAGTGAAGCCACGAGTCTCATTTTGAAGAAAATGGAGAACCCGTTACTTTGACCTCCTTCTAATTGCAGGTGAGTTTATCTGAGGAGGTGGAAGGTCTTCCAGTAGATGGAATAATAAAAGAGAATTTCCTTAATCCTTCTCTGAATTTGGTTTGCAGAAGCAAAGAATTTTGCAATCTTGTTGTTCAACAGGCACGGTGCTTTCCCTCTGTTCTGGGGTTAAGATCTGAGGACAGCAGCAAGCACTGAGGAGAGTCCTGTGACTATGAAGGAAGATGTGTGTATTGATACTGACATCTCCTCTGGCTTGAGTAATCCTGGACATGGGGCGAGGTCATTCACACTTTCATGTGCTAGCCAGCAAGCTGGATTCTCACACCCTTATCTATTATACTGGCTAAGGCGTGCTCTGTTTTTTCTTCTATCTGCATAACCAGGTGTTGAGCAACTGGAATGTCATTCCAGAAATTCTGACTGCCTTGGGTGTGTGCTCCTCACAGGAGTAACTTCTGGGAATCACTTTGGAGGGCCAAACAATATGGTTTTCAAAAATGGTGTTACTGTATAGTGTGACTTTTAAATAATTATATAATTTACCAAGCACCATCCTTCTATTGCAGAGTAGCAGACTCCTCTGCCTGCTGTTTCAGAGGGTCATCCAGCTCCCAGGATGTGTATATGATGAATATGTGTGCTATTCACATAGCTAAAATGTTTATTCATACTGCCTATATGTGCCAGCAAGGAATTGAGATTTATTTCATATTTTCTGTTGCTTTAAATTTGTAGCCCCACATCTTCATAATTCAGCCTCATCATTCATTTCACTTAGTTACAATCAGGACACATTCCCAAATGGAAATGACACTGCAGAAGGCACAGAAACTGGGAGGGAGCAACCTTTAACACAGCCAAACMCTATTTGCTATGGCTCTGGGCAAAACCCTGGCCTCCAGAGCAAAAGGATGGTGAGAGTAAGAACAGGAAGGCTTGGCAAGCTGGGGAGCCACCTCCTGATGAGCCCTGATTTCAGGGGCACATGTGTGGCAGAATCCTCTGCAARGGCCACAGTCAGGGCAGGCTCTGCCAGAGTGGAGGGCAAGATAAAGTCCACATCTCTCTGGGCACCACAGTGGCATCAGAGCCCCCCAGACAGGGGGAAGGTAGGGAGCAGCCAAGTCTGTGTTGTGTGTAGTTGCTGCACTATGTCGAGCTGGCACAGTCAGCTCAAGGGTCAGGACACAGACAAGTGTCTCCTGACACACTTCTGTGTCCCAGCCACGCCTTTGCTGGCAGGGACCAGGCAGTAGAAAGCTGATTGCTATAGAAACTCAGGGCTAAGTCCTGCTTGTGCATACAGAGTTCCACTGGCTGTTACCTGATGGCCCTGGGATACAGCCGGCCTTGGATTTGAACTATGGTGCAAAGCTCCTTTATCAAAAGTCGGTCGAGGGCATTTCAGTGAGGCTATGGCAGAAGAGGAGAAACAGGGCCTTAAGAAGGCGTATTAATATTGTCATAGCAAGCCAGCTATGGATGAAACAGCTGCTCTGAGTGATGGGAACTGACCAAAGCTGCAGAATATGAAAGAAGGCAGCTCTGCACGTGTGTGCAGCACGCCAGGCTATAGCAGTTTCTGTAAAGGTTGAGGTTTCCATTGTATCTCCATGCTTTGGGGCTCCCTGAGGGTTTGAAGACRTTGTGCTATCCTTGATACTTGAGCTCCCTTTCAGTTAGATGCAGTGGCTGACCGAGGCCCTTCTGGACATCTCCTGAGGTTTTGCTCCCGAGGTTTTGCACAGAGAGCAATGACAAGTTGAGCTCACGCCTCTTTCCAGACCATRGCTGCTCATGCAGCATGTAAGCAGAGAACTGGCAGCACAACTTTTTGATATCTGGAAATTTGGCCTATCCAGAGCATTTATAATCAAAGATAAATTCAGCTGGGGTGGTAAGGAAAGCTGCCCATTAAAAACTTTTCCAGGCAATTTTACCTTTTGTAGCTGGGATATGTTCTTAGCTGTACAACCACATTTCAGCTAYGCATTATGCAACTGCTATTAGCATTAATGAGTTACAAGGCTCATATACTGATACTGTTCCTAGAAGCAGCCTGCACAGGTATGCACTCCTTTGGATTAATTTGGGGAGTTAGATGRAGCAGAGAGGCCCTCTGTACTTTGGTCTTCTGGTAGATATCTGGATCCAAACCCAGACAAGGGTTCTGGTCTTCAGCTCTGGTTTTCAAAAGTAAAAAATAAAGCTGCCTCTGGAGTAAAATTTGGATTCTGGTTAGGAATAATGTCTCCCAAATGCTTGTGAGTTTGATATCCAGCCTGATATAAGGGTCAAGGGGACAAAAGCAACTATTTAAAACCTGCAAACTAAAAATCAAAATAAAATTAATCCCCAGACCATGAAGATAACCTACCATGGAAACCTCATTAAATTCTTATTTTGAGTAAAATGAAAATTACTGTCAAATACTAATACTTCTGATACTGGTATATAGAAAATACACTTAGAAGAAGGCAGAAAGATCTGCAGGGGCTGTGAGTGCAGCTTTACCCGTCTCTAATAGATCACTCAAGTCAAGAAATTAGCATTGATTTCTAGTGACTGAATTTCTAACTTGTTTTTGGGCTAGCACAGTACACCTCAGTTATGTGGGGCTGGCAGRCATAAGGTTTGGGTCTCAGGTTTGTGTTGTCTCTCCAGAGGCTGTGCTTGCTCTCACTGAGGACTATGTGCATGTCCAGACTGGGCAGTGATGCAGCCATGGACTTAGCACACAAACTGGTACTGACTTTGCTGGTGCAAAACACAAACCCCCTCAATTACCCATGGAAAATCCTGGCCAAGGCTTAAGATTTGTGATCTGCTCGGATGTGGTGCTTCCTATGGTGTTCCCTGGCAGCTGTGCAGGGCTTCCTTGGGAGCCCGGAGGAGCACAGGGAGAAGATGGTAGGTGCAGTTGAAAGGCAGCCGGATCAAAGGCGAGTGATTAGCATCAGGAYAGGGTGTCTGAGCACAGCCTTGCCCTGGGTGGCACCCAGAGGTGGGTCACTCCTTTGCACGCAGCCTGTGGCTGAGGGGCAGCCTGTGCATGGGGCACGCAGTGAACAGGCACAGGCAGGAGCCCAGGCCAGCCCCGTGGCTGGGACCAGCAAGATGCCACTGGAGATTCCCAGGACGCTCTGGGCCAGACACGAGAGCAGGAAATAGAAGCTGGGGTTCTCAAGCATGTAAACAGCAGAAACCACAGTACAGCCATGCTTGCTCTGGAAAATGGCACTGCACTTTTGGGGCCAAAGCTGGCCAGATGCTCCAGCTTGAAAGGCAGTGACTCAAAGCCAATACCAGCCTGTGATTCACCGTCCTGCATCGAGAAGCCACGACATCCTCACAGCTGTCAGAGAGAGGTGCTGTGGAGAAAATTGCCCCATTGTCTGCATGCCAGGCTGAAGTGCTGAGCCTAATGCTGATCTGTGGATATGGATCAGGAAGAGCTTGGGTAAACTATTATTCCAGAGTAAACTGGGAACAAGGAAGAAGTCTGCAGACTTCATTCATGCGTTCTCATGGTGTTTTGCAAGCCTGAGCATTCCTGTTCCATAGCCAGACAGCAGAAGCACATTTAGCTGCATGCACATAACTTGGTCTGTGCCATCCAAAGACCCTGGGCTCTTTTGGGATGTCTGTAGAGATTTAAGGAAGAAGGAATAGCCAGAGGAGTCTTTGAAACACCAGAGCAGGTTAGGCACTCAGGGGTTCACAAAAGGCTGTCTGCCACATCATACTGTAGCAGGGTGTGCTTAGAGGAGACTCCCTGAGTCTATCCACTGCTTCTTGCTGTTCCCCTTGGGTTAGGAGAAATGTCTTCCAAAAGCCATGCTGTAAGCATGGCCCCCAGGTCTGCCTTTCTCCAATGACCTGCTTTAGGCCCTACAGTGACAGTAGTCTTTCCAGATAGATGTTTAGCTGTTATTATAAATGTGTTGTCAGCCTTAGCCACATTCTGTCACTGTTGGTGTCACCAACTGCTCTGCTTTAGGGGGTCAGGGCTGGATCACTGCAAGGATGGAGGGAACTCTGCACTTCATCACCACCTTCCCCAAAGCTGATTGCCAAAGCATTTAGTGGACACCCCACGATTTCCATACCTTGCACTCACTGTGAGGAGCCTATTCTGAGTTGCAGCTTTGAGGTTTTCAACCTGTGGTGGCAATAGAGGGATCCCAGGCAAGTCCTACCACCCCTGTTAACTTTAGGCAGATCTTCACAGAAGTCTCTTCTCTAAACCCTGCCCATTTCTTGAATGTATGGTCTAGTAGTATCACCACTTTTGGGCCTGAGCAAAGGCCCTTGCTTAAACAGCAAATGCCCTGTGACTAAGCAATCAGCTGCAATTTTGGAGTGAAGGTGTTTTAAAGATTAGGACATGTTTGACTACACRGAACAAAGACAAGCGTCTCCTCACTCATGGACTTAGCACTTACTGAGCTGCATGTGGCAAATTCTTTTGCTTTGTGTCTCTTCTTTTCTCTTTCATGGTAATAACTAGGCATGAGCTTGTGGGTTTCCTTGTTTGTTTTTAAAGGCAGTGGATGGAGTTGGCAAAAGCTTTCAGTTTAGGAGGTCTGAGCCTATTGGTTTAGCTCTCAATAAGGGGATTATAGTGTCAGAAACACGGGGAAACCCTGTTCTGGTAGATCTTGTACACATTCCTTCCGACTTGTTTTGGCATCTCTCCAAAAACAATGATAAATTATGTAAGATGCTGTGAGAGAATGGCAGGAGCATGAGTATACATCTGCCTTTGGGTGAGAGGGGAAAATATGCTTGCTATTTCTTTCAGGTTTACTCAGAGGGAGGAAAAAGGCAAGTGGGCATAACACCGAGTACTAAGGCAGGTGTTGTCAGTATCCACTGAGGAAACCAGAGTGCTTTCTCCTGTTAGCAGGGGCTCCTCCTCTCATTTTCAGCTTGACAGTGCCTGAAGCTGTAAGAGCTCTGGGAAGGCAGTCCAGTATCATAGCTCAAAACTGCAGTGCTTAGGAGCACCTTGGGTTTGCAGGGATGCAAAGGCCGAGGCTAGGATCAGCTGGGCCATTCCAGCTGTACCATGTCAAGAGGCTTCCGCCCCCTCACTCAGCCCTGTCCTATTCAGGTGGAGGATGCTGGTCCTCACCAAACTGTTCCCTTGGGGCTGCTCCCTGTTCTTGGCTCTAGGAGGAGGCAGGCTGAAATCAGCAATTTCCTTCACAGTCAGGAGCCGGTCTCACCTCTTCTGTGGTCAGATCCCATTCCCCTAGTTTCTCCTTCCACCTTCCTCAGAGAGTGAATGTTGACTTGCATGGTGAAAGTGTTCCCCTCTTTGTGGGCTTGTGAGTTTTATCCACATAAAACTGCTGGGTTCTGTTTTTTGCCCAACCTGTCTCTGTCCCAAAACACAACTCTCAGGGGTTCCATTTTCATCCCCGTACCAAATTTTCCCCCTAAAAAATCGGGAAAGACTAAAGACTACACTGCTCCCTCTTCTTGCTTACCCTATGAATGAGCAGTGATTCTGCTGATCCAAATCTCTTCCAAATTGCCAAACCCATTCATTTTGTCTTTCTAATTGCATTGGTTGTGCACAGAGATCTTTTGGAGCACACTGGAGTCAGAGAGCCGGTACCTCCTGGGCTGTCAACTGCAGCCAGCCCACCTCTCAGTTGTCCAGGAGGTCAGTGTCCTCTGTGCCCAACAATCCCCCAGCACCTTTCTCAGGGTGACAGGTCTCTGCAAAGCCAAGGTGAAGACTGCCACCTACTGAGTCCCCAGAGCTGGCTCTGGGGACACCTGCCTGTGCCTTTCATATTTCCCAGCTGGCACACTGCTGGAGGGGAGGATCTCAGTCAGGGTCCCTTGGATCTGAAGTTTTCACAAGTGGCATCAATCTCTTTGCCTGTATTTGTATTTAGACATATTGTGTTTGGATGGCAGGATTTTGGGATGAATTTACTCCATGCAATGTTTTCTTTTAATGAAGAATCACCTTCAAAAGCAACCCAAGGGTGTTTCTCTATATTACCTGTTCATAGCATAGGGCTCTCCCAGGAACTATTGAAAACTGCTGGTGCTGGGAACARCTAAATTGGGTTTAGCACCTGTCCATTCAGTGGGTAAATATAGGGTAGGTGAACATGGTGTTAATTTCTACAGGTAATTCAGTACTTCAGAGCCCACTGAAATAAAAAAAAAGGCTTTAAGGGATGGACTGACTGTGTTTAGCAGCAGAGATTTAGCAACAGAAGTCTCTAATAGGAGTGGCTCTAGAGGCCAGATTTACTAGAATCACATTCTTAAAGCAATTAAGATCCGATTGTATAATGAATGAATTGGAGATCACCACAAAGCTGCGAGTTTCCCACCCTTGATTCAAGTTGCAAAGACCTGTGATCATCTCGTTTAGGTATCTGTTGCAAGTACAATTTCTCGTGCTGCTGCTGGGAGGATGATGATAAGGGAACAAAGCTGTARAGTGAATTAATTAATGGAAGTCGGCAGTGGGTGGGGAGGTTTGGAGGCCACAGGGTTCTCTGGCTACCTTTTGCAGGGCTCCTGTTGCTCTGGAATGTGCTCCTGGCTGCTGCTCTGAGGTGGGATCTGCTTTGATGTGCAGTCACAGGCCTGCTCACAGCCAGTGGGTGTGCTAGCGCTCCCCTGTCAGGCTTGGTGGCAGCAGCAATTAAACCCCATTTCTGTAGGAGAGCCTGGAAATGAGAGAAACCAACACCCCAAAATCTGGGTGACATGGCCAGCACTGGGCTCACAGGTTGCCTGGAAGGGTCTTGGTCTGCAGCTCACATTCATGGGGGAACACACGCCAGTGCTCCTTGTGTTAACATAACGTGTTCAGGAAAAGATTGTGTTCCTTRTTCTCTCCAGTGCCCATTTTTAATCAATGATTGAGTATGCCCAGATGAGTTTTAGATTCAGATGAATGGGAAGTTTAGTCTGACTACCTGCTGACACAGGCAAGGCTGCAGAGCTGTAAGTGACAGCACTGAAAGGGACTGATAGTGAGGTACTGCCTTCAAAAACTTCAAACACATCCCTTTATCACAGTGTGATTCAAGACATCACTCAGCAAGTTGCTACAGGTGTAAGTTATCATTTGAATACCAAGCACATTCCAATAACTGCCTCTGAAACCAGGAGAATACATTTCTCAATATTGGTCAATGTTACATCCTTCCCCTTTTGGACAGATGGGAGAGCTTTTTTGCTTAGCAGAGGTGATAGTCCTGGGTTCCTCTGCAAGTTCAGGGAACTAGCAGCAGTGTCTAGCAAGAAGAGATCAGCATTTAAATATGTGCCTAATGGTTTAGAAGAAGAAACATGGAATATTTACAAAAGCTCCAGCAGTCCAGTGAGGAGTCTAGAGTTCCAGAGGCAGAGGGGAGCCACAAAAACTGCTTCCTCACAATTGCATATGGACTGGTTTACTCCCTGCTGTCTTGCAGAACAGTCTCCTTGGATTCAAAGCTGAACTGACCAGAGAGGGAAGCACATTGGATGGAACTGCAAGAGGACTGCAAGCTCACTTCAGAGAGCCTGCAGGCTCCAGCTCTAGGCAGCAATCCAGAGGAAACCTGGGCTGATGCGTTCCTGGGGAGCAAGTCCTTTAAACAGGCATGGAGGGGACAGACAGACAGTAGAGCAGATAAGAAAACTGTAGGATAAAGCCTTTCTAAAGCTCAGCCCATGCTTCATTCTTGCTCTGATCCCAGTGTTTATGCAAACAGGGTGATAAGCCCCAAGAAGCTGAACCGGTCGGTAGTTGCCATGAGCAGCTGTCAATGCCCTGTCTGAGGGCACCCCTGCTGTGGCAGGGGGAAGGTCAGTGTGAAACCAAGGGCTACTCTCACACTCCTGGCCTGTGCTGGCTGCACCAACCAGAGGCAAAACCAGTGGAACTTTTCTGGTCACCTGTTTTATTTACAAGGCTGAGGCAGCTCATCTCAGCTGCAGAGCACTGCTGAAAGAGTTAAAGAGAGCATCTAGCTACAGCTTTCTGTTATGGACCAYGACAGTCATGTAAAAAGATAAATGACTCAAAATATTGTCAAACTAGCAACATCTGGAAGTCCTTAGTTTAATACCTTGGAAAAGTTTGCATGGATTGTGCATCCATGTAGTTAATGCTATGCCAAATATTTTATTTCCTGCCCCAGTTAAAATTTAGTGATGCCTGGAATAAAGCTGCCTGCTCATCTCAGCAAAGCTGCTTCAAACATGGCCATCAAGTCCTGGGCACCCAAGGCCTGCAAAGCCTTTAGAAGTAGAGACTTGCCAGCTGCTAAGGCTCTAGAAGTAGATTGGTGTGAGGTACTTCACCAAGCAGCGTTAGTTCTCCAGTGCTTGTCTGGAGAAGGTACTGGAGCCTTGCTTGCTCCTGCTGACATACATGGAAACCCTTGAATTCCTGGAGCTTGCCACTAGAGGCAGATTTTCTGGATCAAGACTCTTGTCTGTTCTTCTTGTCCTTCAGATTTATGAATAGCAGAAATCAGCAGCATTCGAGCTATGCATTTGGTGGGCGTAAAGGAATGACTCATTAGCTTAATGGAGAGTTATCTGGGCAATAAATGCATGAATAAGGATTGTGAGAGTGAGTGACTGTTTGATTGTATGCCTTGGTAGAACAGATGCAGGTACCATTTTGCTAGGGATTGGTGTAGGGCAGAGTTCAAGATGGGCTCTGGGGAGGTAGGATGCTGTTTTCAGAGCTTACCTAAAGACTTAAACTGTAGAAAAATTGCCAAGCTTCACTAAAATCACACTTCCCAAACAGGGTCAGTCTTGCTGGATGGAAGGTTCTTGGAGCTGCTTAGTTAGGTGTGCCCTGCAGGGACCATCTGCTGGATCCCACAAAGAAAGCCCAATCTTGTCCAAAGCGTGTCCAAAACAGAACCAGCTTCCATCAGACCTTCACTGTTCAACCCTGTGTGAGCTTCAGAGCCTGGCACGAAGCTAAATGTGGCTGTGCTTTGGTGTTGCCATAAGCCTGTCAGCACTGCCAGGACTTGTGGCCTCTGCCGCAGCCCTTGAGTGTTCCTAGGCTGTGCCCCTCGTGCCTGTGGCAGTGCTGCACCTAAAGCTTGTGTGTGGTCCCATAGCTGAGGGAAAGGTGCATCCCTGAAGGGATCTGGGCAGGGATCTTCRTCTGGGGGTTAGAGCTGACATTTTGGTTCAGGAGGACCTTTTGTGCCTCATCTTGAACAACTCTTAACTCCACATCACAGCCTCAGTAGGGCTCTTGGGGTGACCCACAGTTTTGATGTCTGTTCTGAGGAAGAGGTTTGGAGAGGAGGGCTCTGCATGCCTGCTGAAGTGCCTCAGTTGAAATGTTTAGCAGTCATAAGATCCTAAGTCATTAGTTGCTCTRTAAAGCTCTGGCCTGGAATTTCTGATGGATGGTAGATGCCCGAAAGTGAAATTGCTCTTTTGATCAAATGAATCCTCCCAGTGTGTGAGGGAGTTACAAAACTTCATTGGCACCATTACACACCAAACAATTGCAGCTGGTTTGGGGAGAAGAGTCTCCACCCTGAAGTATGGTCTGTACTGCTGCTCTGCTCACGTTTTTCTAGGGACTGAACTGGATTTGCAGGTGCTTCTCTATGTGAGGCTGTGCAGTAGTAGGGGCTGCAGCTGAGCTGGCTGAGTTTGTGGGCCTTCTAAAAAGAGGGCAACCAAACCTGGTGATGCAGATGTGGATGTAGCACTTCACTCCTGTAAGGTTACGTGGTATTTCTTCCCTCAGGTTCACAGCTGACTTGTAGGACCCCATGTGCGGCCAGTACCAGGGACTGGGATGTCTCCTGCCCTGGTGCTGTTATCCAGAATCACTGTGCTCCCCACATCAACCCCATATCATTTATGACATCCTTCCCACCATTCCCACTGGTGCAGAGACATCACCKGGGAGGATGATCTCCCCTAGAGCCCCGAGCTGTCTGAGTGCCAGCAGGGAATGAGCAGTCACACCATCCCAGTGTTTGATGTGGCTCGCGTCCCCAGGCCAGCCAAATTCCCACCCGCCACAGCATGGGAGTAACAGGACAAACAAGCAGCACCACACGGCAGCCCTGCCAGGTGTTTTGACACCAGGGAGCTGGGGGAGTTCACAGTGGAAAAACAAACAGCACCAGCTGGAAAAAATACTTTTGCCCTCTGTCTAACAGCTCTGGAAAAGGCCTCTGTYAGTCCAAAGGGCCACCAGGGTGTTAGGCCTTGGTGATTGCATGGAATCATATATGGCCTCCTGATGACAGGACACAGCAGTCCAGGGGCATGTTGCTCAACCCTCTTGGCGTCTTTCTAGATCTGGAGTGGCTCCTTTTCTAGGGCAGACTTGCCAAGGGTATCTAGCAAGGAAATGGCCAAGCTAATATGGATTATTGGAGAGAATGCCTTCAATCCAACCTCAAAATGCAGGTCAGCTCCTACAGACAGCAGTCCTGTAAATTGTGATGTTAGTGTAAATATGTAATGAGTAAACTTTGCATACAGACAGTCTGTTTTTTCCCCTCTGTGCCACGTCCATGCAACATCTGGGGAGATCAGGGAGCACTTTTCATAGWGGACTTAATAAGTATTTTTGTGTAGGAATACAGGACTGGAAAGTAATTCAGTGCATCAAGTCCAGGCACTGGCATGGCAAACTAACACCTTATGTAATCCAGTTAATTCATTTATCGCGCTCCAGTTTCCAGCACTTAGTTTCCTGCCCCAGCTTCCCTGGCTGAAGGATCACATCAGGATGTCAGTGTGCATCCCTGCTGAGTGCCTGCACATCTCTTACTCTCTGTTGGACTGGGTTTGGACACAAGTTTGGTCCTTAACATATTTCACATCACCTTRCTGATTTACTATGGACTCATAATAAACCTCAGAACCTCACAAAATTTGAGCTGAAGAGTTTGGAAATCTCTTCAGGAATAAAACCAAACAAATAAAGCAAAACTGTACAGGCCACAACAGCCTGTAAAATTTGACATTCATGCTTATCAGAAATTGCATTCCAGTTCTTCATTCTGTTTTTGTATTAACCTCATACTTCAGAAATGGAAAAAGACTAACAGCAAAAAATGAAAATCATTAATTTCTACCAARCCAMTAGTTGATGAAGGTGAAACAGTTTCTGGCTGTTGTGGTACTTTGCATGAGGCTGTGCTGTAAACAGTCTCTGGGTGACAGCAGCCGCCAACAAGARCCTGCAATGTACGTATATGTTAATGTAAAATAAGCTTTTCCTTGTCCCCTGGGATTGTGAGCCTGAAAGCTCAGTAAATGTGGTTCTTATTTAGAATTTTGAGTATAAGAGTAATGATTCCCCTGAACAGTCCTGTTCGCCTCTCCAGATCTGATTTTCTAGCTGCTTTATGTCTGTCTTTCATGATGGTCCATTGTCCCCTTTGTTTGGCAGATCATGAGCTAATTGTAAGATGCTTGTACTGAGAACACGAAGGACATGAATTGCTTTTTTTTGGCAATTATTTGGGAAGGTTTCTTTTTTTGTTTTTTGGTGGTGGTGGGTTTTTTTACCCATCTCTATGTACCACAAGAGACATTGAGGTTTGTCGTTGTAGGATCTTGTTGTTTCTCACTCCTCAAAGCAACAGTGATAACATCAGCAGACTGCTAGGGAGCAACAGCATTTGATGTCTGCCACAGGGCTGGTTGTGAGTCAGGGTACAACTCTCCTGGAAGTCCCTGCAGAGGTCCCCACTGCCCCCCACGAGGACCAGACCAGATGTTTTATTCTTTTCTGAAAGAGTAGGAACAAGGAGYGTTTTGTGAGGAAGGAGCAGTGCAGGGACAAGGTATTTGTTTGTGCACACAGCTGCAGAGACACGTGCTGGCAGAGGTAATTACAGGTTCACATCCAGCTGCTGCTCAAGTGGGCATTTTCCATTCAGGTTAGGACTTCCTTGTGGGATCCAGCATGGGTCCAGCAGACAGTCTCCCATCTGCAGACAAGCCCATTTCATTCACCCCTCTGCCCTTTCTCAYGTGSCACAGAGAGGCCAGGAGAGGGAGAGGGACAGGGACAGGGAGAGAAGGAGAGAGAGGGAGAGACACTGCTTGTGTTGTGAACATGTCCCAAAATCTGTAGCAAGCCCCAATAACTTCAGGCTTCTCTTGGTGTCAGTCAGGCCCCTCTCCACTGAGGCTGGTGGGCACATATCAGCCCTACAGCAGCAGATGTAAAATAAAAATCAGGGCCCAAGTCTGAGGATCAGCGCCCTTCCCAGAGGGAAAAAAAAAAAAAAGAGCTCTCCCTGTGCTACGCCCTTCCTTTCCAACCTCTCCCCTAAAAGCAGGTTACCCAATTCCAGTATGATTTACCTCACAACTGCCACTTTGCAATGCTTTCCTCCTGTCATCCTTGTCTACCCCTCACTATTAACCACTCTGTCACATGCCTTGCATTGCATGACTTAATCATTTGAGACTTTGGACTCAATTTACATATATAAACAAATAAAGAAATACACACCTGCAGTGGCTGTGGCCAGCTGGCAACTGCCTGAGCAGTAGCTGCATTCCCAGATCATGACATTGAACAGGGACACAGGTGGGACTTACATGAAGTGCTCCTCACTGAGAGCCATCGGCAGCATCCAGTGCTTTGCTCCCTGTAGTCCTTCTCCCACTAAATCCAAMTCCAGCCAGGTCTGTGCCTTCCTGTGCAAGAAGTTTGCATCTGCTCCAACACACAGCCCAGGAAATCCAGCCAGGAGTGAGGGAGTGGTTGGGAATCTCCATGCTGGAGCTGATATGCAGCTAGGTCCTGGTCATACACACAGGTAGCACACCAGGCCTGGTCCTCAAACCTCTCTGTCTCCATCTGACAGCTTGCAGGGGGAAAGGAGAATTGCAAGGGCACGATGAGGGAACAGATTGATGTCAAACCCTGACTTCCTGTAAATAATCAACAAACCTCCCTTTGCCTTGTGCATGTGAGCAAAAGATGGAAGCCCCCATACAGCTTGTCACTGCTGTGGGCACTGCCAAACATCCTGATATTTTAGTTTCATGTGAAAATGTCAAAGCTTAGCTCCCATCTTGAAAATTTTGGCAAAAATAGTTCCTGATATTACAGACCCCAGCTGAAGGTGGCTCGGAGAAACCCAAAAATTCTGGGTATCTATTGCCCAGTCAGAATCCAGACATTTCTTCCTTTAAGTCCTACTGGAAAGAAAAATGTATTCAAAGCCCTGCTTTGTCTCACGGGCACATTAAATGCCCAGCTCTCCCTGTTGAGGGATTTTGGATAGGACATGTGAGGAACTAAGGTTAGTAAATGGTCAAACATGGTTTTAACAGTTAACATTTCTTGGCATTGTGTGAAAACCATTGGTAGCTTCTGTGGCAGGAATGAGAAAGCCCACATGTTGTAAGTCAGGCATGTGTTTAAACACTTGAGTCAATTAAAACTCCAGGGCAGCACAAGTTTCATTAGTAATGATCCAGTGTTTCACCACAGGATACTCTAATTGTTCCTCGTGGGGATCCCAGGCACAGAAGATTAACCTTTTAAGAAGCTCAAATGATAACTTTCAAAGCACTACTCAAAATGATAATGAATTGCCTATTCATCTTGTAGACTTTGATGRCAGCAACCAAAACAATGCACTTTGGGTAGCTGGTTTGGGGGGCAGACTTCYCCTGGATTACAACAAATTTTTGGATAACAATTTATCACAGTCTAGTATGTCATGATACATCACTTTTCCAATTCAGTATTCATAAGACCCTTGGGAGCTTTGCAACCCAATAATTAAGCCTCTCTTCTCTGTTGGGAAATAAGCAGGTAGGAGCAGCACAGCCTCTCAGCATAAGCCAGGAAAAACCCAGATGATTGATGTGATTTGGGAAATCCCATGTTTAGATGGCCTTGGTGCCTAGTCCCAGGAGGCAGCTCGGAACTTTATCTAATGTGGGCCTCCTTGCCACGTGATAACTGTGCAGGAGGCACTGCCTGTGGAATTAAAACAGCAAATTAAAGCAACAGAGATCACCCAGAGAGGTCAAGACTGTGTCAGAGACACCTGAGGAACACTTTGAAAGTCAGGATTTGTTCTCTTCACCTAACCCAGAGCCACCCTGGCCTTCTCTCCACACTCTGCCCCTTGCGGCTCAAACACCTTTAGCCAGGAACCGTGCAGGACAGATGTCTGGAGCCAGTGTGCAACCACGCAGGAGACCAGTGTGTGGAACCCATGGAGCACTCACCCATCCATAGCACCAAGAGAACAMTTGGTGTGGCAACAGCTGGAGCTTAGCATCTTAGTAAAGTCATTAGCTCTTTCCAAAATTCAGGATAAACATGTGATAGAAGCTGATAGGAGCCTATGTGACAGAAAGCAGATAAGACAGATGCAGTCCGGGTGAAGGGTGTTTGTGGGATATACTTGGAGGGGGTGGCAAATGATCCCCTTTCCATGTGCTGGTCAGCCCTGGTTTCAATRGGCCGTGTCACCCTGAATGAAGAGGCCTTCCTATCCAGCCCTCTTTAGGATCTGTCTTTATGGGTGGACAAGGCCAGGAGCAGTTGAATCAGAAGCCGTCTCTGGAGCACTTGGGCTGCATCCAGCGGAGGAGCAGCTGCCTGCTGGGTGCCCATGAAGGGAGGGGCAGCCCCTGGAAGCGGCAGCAGCAGCACCTCGGCGTGTCAGCACAAAGCAGCCGGGCACCTGGCTCTGTTGACTCACCGTGACAGCAAACTGCCCTTCTGCACTGAGAGCCGCTGTGGGGACTGGGCCCCAAAGGCTGGCCCCAGGGCCACCCTGCCTGCTGCCGTCCCTGCCGGCAGGAGGCAGGAGCCTGCATGGAGCCGGGCGCTGCGCGGGGCTCTGCCTGGGCCGGGGCCGCCGCACCGGAGCAGAGATGTTATCCCAGGGCAGGGTAAAGCCGGACAGAAAGTCAGCATTACAGACAGATCCAAAGATAACAAAGCTCAGATTTCCATCGATTTGCTTCGCCACATCATTCGCAGAAGCACTTTGATCTCGAGTCATCTGTTGCTATAATTACTGAGTGATGCTTGATGCAAACACACTTCCCACCGGGGCTGGGTCACTGCAGCGAGGGCTCCCTTGCTTGAGCACTGACCCAATCCTGTGTTCCCATCCTTCTCTCCTCAAAGGGCTCCACACTCAGGGATTTCTTTGCTTTGGCAGTCAGAACTTGCTGACTGGCAATCAGTTAGCTCTCTGCCATGTGTATGGAGCAGTCACGTGGGAAGAGGCTCTGGTACGAGGGCAGGCTGTAGGAAGAGCTTGTCGCAGGCAGACAAGATGCTGAGCTGTGCCTGGGGGTAGCTCAGGATCAGACAGTTGGGGTGCTTATCTGTGGGTGATCGCTTCTACCTTTTGATGTTCCCTGGCTGCTGTTTGGACAAGCCCATTGGGGAGCTGTTCCAGAAGAGCCACTCCACTTTACGGTTTTAGCACAGTAAGGCAGGATCTGATCCTTGCTGTAAACACACCTTCAATAAAACAGGTGCATTTTATCTTCTGCAGTTCCCTGCATTGAGCAGCCAGGTCAGTCCTGTGCGCCTCCCGCTGTTCCCTCTGCCTGTGTATGGCATTCCAGGGACAGGCCACAGCTTGCCYTAGGTTTCTTTGATGCTGCCTGTGCAGGCTGCAGAGGATGAGTCGATGCTGAAGACAAAATGCTGCTTCATGGAAAAGGGAGAAGGGAAATCACTGGGAGCAGGCATGACAAGAGAAGAAGCCCTTAACCTCCTGGGGACAAGAGGGAAAGGAGGGACTTTAAAGATGGTGTCTCCCCTGAACTTGGCTTGCAGGCATGCAGGGGCAACCGGCAAACTGCCTTCCTCCAGTCCGGTGGGTGACATCCCATTCATTTTAAGTTAGAAGCTGCCTTGGTCCTACGTGAGCTTTCTACGCTTTCTTTCCTTTCATGCCAGTAGCAGGAATGACCTCAGAGGCCCTGAGTCATGGACAGCCACATCAGCCCAAACCTGTGCCCTCTGGTCTTTAAAAAACTCTTCCTAGAGCAGGTCTCTCATCCATATTTAAAGGCCAGTTGAACCAAGTGAGCTATTGCCAGTTGGACAGGACTTTTTATTGCTTTACCAGTTTGCACTTTGCCATATCAGTGATTTCCATTTTCACTTACTTGTCCTTCTCATGCATGGAGTTCCTCTTGCTCCTGGGGCAGTTACAGTCAGCTTCCCTGTCTTAGCAATTGCCACACAGTGATTTGACTTAAACAATTAACGTAACAAGCAGCACACAGGAAATGAGAGGAGAAAATATTTATGAGAAATAGAATTTTTGAAGAACAGGCCACTTAGTGAAGTTTGACTCAGATGCTCTGCTTGGAGGCTCTTTTGCTTATATGTCACAATTTCTTAGGCAGGGGATGGAGTGATTTCCCTGTATATGTAACTGTAAGTTCTTTATAATAGTACCACAGAAGGGGGTCAAATGGGAATGCTGACTTTGAAAGGCTAAGATTTCAGGAGCTGAAGATCAGTGTGGGAAGTTCCAAGTTAGCCTTTGCTGTTGCAGTGGTGATACAAATTTAAACAAGAGGAGCCTTTTCCAGGTTTCAAAATCTGGCTGGCTTGTTCCAGTAGGTCACAGTCCAAAAAACCCACAGCTTGTCCCAGGCCTCCAGACATCCTTGGCATCCTCAGCCCTGAGCACTAGTGGTGCCCAGGCYGGGTGCATCTGCTCATCAGCCATCCTTTTGGCTTCCCAACCACACTCTTGTGCAGAGCATTCTCCCTCTTTCTTGYCTTCAGTTTTCCTTTACAGAGGGACTGCTCCCTTTCCCTTATCATAACTCCAAAGGATACCTGTAATTTTCATTGATTTCTTTGTGTTGCAATTTGCTTTCACAGTTATGTTTATTACCATCTCATATGTCAAATGCCTTTTGACAAAAAAGGTATTGTCACCATTGTCAAATTGAAACACGTTCATGTTATGGCAACAAAGCAATTGCATCGAGACAAGTTCATGTTCTTTAGGATTCCTCTTTTATTGGAAATTGACACACTGGAGTTTTGCTCCTACCCAACCATGGAAAAAGCTACAAAGTACTGCTGATTGAAAAGAGGCTTAAGTGACTATTGATACAAATCATTCCCTAGWTAATGGGAGGTGCTTTCTGGAAGGAAGAAACACCTGAGAGCTCTCATACCTGAGCATAACTCAGTGTTAGCATCACTGAACTACTGAGGCATTCCAAGCTACATCTGACCTCTGTCCCATCAGCCTGGTTACCAGCTCCTGGGTGGGAATGGAAGTGGAAAAGTACTGCTGAGGCAGACTTCCCTCACCTCCTCCTCAACAGCCAATGACRGGGCATAGCATGTCTGGTATCCTGCATTTCCCAAGCATCCCCTGTGCTAGGGAGGGACCTCTGAGATGTCTGCAATAGATGGAGCTGATAACRTGTGCCCATGGCACCTAGGAGGAGTAGGTCACATGAGGCATGGCTCAAGATGGCAGCACCTTGAATTCTGTCACGTCTGGTTGATCCACCTTGATTGCAGAAAGGATCTAAGCATCTATAAATAGTTTAAGTCACCTGTCCCCTTGTGAGGGACTGGAAGGAATACTGGGGTTCAGGTCACAAAACAAGCAATTATGTGCCAAGAGGAAATTGCCCAAATATTTACAGTGCATTGTTGCTTTTCTTAAGTTCAGCTTCATGGTGCATCAGTTTCCAAGGGTCAATTATGTTTCCAAAAGACACATGTTTCTGAACTGCTCTGTGTGTCCAGTTAAACCAGGATGTGCCCTGCAATCTGAGCCTGACCCTGGGGAATGTGGTGGGTACAGGGACATCAGGCCAGGAGCTCCTGGGTGTCCTCCCTAAGGCCTGATTTTCCTTGCCTGTGGTTGCTGCTGTGCCCTTGGAAGCAGCACAGCTTTCTCAGGCTGCCAAGCCTCCTGCAGCTTGTAGTGCTCCTGCTTCTGGAAGGGGTCATACTGACTGAGAGAGAGATGATAAGCAGCCCACTGTGAGCCCCCTGCCCAGAGCCTTCTTGTATTTCATGAGGATTTTCTGGCAGGAAACAAAGGGAAGAGAAGCCCACCTGTGGGGAGAGTCCTGATGTCAGGAAGGAAGTGATTAGATGGTGACATTCAGAGCTCCCACTTGTAGCCATCCCTTCCCTACCAGAAGGAAGTGCTCCTGCTTTGAAGTTTATTTGGAAAGCTTAAAAATACTTACTAATTGAGGAACACTTTGCAATGTAAATATGCTCCCTTGGTACACTAAGAATTAGATAACAAACTCATAGCTCTTTCAGGAGYACAGCTTGTCACTGCCAGAGCCTCCCTTGAAGGCCTTGGGTTATCCTTTTCCCTTCATTGACAGTGAGTGGTTTCTGAGCTGAAATAATGCCATGTGGAATTGTGTATGCTGGGTGTCTCTCTGACCAGTTTARTGTCCCATCTGTAGCACCAGTCAAAGAACTCCACAGTTCAGTTAAAATGAGTTCCCATTTCCCAACAAAAGCATCCCTGTGGATCCAAGGAGTTGCTGGCCAGTGGGGAGATAAGATCCTTCCCCGTTGTATTGGAGGGCCTAGCTGAGGGAGCTGATGCTGCTCTGGAGATGGGAGCCATGGCAGTGTCTCCATGAGGACACGGAGGTCACGTAGCACAACAAACCCTAATGGAGGCATGTGCTAGATGGGAGAAGGTCAATAAACCACAAAATGTAAGTGATGGATTGTTTCTGCAAGATAAATATGTGTAGAGTTGGCTGGAGCCAGTGTGACCTAATGAGGGCATGCTGGGACAGGAGAGGGGTGGGAATAGGGAAATCAAAAATTGACTAGTCAAYGTGATGAGTGGGGTTCAGAAAAGCTGTGCTGCTCAAGCAGAGATTCAGGCCTAGTGAAATGGCATGCCAGGGAGAAAAGCATGGGCCTCTTGTCCCAGCCAGCTTCCTCCTTGTGAGCCTTGTCCATGTTTGCCTTTTCTGTAAAATACCCACCTCTAGGTGTTGCCCTGTAATCTTTCCAGTTTCTGGATAGCTGTGGAGGAATAGTAAAGGTGGAAKCAAACATGTAAGCAGCAGTCCTTGAGGCATCCCAGTCTGGTTCTGGCAATAAATTTAGCCTTCCGTGGAGCTCRTGGACTTAATTCCCTTAGCACATCCCTCAGCCAGCCCAGAGTGCCCTGTGTTAGACTGTGACCCAGCTGTAGAGAGAGGCTGGATGGCAGCAGTGCTCCTTTGACGCTTGCGTCATGCTGCAGTGACTCAGGGGGTCAGGAGCAGGTCTGCAGAGAACCTACTCCTCAGAGGAAACCGGTGGCAGGAGATAGCAAGGGCTGGTTCTTCACTCATTTGATAATGCCACTGTAGAACTAAGAATGAACGTCATTCACATGCAGTCATTTGCAAATAATCAATCTAAAGTAAATCATCCAGTTACTTTTCCTTCAGGTGTAGACAGCTTCCAGGTCCTGGCTGGGTGGGGGATTTCCTGTCTGCGTTTGGTTTGTACCTTTTCCAAGGCCTGCGGTTTGCCAGCTGGTTCGTGCCTCCCATTAACACCTGCTGCATGTTTAACTCATTTCTAATTTTATGACCAGGGGAGTGAGGCCTGCCTTCTGCAACTGGCAGGATCTATCCTGGCAGCTGAGTCTGTCTGTGCCTTCCTCTGCCTGCTGTGAGGCCAGAGGGTTTGCTCAGTTTTGTTCTGCCAAAAATTACCTTGAGAATATAGAAAGGGAAACCAAATAGAAGGAAAGGGAGCAACACGGAAGCACAGCTTCCAAGGTTTCTCTGTTCAGYTGCCAGCAGGCCATGCAGAGTCGTGCATTCCTCTTGAGTTCTCTTTGCCCCTTGGTCTCTTGGTCTGACACCTTTTTGAGAGAGAAGCCATCTGAAACGGGATTTTCATGGCTTTCTTTCTTTCCTGAGGAGTCTGGCAGAGGGGACTGCACATTAGGAGGGGCTTTGGGAAACAGCTGCTGTCATTCTGTCATCTTCTCAGAAGTGGACAGATATGCTACATCATCCRTCCTGTTATCCTGACACTTCATTTGGGACATTCTTCAGGGAAATACAGCCAAAAGAAATATAAAAATCTGCAAGTAACAAGTATTTGTAGACAGGTTAAACAGTGTGTACCTGAGAAGCAAATATTTTGGCTGATGTCTTGTTGCATTTCCAAGCGCAAGGGAAGAGGGAATATGACAGTCACATTATCTGCTGAATCAGAAGTCTGCTCCTCTGATGAGGAGCAGGGAGCACCACCAGGAACATTCAAACAGGAGTTGGAGGTTGAAGAAAATTTCCACATAGCCACCCCATTGTAAATGCTGCATTGCGAGGGTAAAAGCAGAAATGGGGGGGAAATTTCTCCCTTGTTCTTTTCTGCCCTCTGTTGAAGTCAAAGCAGGAGATTCTGGAGCAAAGGGCAGAGTGACTCAAGTGTACATGAAACGTTGCTGGGAAATTGTCTCAATTCCCACAGTAGTGATATCAGAGCACTTCACCCCGAGCATGGGCCCAGCTCAGGCCCTCACACGCTCTGTGTGCAGGGCAAGGGCACTCAACTTTGAGTGGCCAGCTCAGGATTGCAGGGATGATGCAACCAGCCTCAGACTGCACAACTAGTACTCAGCTTCAGCTAAAGGGCACCTGACAGAGCTGCACTAAGGCCAGACACTGCTGTGGACTTGCAGAGCACACGATAAACGATGGCAAGTGGCAACCCCCGTGGCTCACAGGAAGGAGAGCGTCTTGCCGGGTGCTGCCAGCATGAGCAGGGGGCAGTGGGGTGCCTGCAGCTGAGGGTGCTCAGAGCAGAAGCTTTGCATCACTTGCTCAAAAATTGCCCCGTGGTTCCCAGTGGAGCACATAGCGTGTGAGATAACATCAGCTGCAGACAGCTGATGACAAGGGGAGTGTAGGTGTCTAAGAGGTTTTAAAGAAAACAACAGAGAAAGTTTGTTTTTATCCAAGCGGATTTCCTGGAGCGATGAGTGAGCCTGGCATGTTTCCACTCTACCTTTGGCATATGCCTCTACATCTGGCAGGCTGACACAACCTCATTGATTTCTAGTGAGAAAGGAGCAGTTGCCCTTAAAAGTACTGTGTTAGAGCCTGCTCTGTCCCTGCCTCTGCTGCAGCAGCCCCTGGTCTTGTGCCCCCTCCAGGGCAGCTCAGTGGGAGGGAGCAAGGAAAAAGTAACCTCCATGGAGAACATCTTGCTGCTGCCACCTTGGCATGCCCTGCCTGCTGTCTTCACTTCCTGCTTTGGGCCAAAACTGTCTCCTACCACAAGCAGATCCAGTAAGTCAGACCCTTGGTAACCCYTCATATTCCTGTGCTCATGTGGCTGTGACAGGCCACACAAGCCCTTTGCCCTTTTGCTCATCACCAGGGATCCTAATAGGTCTTCTTTGCTTTAGCCACCTCAGAAAATGGTTTTCCTTTGTTTTAAATAAACTTATGTCCTGACACTGAGCCAGCTGSTAGAACTATTTTTGGATGAGGATTACCAGGATTAGATAGCAAGAGAGTAAGTTGTTTTATAGCTGTTTGCTGACAGCCCTGTTTAAAACCAAAAGCAGCCATCTAGTTTGCTTGGAAACGATTCCACTCATGTAACCTCTGTATCCCAAGGCTTGAATTCCMGCCTGCAGCCGCTTGGGTTTGATCCATCCGTGAGTAAAGTCTGACATCTGGTGGCTGCATTCAAGCTTGGCAAGCTAGGACCCCTGGTAGCAAACCGTTCCCAGGGTCAGTGGCAGGTGAGATGGATACAGAGCCATGCCAGGGGATAAACAGGGGCTAAATAATTACTTTGGCAGCTTTCTCCCTCCTAGCTGCACTCATGTCCCCGAGCCACTGGGAGAAGAACACAGCCTGGGGCAAACCTGCTGGCCTGGTCTCAGTTTAGGAAATCTGGGGCCAGCATGATTGAGAAGGGCACCAGCACCAGCTCTGTCTTTGGCCCCAGCACAGCTCCAGTGCAGAGCCAAGAAGCCCAAGAGCAAGCTGGTTTCCTGATGTGGATGCTGAACTTGCCTTCCTCGGGCTCACCACATGGCTCCCTGTTGTAAGACAGGGTATTTAGAATTTCCTGCCTTGCCTATAGCCCTGCTGTACCTGACAAGCTGTCAGGGAAGCTCTGGGAGTCCCTCTTTGGTGGTGGAACTCACATGAGTGCCTTCTCACTCTTGTGTAGTCCTCTTGTGTTGTGTTGGATGYCCTCAAGCATCCCYGAGTTGCAGGGAGTGCAGAGCCAGGCACATACCCGTGCTGCTCTGCTCGTTTTCATGGGGACATTTCGAGGCACAGCCAGGGACTCACACAAAAGCCAGGATGTCCTGCCCTTGTGTAAATGGAGGCGCAGCAAGAGGGGAGTCAGCAATGGCTCATTCCTGCAGTGTGGGGCTGCTGCTGTGAGCTGTTTGCTTAGTGCCAGCTCTGGCTGCTGGGAAGCACGTCTGTCTGTCTGTCACGTACAGAGATAGGATGTGGCTGCAGGGGCTGCACCTGCTGACACGACTGGGGTCCCACTGTGCTGTGCCTCAGGTCTCACTGTGAGCAGGGCTCATTCATTTCCCTTGGTGCTGAGCTCATCTGTCACTGCTGTCCCAGGGTTGCTGTGAGGCCACTCTGTAACACTGACCCCGGAGCACGTTTTTTCTCAAGGACCTTCCCGTATGTAGAGGCAGCAGCCYGAAGAGCCACATCCCTTCTTGATTGGCACTGCTGATTGCAGCATTTCCCTGCAGGCAGGAGGGCTGGCTGCCCCGAGGTCTGCTACAACAGTGCTGCCTGCCAGCAGTGGTAGTGACCCCTGACTGCCCCTCCTTGCCCAGCAGTGACACTTGGAGCCTCAAGGCACAACACTRCACCAATGGTATTTTCAGCCTTGGCCTGACCTTCACATCAGCCTCAGCTGATGCCATTGCAAAGCCATTGCATCACCATCTGCTCCCAGTAGGATGTCCTTTATCAGGAACAGTGTCATTAGGTTATTGGTTTCTGATAGAAGTGATAAGACATGATCACAAGCTTGTTCAGACCCAGTTCTTGTCTGGGTCTGAACAATAAATAAATGTCATGTTCTAGCACCTGCTTCATGGAGAAAAGGAGCTGCATATGTATGGTAAAATCCAGAGCCTGCACAGCGGAGCTATAAAATTAGCAAAGAGCAGCTTGGAAGTACCASAACTACATGTCTAGTGACAGATTCACTGCCTGCCTCCACAGAGAGGGCCTGTGGGTTTTCAGAAGTCATTTTAGCTGGCTCAGCATACCAGGTGACCACGGAGACTGAAGCTGTAGGAACYGCTTCCCCACAGCCATTTCTGCAAAGGGACTCTTTGAGGCTGTTCCATGCCGTGTGTTCCAGCAATGCCACACAGGTGTGAGGTACAAATGGGCCCAGTGACACGGCCGCCACACCTTCAGGAGCAGCTGAGAGGGGCAGGCAGCTAATGAGCGATCTATTGCACTTCTCTTTCCACAGCAGAGCTTGGCTTTAGAAGCRAAGTGCAAACCTGGCCGCTCACAGGGGCTCTGCTCTTGTTTGGTGACAGCTGTCCTTCTGCTGCTGTCCATCTGCACATAATGCACAAAGCTGGGGTAACCCAGTCAGCATGCTATTTAAAGGAGGTGCTGCCTGCTGAACACTTGGGCACTGATGAGGAACAGCAGGAAAGGTCCTGATTCTCCTCCAGCTCTCTTAGGGGCTAAGGGAGGAGCCCTGAAAAGGGACAATGGCAAATGACACAGCARGAGTACAGAGGCTCCTCACCTATCCCAGGAGGTGTTTGCCAGCATTAAATCCCCCTCAACCACCACTCATGGCACTGACAGCTGTCCCAAGGGCTGTTGTGGGTAGCTGTGTTCTACAGACCCCCACACCTGCCTCACCCGAGTGCCACACAGGCCAGGGCTGATTGGCTGGCAAACACTTTCCCCCTCAATTAGTCTCCAGTTTCTCCCCATTCAACCTTCTCCTCATTCCTATGGTTTAAAGAAGGGGAGACAATCTTTCTAGTAAAGTATTCACAAAAATAACCATCGCTTAGGCTTGTATGCACTGCTGAACCCTTTGTTGAAAACAAATTCTAGGGAAAACTTCACACAAATAAAGAGGGTTTGGCAGTTTTTGAGCTTGCAGGAGACCAGCAGCTGGAAGAAGCTGGTAACACAGGTCAGGCTGCTTTTGTTTTCCTGAAATCCCTATTTTGCAGACAACTGGTCCAGAAAACAGTGTAGCACCTGTCTTAAAGAAATGAGAAAGCCCTCCCGTGTTCAGACTGAGCAGCACAGGACTGCTCCTGGAAACCCATCATGGAAAGGGTGGATGTGAAGGGACTGCACTGTCTGGTCTGGAGATGCTGTGTAAGGCCCCAGCTGTGCTGTTGGCACACCCTCATCAGTTACTTGCTCCTGCTCTTCTCTCCTGGTGCTCTCTGCAGCTCAGGACCTCCTTCTGTTTCTCTGTGAGCACATGCACCAAGCAAAGAAGAAATCTGTGATGGATTTCCCTTCCTGCTGGCAGCAACTGCTTGCTTTGACAGAGATACTGTGCAAGGGATCTGAACACTGTACAGAGTGTGGAAAAGGCCCCTGTGTTTGTGATAGCCCAGTCACAATGGGACAAGAAAAGACTCCAAAGAACTAAAAATAAATCTGGTTTGCATGACACAGCCAAGAATGCAGACAAGTGAATACGTCCCTTTGACAGTAATACAGCTATCACCAGACATGTCTCCTACCAGCAGGAAGACAGACCACTAGGATGGTGCAATAAAATAATGCACAGAACAGGTTTTCTATTTGGGAAAGGCACTTAGAACAGGCTTTTTTACAACCTGTTTCAAACCAGTTTGTCCGTCTCCTGAACTCCCTACCCCCYATCTCATTATCTCTTCCTTCCTTTCTTGCAATTTTAAACATTTTGAAGTTGCATCCAAAAGGAAGAATTTCCTAAGCATAACATCACAGAGGATGGCAACAAAAACTCCATTGCAGAGTGCTATCTGTTGGGAGGAGCATCAGAGTGCAGGTCTGGCTGCCAGATGAACCAGGGCCCTACAGGTAAGGCCAGAGCAACACTCACTTGCCTTTTGCTTTGTAAACACTATGTGGTGTATTATTACCTTAATCCATCAGCATAGACTGATTGTAGATGCTCTTACACATTAAAATGTACCTGTTAATTTAGGACAAGAGAATTAAATGAGGACAAAGTAGACACATTATTACCAAAAAAAAGAATTTGATGCATTTACCACTGTTTTCTTTTAAAATTTCATCTTTTATTTACTCATAAAGAGCCAATAAGTTATCTAAATCATAGTTTTCATTTCCTTACTGAAGTAGTCAATAAGATTTTAACTTGGATTTATGCTGACTCAGTAGCACTTTAGCTCTTTGAGTGTACTGGTCTTGGTTTTCCACAGCAATTGTTCAYCCCAAGGCTACATCTCTTGCACAGCTTCCAATGAAACCTCTGCCACAGTGTTAGCAGAGGTCTGTGGCTCCCCAGGAGGGGCCAAGTGCAGCCAGGGCAGTGTCCAGGCACACAGCTGTGTGCAGGGCCCCTGGCCCCCAGAGCCAGACGCTGGGCTGGCATAGGCCATGCCAACCCTTGTGCCTCCCATTGCTCTTTAGAGGAAGCCACAAACCACACTGAAGCTCCATGCTGAAGGCAGGGGGAATGACTCCATGTGAGAGATGTTAAACCAAATACTTTTGTATTTAATTATGTTAAGAGCTCAAGGAAGTTAAAACCATAGACAAATGCACAGAACCGTCAATGACAATGAACCAAGGCAGCAACATTGTCATTCCCTGCTTGAAACAGTGTCTGAAGCAACTTCTAAACAAGTACAACCTGGGGTATTCATGTAGAACTGAAACTGTGATTTCTGTTTGCTTTACCTAGTACAAAGGATTTTCCAACACTTGAGTAACTTAGAACTAGGCCCATGGTTGTCATTTCCCCATCTGCTTCCCATAAGCAGATGTCTTCCTTTGTACACCAGTAATAGATTTCTTCCCAAAAACAATGCAATCTAGTTTTCTTGGTAACACACAGCAGCATTCTCATCTTGTTCCTCTTCATCTCCATCCTCATCTTCATCCGCCTGATCTCCAGATTCAGTATCATCTTCATCTTCAACCTGAAATACAAGATCTATTGTGAGCAGTCATACACCTTATTCTGATCCAACCTATTGAAGGCAAGACAAATGCTCAGTGCAAATAAGCTTTAAGATAACCTAAACCAACTATGCCACATCAATTAATGCTTATTAAATGTAACTGCCATCTTGCCAGGCAGTGGTCAGCTTTCTCTGATGCCTGCCAGTAGTAGCTGATAAAGTAACTGATGGATTTAACTTCCCTCTCTATAGAAAGGGGCCTCCCCAGACTTTGTGGATTGAGGACTACCATGCCCAGGCCTGTCTCAGACCCAAGAACTTCCCAGATCCATTCCTTGGCTTACCGCTACACCAAAGTCCTTCAGTTTCATCTTCTGTGCAGATATTTTCTGATCCTGGTCAGCCAACAGCACCAGGAGATCATCCTGTTCTTTCTTGGATTCTGCAACTTCTCGCTCCAGCCTACTGTTCTTGTCTTGCAATATAGCAACTGTGCTAGTGGATGAGTCCAGCTGCTGCTTCAGTGATTCCTTCTCCTCAGAAAGGGCCTTGACTTGACTCTGGCAACAGGGGAAATCCCACATCACATTACAACACAAGCACAGGTAAAGCTGAAGCCCTGTATCCTTCAAACACATCCTGTACACAAACTTCAGCAGCTCCAGCYCACCATTGGTTCCTGTGGTCTTGTTCCCACACACACACATCCTTACACAAACTACTATAGCTTAGATAAAGCAGGAACAAATATTAACAGTGGTTACTGGACTGTCTGTGTCACAGTAAAGGTACACCCTAGACTGTCCTTATCAAGGCCTTAAAGACAGACAATTTTGGATTTCCCATGTGAAAAATGAAGGAGACATCCAGCTTCCCTTCCAGAGCCTGAGAATGCTGAGGAAACAAACCACTTGCCCCAGCCCTGGCTACTGCAGAGGCCTCCTATTGGAAGGCTGAGTATCCAATGGCTGGGTTTGGTGTTCACCCACTACCCACCTTCAGCTCTTTGACTTCTTGCTCCAGTYGTGCCTCCAATTCTGAGCTCGTGGCTGCTGGTGCACCACTGTCTCCTAACATGGGATCTGCAGTTGTGTTCTGTGGACAAGGAATTCCCCCTCAGTGTTGCACATAGTAAGACAGCAAGCTGGGACATTACAGAGTCAGTTTCTTAGAAGCATATTCTCTTTTTACAGCATAGCCAAGGTATGCTGATGACACAAACCCCATGCTGCAAGGCATCAGCAAACAGATCTGTGCTTCCTCAGGTCTCAGATTCATACACACATGTACACACCAACAAGAAGACAAAGCAAAACCTTTATTTCCTAGTAGCTGCACTTGAAAGACTTGGAGTTTTTTTCCTAGGCAGATCCTATTACAGGCAATCCACCTTTGCTCTGATAGTATTCAAATGCCACAGAAGTCTTTTTATTAGGCTAAAGATCCAATTTATTAGGCYGAAGTTGCAATTCTTTGTATAAGGCTACTAAAAATAGCAACAGTTTCATCTCAGTCAGCCCTACACAAAGTCATTTCCAAAATGYGGCAGCTGCCTGTCAGCTACAACTGCCACATGGCACAAATTTGAGACCAATGCCTCCCAGCTGGAGCAYACTTAAGCCAGTCCTCTAAGGAAGGGAGCAGTAGGATGTAGGATGGCCATGAGGTGGCCTGACAGCTGGAGGGACACCAGGAAACACCTCTGCCTCCAAAGGCACCATCACAAGCACACATGGGCAACACACGTGCAATGGCATCTTCCCTCCCAGCAGCTGAGTGTGCCTCTCCCAGACCCTGTGTACATTGAACACTTGTTTGTCAGCTGCTTGTGGGCCCCTCTTCCTGCAGCAGGATTTAGCTGTTAGCTCTGCTGTGGAACTGTCTGGGGAACATTTTCAGACAACTTGATCTGGCTCTGCAGCCCAACATGCCCTTTCTAAAGCAGTTTATTAGTTTTGAACACAGTCACATTTACACTGCCACAAGGCTTTACTGCCTCATCAGTTCAATCCACAGCCAAAAAACCTCTGCAGCATTTAGAGGCCTGCACAGATAGATGTCCCTATCATTTGCCCCTCAACTAGACATTAACCTTCATATTACTATCCTCAACTGCCTGTAAGAATAATGATCTCTCTTATGTGTATGGTATCACAGCTGTGTCTCACAAAGGCTATTACTTTAATTAGAGTGTAAGCTTGGAACAGCCAGTAGTTTGTAATTGTTTAAAAATGCCAAGGACCAGTGCCATCAGAGAGAACTAACTTAACTGAAAGTCCCCTCTATGCTCATGAAGGASTTGTCTGGGTAACTCAAATTAATTTGAAACCCTGTTGGAATCACTTGCTGATGTGTGCACTTAAAAGGAGCTTGGTTTAGGAAAGTAGCTACAGACAGTAGCAGGAAGGCAAGTCTTGAAGATTTAGTTCCCATAGGCAGAAGAAAGAACTAATTCACCAGTACCATCACTTGTAGCTTTTGATTCTCCATCTGAAGCTTGGATATTTCCGCAGCCTGTAGCTGTATCTGACTCCTGAGCATTTCTAACTCCTTTGGGAAACAGAAACAAAACTTCTCAGTTAATTTGATAAAACAACATATTCACATGAAATTTTCCTGAGGTCAAATGCACCCAGACTAACTGCTTCATACCAGGTAATATAACAGGAAAGGTGCCTCAGTGATACCACAACAGCTGTTCCCTTAATTGACAAGGCTGGACAGAAACACACAGCACTGTCCACCCTGCTTTTCRAGCCCCTCTTCTGTGGAATGGCCAGCAAGGCACTTGCCTGAGCCTCAGTCACTTCTATAAAGGTGTTACACACCACTTGCACTGCCACTGGTGTCCTCTGCACTGCCCCTCTCAGTGCATAAACCCATGGGTGTTTTGACTGGGTAATCCAGGCACCATTAGTTCTGCAAACCAAGGAACTCCAACAGGTATTTCTTGAGCAACAGCTCCCTTAAAGAACTGAAGGTCCAGTTCTTTATTCTGTGCTGTACATCTAATACCTTCAAACCCTCATATCAACATTTAAACATACATTCTGTACTGGATAAACCCATTTTGCAAGTCAGTGCAAGTGTCTTCTGCTGGCTCAAACCTACTTAGTGAAAACAACCAATTAATTTTTAGATGCATAAACTTGATGCTCCAAGATTAGAATCATCACAAAGATGTCTGATGAAAAACAGCAGCACATTCAGGAATCAATGCTCTTCCCTGAAGACTAAAGCTCTCTTCCCAACCCAAGGCACCCCTGTTCAGCTGCACTGAAATACCACA
This sequence comes from Cardinalis cardinalis, assembly GCA_014549065.1. Classification (NCBI taxonomy): domain Eukaryota; kingdom Metazoa; phylum Chordata; class Aves; order Passeriformes; family Cardinalidae; genus Cardinalis; species Cardinalis cardinalis. The sequence goes on along the minus strand of JACDOX010000520.1, from coordinate 48,248 downwards.
GGTTCACCTTCTGTAGCTCATTACTGTGCTCTAAGCCACCAAATCTGCTGGTCTGTAAAGGCTGCTCTGTAGCTGCCATCTCCAATTGGGAAGAATTCTGAAAGAAAAATGGGAAAAAATCAGCTTTAGTACTAGAATTCTAAATGTAGTCGTGTTGGCAAAAAAGTCATAGCTGTTCTTGTACTACCAAACTCCCAGCAGAGGAGCCACAAGCAGGCTGAGCAATGCACATCAAAGCTCTCTACTGAGAGCAGCTGGTTGTGTCCTCTCAGCTGAGTGCAGAAGGAACTGTCACCAGTGCAAATGCAGCACTTACCAATTTTTCTATCACAGAATCCTTTTCCTTTAACTGCCCTTGCAGCAGCTCATGCTTGTTTTTCCACTCTTCCAGTTCCTCTTTCAACTTGCTCACTTCTTCTGTCTGAATACCATTCATCTGCAATGTGTCACCATGGGAATTATGATGCTGGGTGTCCTTTCCTAAACAGCAAGAGATTACAACCAAGGTCAAACAAGCAGTTCCATAACTTGGTTTCCAGGAGACCAATCAAAGTAGTTGTTACCCATTCTGCTCCTGCCCCACAAGCCCTTCTTGCCATTCCTTCAGGTATGTGTGCTGCCTTGCTGCTTCAGCCATTCTGTTCATCAAAAATAATGGCATGGACAAACTCTGAAGGTAATTGATTCCTTACATGTTTTTAATCATAAGTAATGATGAAGGCAGTTTGGGTATTTTTAATTGTGTCATGTATACCTTATCAGGCATTTTGACCCTGGGATAAGGAGAACATACTGCCCTGATTTACACACTAAATTAGCAATTTCTCTAGTAATAGTAACATGCTTCATCTTGCACATCAGCCAGACCATCTTCCCCAGCTCACAGTTGCATTCCAGACCCAAACTTCAGCCCACTTCAGGGCCCATCTGGTCATGTTCTGAATCTGGACAGGCAGTAACTGCTTTGGATTGACTTGCCCCAAGGCAGAGTCAGCCTCTCCCAGCAGCTCCCTGGCAGCCAGCAGTTCTCACAGCAAGGGTCAGCTTATACACCTGGCAAGGCTGTCTCTGCTGGAGCTCTGCTGCAGTTTGCCAGAAGCCACATCTCTGCACAAGCATGATTTTATATTGTCACTCAAGCAGCCCACCTAGCTGTACTTTGAGGAGATTGTACTGGTCCTTATGCTGTTGGATCTGGGACACTTGCTGTGTGACTGTAGCCTGGAGCTGTTCATTCTGAGATGTTAAAGTGCTGATACGCTGCTTTAGTTCTTCAAGCTCCTGGTCCTGTGAAAGAAAAGAGGCACCATACTAGATACATACAGTAATCATATATATAGTTATACTAGTAACTCTTGAATACAATTCTGTCAGGAAGGTGAAGGAAAGCACCAAAACCTGAGCTCCACCATTCAGTACTGCCCAGCAAAGCCCCCTGCAAACCTAGCTAACTATGCTAGAAAAAACACCTGGCAAAGAGAGCAGCCTGTCACACCAATAACAGGAGGAAAAATGGAAAAATGGGAAGGTGGCTGATTGTAATTTTTATCTAGCATACTAAAGCCTGCATTTGTTTTGTCTACTACTTCAGGAGTCTTGAAAGAAATCATGGTAACTACACACATGACATGTTCAGTAAAGCCTCTGGTACTTCCAAAGCATCCCTAATGCCTCATGTACCCCATGCTCTCATCTCTGAACACAGAGCACCTGCTTCAGCTTCCCATTTGCAGTTTAAATTAATTAGCTTTGTTCCTCTACTTCTCCATCTAAGCTGCAGCAACCACACAAGTTAACTACCCCTGGAAAAAGGTTTTGAGAGTCCAATCCCAGCARGTATAGCCAAACTTCACTAACAAGCCATTTTTTCATTCAGCCCATTTCATCTGTCCAAGTAAAAGCCCAGAAGTCAGAATTGCATCTCTGAAGAGCTGCAAGTTCTTAAATTCCTCATTTGAAATGAAAACAGCCCAACACAAGTAAGAGCATGTGGTGCAAGGGAAAATAAAAGGACCTTAACTAGTGTTCCAAACACTGACATTTCAGCTGAATCTTGACAAGAAYGTTTTTAGAAGCATTTCTGCATTTCTAGAATCCCTGTTACTTGTTTTGGAGCAAGGGGGATTGGAGTGCACTGCAGTGCCTCCAGAAGACAAAACCAACAGCTTTTAGAGGCACATGTCTGTGGTCCCTCTTACCTGCTCTCTAATGACTTTTTTGTAGTGAGTCACAATGTTATCATGCTGTTCCAATGTCTTCTTGACCTCCTCTTCCTTTTTATCTTCCTCACTGGACTTGTAAATTGCTTTACTTATGACACCTGTCAAAAACAGTTTCTTTCAGCTAGAACTCAGTTCACATCTTTGTCCTCAAAACAGCCTCACAGTTTGAGGTCACTGCATTACAAACTAAGCCTGCACATTGAAACAGAGATTGTCACAAAGGCTTAACAGAAACTGTGACTTTATTGCAGTGTGCACATTTACTGCTTTTCTCTGTTCCAGATAAGTAAATGGGTGTTTTGAGCAATTCCTAAGAAAAAAAAGCTGTGTTCTACTTGCACTATGGCTCCACTACAGCTGCAGCCCAAATCATTCTGCAAATAAGTCAAAGACTTAGTCTGCAAGAGCAACATGCAGATGAAACTGCTTGGGCAAATCCATCTTGACCACTGCTGCTTTAAGGATTTTTCTTTCTCTAGACTGATTTAAGTTTAGAGCAATATTAATRAACAGGACACAAGTCAGATGTTAGATTGATGACAATCATGAAGCACACACTAAATCAAGTGTCMATTTCCTATCAAGCCAAGAATTTCAGCATTTATTTAATTTATCAATTAGAAACAGCAATTGTTYRGATTATGTACTTCAACAAATGAAGCTCCTATGACCATGGAATGTGCTCATGCTTTAGTTTCTGTGTGAGCATAGGTTAACACCTCTAGGCCAGTATGCTAACTCACAAAATCTACTGATCATCATTTCACTAATGAATACCAGGTAATCCAGTTAGAGTATTTTCACTTAACACTTTAACTGCAACTTGGTTATATKATTACTTACAGCTATTACCATAACCTCTGGTGTTAGCAAACTACTTTCAGGAGTAACACAACATGTTGGGTAGTTCATCCATCAGTACATGATAAAACCTAGAGAAATGAGGATAACATCTCACCTTCCAATTCCTTCACCAGCTTTGTAAATTCATGGTCAAACATCATGTGGTCTGGACTAGAGAAACTAGGCTGTGGTTTCTGAGCAGCTCTGGAATAAAGTTCATGCTTGCTAATGAAGCCAAGCTTCTCAATGAAGTTCTCCCTGCCAATCCTCTTCTCAATCAGCTGCTTCAGTTTCTCTCTACAAGGAACAGACAAATCAATGCCAGTGCAACAACAAGACGAGAACCTATCATTGTATCAAGGTGGGTTCTGCAAAGAACTCATTATCTGTCTCAAGTCCTAACCCCCCTGCTGTCACCCTTCAAAGCCTCTTGAACCACCATCTGCCTTTCACAAAACCTTTCCCTGCAGTTCTGTTACTTCTCCATCATACTYACTTCCTGTAATTCTCAAGGGAATTGTCATTGTAGTAGATGGAAATGCCAAGCAGAAGTGCACACAGGCCTTGGACAAGCTGCTCCTCTTCCCCAAGGTTTTCAGCTATCTGCCCTGTGAGCTGGAACTCTTGATAAGGATATTGGAGATAGTTCATAATCACAACACATGCAACACTTCTCCCTGTACACATTCCCTTTTATTTACACACCAACCCAAGCTTTGTTAGGAAGCAAGACAAAAGAGCTGACAAAACCCTTGCAAAGTTAACTCCTGTTTTGAAGGACTCAGGTGATCAGTGGTTTCCCATAAATTTCTCAATAGCTGTCTGTTTAACCTGAGAGATTTACTTGTTCCAGAGCACACCTGCAGTGYAGATAAAGGTGCCAGCTTAGCCTTATGTGCTCATGCACTTGACTAGTTTTTCCCTGAAAAGTAAGCAGGGAAGTTAATGGAAGTACAAAGCATTCTCCTTGCCTCTTGAGTGTAAGTTTAATTCACACTAACAACACCAACAGGCTTGTTGCACTGAGAATTCATTTAGCTGGCAGACAGACAGTTTTTCACACTACTTTGGTACATGCACCTTACACACAAGTCAGTGTACACAGAGCACTGGCAGCTAAAGGCTGATTTGGTCTCTTGGCCCAGGGCATTTTCAGTTTTGTAGAACTCCCACAAAGTGACCTAGACAAACCTTTAAGCTGACCATGAATAACCCAGCTGTGGCTAAGCAGGGGTTCCACCCTGCCAGCAGGCCAAAGGATACAAAAGGCACATTGGCTGGRTTGTGAAGGAAGTGGGTGACAGCAATGGAGCAGTTGCTCAGCCACGTACAAAGCAACATCAGCAGTCCAACTCTGGTCTGTACTTTGCTGCCCTGTGAAGAATAAACACCCCTATCATTACCTTTCCACAGAGAGGACTAAAATACAAACCCAAGCTGTATTGGATCAGAACTCACCTACTTCCACCTTATTTTTTCATAAACTGCAAGTCATGTCTTTCCAAACACCTGTTTGTTAGTTATACTGAACAGCTTTAACACTTGGATAAAACAAGGATCAAACCAGTCACATTGAACTGTTCTCAGAGAAAACCAGCAAGCCACACAGGTGTGAAATATTACTCAATGCAAATCAGCASCAATATAAAACTATAACCTGTTAGTTCTGCATTTTTAATACAAGGGTGACATGAAGGAACAAGGTGTACATTTAGTCACAAAAGGATTCCCTGGAAGATGCATCACCAAGACCTAGCCTGCTGACTTTAAAACTGCCAGGTGTTCCTAGTATTATTCTGAGTACAAGAACAATAGTCCTGTAATGGCCTTTGGTTCAGACTATATGTACATTAAGCCAGCACAGCAAATGCTAACTGCAGCTTTTTATTTATCCTAGACAGACAAAATTAGTTTTCATCTCCAAATCAGCTGTTACCAATTGTGTCTCAGCTGCAGGTACTTGGGCCCAGCTGAGCTAAGACAAGCACCCATCTCTTCCAACAATCAACATTCAGATGGCAACCAAGGAAAGTGTTCTCTCCCCCACTTACACACACTGGTTCTAGCTGTCCCAGCAGGATTTGCCAGCCCATGCACACTGGGAATAACCCCTGTAACTGGCAGTGGCCCTATGGCACATGGCTGTACTTCAGCCTTCTCCAGCCTTGCTACCTGTGGCCCTTCCCTCCTGAGAAACAGGGAGCTTTGTTTCTGCAGCCCAACACTTCAACACCCACGTGCTGGAAGCAGCTGCAAACCACATTTATTCTACAGCCTGCCTGCTGTTCAGAGGTCAAACTGATGTGCTGTGCCTAAGGATTTTCACACAGCCCAAAACATCCTCTCTAAAAACCGGCTGTGTTCTAGACATACCATGATAATAACACCTACTCTGACAGACTGACAGATGACAGCCCCCCATGGCTCCACAGTTCACAGCTGGTAACAACACTGAGCTGTGATCAACAGGGTAAAAAAATAACATTGCCACAGCAGAATTTTTTTTTTTTTGTGCTACCAATAACCAACTCAGCTGTGTTTTAATTAACAGCCTGGAAACCAAACAGCTCTGCAGGGATCACCTGCTCATAACAAGATCCCTGCTATTCACAATTAGGCAGGCTAAACGGCTTTTCCTCTAGCATCAGGACATCAGCAGCATATCCCCACTTCTGATGGTACCCTTGTTTGCTACAGGCCCTTCAGGAAACACYGTTTCTAACAGTTTTAGTTTTCCTTAGAAGGAACCCTCTCTATTATGTGAACAGATGGTCCATTAGTCTGCCCCCCAGGAAAGAAAGCACCAGTGCTGCCCAAGGTACACATCCCATAGTTTTGGGAGCACCCCCAGAGATTACCCTGGAGGCACCAAGAGTTTGTTATGCCAGGGAAAACCCAAACCACTGCAACACAAAGCTGTAAGTGGAAACACATCAAAAAGCAGTTAAAGAAATTCTCCCCAGCAGACCCCAGACAAGAGGGAAAGGCCTGCTTTTGGCAGGAAAATGCACAAGCTGTGCCAAAAAATACATACCCGTCTGTCGATCTTATCACCCTGCAAGTTACACACAGATTACTTGAGAGCCTTCCAGTGCAACATTTCAAACACATCCCCCCATACCCRAGTCCCTTTTGTCATGTAGTGCTGAAGAATCACAAGCATTTCTACTGACTCAAATTTACCTTACACGGAAATTCCAAGAACAGGGTAAAAATGAATACTGGCTATTTTTAGCTACAGCAGGAGAAAAGTCATAGGACCGAGCTCAAAACTCCAGTGTTATTTTCACTTGCAGCAAATCTAATTGCCACCAGAGTTAGCCTGCTAGTAGGGAGCTGGTTTTCTCTCTGAGTGGTTGTAACACAGGTTAATGGCACAAGGAGGCACAGGCCAGGAGGTGAACTTCACTCACTTAACATTTCCCAAGCCAGGTATTAACATACTGAACAAGCTCAGAAAAGTTTTATCTTCGCATAGCAAAGCCAACCATCAATACATKACGGCCTGTTTTTTTCATGATGTTTCCAATTAGCAGGTTCAGGTTAAACACCAAACAGGCACTACTTCAGCAAAAAATATGAGTGGGGATTCTGCCAGTTAAACTTGGTTTGAAGGACACGGCTATGACCTGGATGCTTYGGAGCCACCTGAGAACAGGCAGCATCAAGGAGTAACGCGATGGAAAAGTAAGATTTGCTGCTAGCTGTGTGCCTGCCATGCCATGCCCTGCCCATGAGTGCCCCTGTTCCTGTCCCCGGAGCCGCAGTGGGCAGCGGTGCAGTACCTGTGAAAGGATGTTGGTGCACTGCTGCAGCAGCGACACGGGYGGGTTGCCGATGCTGGTGGCCAGCTGCACGCGCAGCAGCTGCTCCTTGAGCGTGCCGTTCTCCTGCAGGGCGTGGGCCAGCGCCACGGCCGCGCACCAGTTGGACAGCGAGTCCGTGGAGAAGAGGCCCCCGCACAGCAGCTGGCCCGCCGACACCGAGTTACCTGTAGCTACCAGAGCAGCCAAGAGGAACAAGGGGGGTTAACACAAGCCACAGAAAATATTTCAGACAACACAGCTAAAACACAGAAAAACCTAACTAGTGACATTTTAGACAAATCTAAGCCAAGTCGCCCTGCCCAGACCAGTCACTGAAACAGCAGATAAACAATCCCTCACGAGACACCAGGTGCTAGCTCAGAACCCCATGCAGAGATGGTGCCCTTGCCTACCGTCAATAGTGGATGGCAGGAGTGTGGAGACTATTTCTCCTTGTCCTTTTTGGTTTTTGTACAGAAAGCACTGGAAGCAGTAGAGAACAGCACAGCGCAGCACAAAGGGCTGCCTCTCGTTCACCATGGACATCAGCAGCACTACAATGGCAGGCCTATGGGACAGCAAGGAAAAGCTGAGAACTGCACTGAGAATGAAAACAGCTGCAGGTGCATAATATGGATCTACTTCATGGATAAGGAAAGCTACTGTGGCCTACCACTGCACCTATTACTATTTCAAACAAGGGTATTAAAACCCAAGGTGCTAAAAAGTTTTTCAGTTATTTATACACAAAATAAGAGACTGATTATTCATTTCCCTTGTCTCTAAGCCCTCTTTGGACTGTCCTCTGGCTCACAGCAACAGCAGTTCATCCTGATGAAGGAATTTTTCAGTCATTGTTCATTTGTTTTACAGGTGCCACACAACACCAGTTGTAGGCCTCATCTCTCCGCAAACACCCGACACCTTAATGCTGTAGCCAACATACCCTACATGAACTTGAAGCTGTTACTCCAGATCATAATTCCAAGTGTGGAATTAAAGAAATCTTTTGGATTCCCATACCACTACCTTATCCCCTAACAGAGTTAAAACACTTTTCTTCCTCTACCTTGGTGGATTAGAAGGTGCATTTACAGAGGCAAAGTAGTCTTGATTTGTCTGGCATCCTCGGATGACCTCTGACACAGTATTAATGGTCTGGGGAAAGGGCAGAGAAGAAAGTTAAATTTGTGTTTAAATCTGAGCCGTGGTCTACCACCTAGAGCATTCAAAACTAGTCCAGTTGACCCTGACAGTTCAGTACTGAAAAGCACATACAACGTTTCAGCTCAGAGAGTTAAGTAAAACCAGTGTGCACAAAATCAAGGCATTTAATAGCTGTAAAAGATGCTGAGCAAAGCTTAAGGGACACAAAGCTCAGTTGCCTCCAGCTTAATTTTGTATGCCAGATCAGTTTTTCTATGACAGCAAAATAACAGCTAAACTGCACATCTCTAACAAGTGAAAAGCTGAAACCTTTTAAGAAATTATCAGCTTCAATAGAGGAGTCCATGCTCAATCTAAGCACATGGTTTTATCAAGGGAAAAATCCTTCACCCAACATGGCTAGCAGGGCTTTCTAGAAGCTAAAATCCCTCATCACTGGTAACCTATCAAATTAGACTATCTGTAGACTCTCCCAAAAAAATTAAAACATAAATAAACCCACCCCCAACCAGGAAAAGTCATTCATCAATTCAGCTGCTCTGGGAATGCTGAAATCTAAAGGAAAACAAAAAAGGCMAATCTAAATCCTTCCTGGTTGCAGGACACCAGAAATTCATCGTAAATGACTCTTCATTTAGGCTGCCCACAGAGGAAGCTGACACCTCTGGCATGTGAAAGAGGTGCTTAGTAAATACTGAGTGAGCCTCTGCAGCAGCCACTGATCCCTGCAGCACCCACCTGGTCCCTCCCTCCCCTCCAGCACTGCCCCCTTACTTCCGTGAGGATGTCAGCAGGAACGCCGGTGGCCATGAGGATGGTGCAGAGCTGCTGCAGGAGCCCACAGTGGAACATGGCCTTCTGACAGCTGCTGGTGGCACCAGGAGGGTTCGTGGGGGACACCAGGACCCGCACCAGCTGCACAGGAGGAAACACATCAGGGCCATGTGAACAGAGCCTGACACCTTCTGAAGGCAAAACCTAACTCATTTGGGGTTTCACTGTCAAACAGAATTGCTTCTAAAAATGGACACTGGAGACAATGAACAGAATGTTTACCTCATTGCTGCTTGGTTTTCAGTTTTATACCAGAGAATTCTTTACATAGAACACCCCTARYTATGTTCTTAGTTTAAATCCGTTASATCGCAGGTGACATCAAGTTATGCGACATGCCAGCCATCACACACTCACCTGTGACAGGSCTTGTGCTGAAAGCAGCACAGCTCCAGAGCACTGGTAGCTAATTCTGAGCTGAACACCTGGATTGTGTGACATGACACTTTGMACAGCACAAGAGCTGACAGTGGTAATTAGGAGCTATAACAGCACCTTACCTGCAGCATCAGGTGAAGATTAGTGACTTTCTGTGCAGACCACCCACAGTTGTCATCTCCAACCTCAAACCAAGGCTTCATACGCTGGATGTAGGAACCTTCCTTGAAGAAATTCTGATTGGAATTATTGTTCTTCAACAAGTTTTGCAACAGGAGGAGACAGTCTTCTACTACAATGCCTGAGRAGACAAAGTATCACATGGTGAATCAAAATACACCACATGGAAACAAATTAGCTTGTCCATACTCTGAGGGTGTTCTAGACAGAACAGAGCACGCATTTTTGAACTCTTTACTCTTAACACACATTAGGCTTAGGTCAATAACTAGGAACCTTGTGAAACCATAGCTGTTTTTCTTGCACAAGTCCAAAGCAAATTCCCAAAGCACGTACAGCTCACATCAGTTAAGTGGGTAAATGGGAAAAACTGCCAACAAAACCTCACCATCACTGTGTGTCCCAAAGTTCACCTGCTCCAGAATCAGACTGGCTCACGTATTCATTCTCTACAATTACTGGCTACCATCTTCAATTTATTTCTATCTACTTTTTAGTTTWGAAATTACACTCAGATAAAGGCTCCTGCCATCAGAGGAACAGATAAGTAGCAGGGGGGGAAGCAGAGAAGTCTTAGCACATAGGAATTTACATAACAAGTCTCCTAAAAATATTAGCTGCCTAAAAATAGCAGCTTGAAATCAAAGGTTTTCTGAACACTCCCATGCCAACATACCTGGAATAATATAGCTGGGAGAGAAGCAGTAACTGCTCCTGCAACCCACAGAAAGGTCAAGAAACMGCAACCTGTCATGCTACTGAAATAGACTGTAGTAAATGCATCACATATTGCTAGTAAAAGAACCAAGCCCTCAAGTGCTGAATTGTTTTTTTCTCCTTTTTAAAATTATTTTCTCCTCCCAACAAGTGACTGACTCCTCAAGAAGCTGACCAGAAAACTGAAGTTTTGGTGCAGCTGAAGGAACTGAGCAAGCTGTTACTTCCACCCACTCCAAGCATCCAAGGATCTCGTGGGAAGAATGCAGATGCTTAACKGGGTAAGTGACAAATGCAACACACACGTGACACTGCCATTCCAGGCAGATACAGGCACAGGCCTAGGTCAAGCAAGAACCACTAACTCCTGCACACACCCTCAGAGGAGTGACCTGATGTTTTAACCAAGCACACCAGCTTTTCAAAAGACACTGAAACACAGCTACCTGGTCAATCTGGTCTTGCTTATTTTGTTCAACCAGTCTGTAAATTGTGATCCTTTTACCCACTGACCAAGCTCCAACCACCCACTAAGGTAAGCCTGGCAACATTAGCTCACAGTTGCAGAAACACAAGACTAAGTCTTAGATTCCACTGTACCTCCATCGCTGTTTCCTTCCTCTGTTATGATATCCAGAAGCCTCTCAAAGGCATTTTCAAAGGCAACAATCTTCTGTATGGCTGCATTGCTTTTGGTCAACTGCTGTAACAACAGGACTCCCTTGACAGGTGGAGGAGAATAGAAATCAAACCTAGGTTTTAATAGAACTCCATTGCTTTTCACAAGTCCCAGCTCCTGGGAGGATGCTCAATCAGCAGTATCATCCTCAGCCAGGATCAGAGGCACACCCCCCATGGGCAGGTGCTCCCCAGGCACTGACACAGAGGATGCAGCACATCCTCATCCAGGATCAGAGGCACACCCCACACCCGCCAGCTCAGCACTGCACACCCCCATGGGCAGCAGCTCCCCAGGCACTGACACAGAGGATGCCAGGGCCCTGCAGAGCCCCTGCACTCACATCATTGCGGATCACCTCCCTGGAGTCTGCCAGCAAATCCATCAGGCGGGACACACCTGCAAGGAACCATTTCTAAATATACACAGGAAAGGGTGCAGCTTTTCCAGGCTGAGGTCTTCAGGACACCTTGCTTGAGACCCCTCCAGGCCTCTGCCATGTCTGCTGAGCATCAAGCTCTGAATGAATCAGCAGTGGATTCAAGCACTCACCCATGGGGCTGACCAGAATGATCTGCTGCACTTGAGGCCCCTGCTGCTTTAACAGAGATGTCAGCAGCTTCACTCCAGGCCAGCGAACATGGAAATCAAATTCCTGAAAGGATGGGGAGGAGCACATTAGGTAACCAACTCCTCAGTATTTAACTCAGATACACCAGCAGTTCCTTCATACTGCTCAAAGCATGACATGAGTTCCACACAGGAAAAGTAGAATATCATGTTTCTTACTGAAGTTGGACTACAAAGCAAAGGGAAAAAAGAAGAGAGTATTGTATTGTTCTCTCTCAAGCACAATCATATTCTTAGTTTGGGAACAAAAATTTTAACAGCTCCAAGTAAAAATGCGGTCCATGAGGACAAACCCAGTGGAAAAAGAGTCAAATATCATGCTGCTGGAAAGCAGTTATCCTTTCCACTTGAACTGCATCTCAAACATAACTGTGTCCTGATGCTTTAATCATCATCTGAAAAGTAGTTGTTGTGCAAAGGACAACCACTGCTGTTTGGGGAGCAATAACTTTTATTCCTTCTAATTAAGTAACTGAACCCCTTTCTCAAGTAACAGTATGAGAGAACATGGCCACGAGGTGCACCAGGGCAAGTTTAYATTAGTTATTCAGGGAAATTTCAAAAGGTGGTTGGGCATTCCAAAGACTGACCACAGCAGCAGTGGAGTCATCTCTGGAAGTGTTCAGGAATCATGGATGTGGCACTTTGGGACATAGCTTAGCAGTGAACATAGTGATGCTGGGTTAGCAGTTAGACTCTATGATCCTGGAGGCATTTTCCAACCTAAATGGTTCTGTGATTCTCTTCCATGTCCCTCTGCTTTAAAAGCTGCACCAGTGGTGTTCATYCAGGTCAGTCCTGACTCACCTCCAGTCCCACCTTGACTGGATGCTAGCATACCTCACCCCTGACACCAGCTTCACCAGGACAAAACCATGGCTCTCTCCATTAGCAGCTYCAACATGACTCAGTTACTCACCTCCACCAGAGTCAACAGCAGAGTGACATTTTCTTGCTGTTTAATGAAAATCTCTGTGAACTGACTTCCCAAATCATCCACTTGTTTGGCTGAGTTTTCTTCTGTAACAGCAAAAAACAACATATTGCAACACAACTAGAACAACATCAGCAGCTGTGATTTTTATTCTTACTAAAATAAGGCCATGGGTGACCATAAAATTTTGAGTCACTGTTATAAATGTTAATTKAATTATTCTCAAAACAAACAGCAAAACAAGCTTTTCACAAAAAAATACCCTACATTATTCTAAATGTAGCTTTTGAATCTCAGCAGTTACATCCCCATATAGCTCCACTAAGCCAAGAGAGCAGYCCTTCATGAGTACCTACACTGATAGGCAAAAGCAAAGTCCATGTCACATCAAGAGCCTTGAAGGGTAAGGAACATAAATATCTAAAGCTAATTGGCCCAAACATCTTAATTACTCTATTGGGTTTAGCAATGGAARAAGACCTGAACATCAGGAAGGGAAAGGAAGAGTCACACAAGTAAGCATCACAGCCTCTCAGTCTAGGAATCTGAATTGATTTTAAATGTGCCAGAATTGAGTGCCATCCCATTCTTCACTCTACAGTTACAYAGAAATGGGCTAGCCCATGAGTTGTCTTACAGATTTCTTTCATGCACCACTTGCGTGAACAAAAAACAAAGGCTAAAGCATCCACAAAATCAACAAACCCCATGCAAGCAACATCTCTGTACCACTGCWATTCTTCTAGGCTGAGTGACAATTTACATGACTGCTCCACAAAACAGGGGCATGCAGGTACTACTCGTTGACATAAATAAAGAATGTCAGCTGAAAAACTGAGCAGAAGCAATTCTAATTCAAAGGGAAATTGTTGGTTTTAATAGAAAGAAATAGAAAAACAGTAAAGTAATTCAATTTCTGACTTGGGATTTTCTCCTCCAAAAACCACTCTGCTTTAAATTTCTAGCTATAGAAGTTACAATATATTACAAAAACAGTTAAAAAGGAAGACTGACCATGTGCAAGAATAGCTCTAGCCCAGGCACCCAGCACCTAACAGGATCTAAGTCCTATTGTGACCTGTCTGAAGCTGAGGGTCTTAACTCTAGGCCATTCCTGAACTAACATATTCATTTACAGAAATGATGGTTAACAATTCCACACAAGTTCAGCTCCTGTACTTGCTGCAGTAGAATAAAAGGCAACTCAGCTGGGAATCAATCACATAAGGATTGCACATCCTGTAGCTGGCTGCAGGCCAAGGAGAGAGCCCAGAAAACCTAAACATTTTGACATCAAAATTCAGTCAAAATACTTGACTTTGACTTTTCCATGAGCTGAACATCCCTGTCCCACCCTCAGCTGCAAACAGCAAGTGTTTGAATCTTGCTGCCAGCTGCTGCCCTTGCACAAGCTCCAGTGCTAAGGCAACCCCTGAGCAGCACAAACAACTTGAACAGCCTCTCTCAGGCTGTAGCTGGTTTCTCTTACTCCAGCTCAGGATTCTTCTATGAAAGGGCCAAATCACATTTCCTCTATTCAAGTATTTCTTCTAGTAGGTTTAATAAAAAACTAAACAGCAAAGGGAAACTATTTTTCACTTACACCAGAGATCTTGCAACCAGCCTTCTACCCCTAATTGTTCCTTAAATCTATACATTCCCAGGGCTATCAGATCAATTCACTACCAAGCAGCACAGCAGACTAGAATTTAGTTCAAAAAAYAAAATCAATTTCAAAMAGAGAACATGCAAAGCATTAGTGGYAACCTAGGGTGGAAGTGAATATTGTGAAYATTTTAACATGCATTGCTTAAAAGAGACACTGTGAAGGATGCTCCCATGCAGCTGATGCACTGGTGTCCAGCTCCAGGGCAAACAGAAACTCTGTTCACCAACTTTGGTCTCTTAGAATCCTACCAGTTTGGGGCTGCACACCTTCCACATCCTTACCAGGAATTTACCATCACTGCAGTCTCTGGGGATCTGCTGGCATTCAACATGCCAAACCACAGGAGAAGCCAAATTGGAAACACACTTGAGCTCCAAAGAGTAAGGATAGAACAGAAGGCAAATGCCTTCCCTGAGCTCCAGTGCAAGCTCCTACAGTGTCCTTTTTAAACASTAGCAAGAGTTACCAGCAGGAGCAGTGACTAGGGCTAAAACTAAGTGCCATATTTATACAAGTAAAGGTTCTTTTACCTTCAGAGTCATCTGGCAGTGCAGATAAAATAAAAAGAAACAAGAGACAGGTTTACCAGTTGAACAGCTTTCCACACAGCACAACCAATTACAGCATAAGCTCAGGTTTGCAAAGCAGCCATCCCAGCTTCCTACAGCAGCTGGACTCCTGTGTGAAGTTCTTAGGGAAGGGATCAAACTGAGGCACCCCATAACCCTCACAACCCTGGTCATCTCTCACACACAACTCCAGATGGACAAGTTGGAGCTCTTTGGAAAAACTTGCCAACACTTTTCACCAGTCCATGATCAAGGCCTCTACCACAAACATRAATTCACCAGCACTATGAAACCCTGATCTTGTTCTAAACCTTTTTAATCAAGATGGGGAACTGGAGGAACATGGAAAAGAAAGCCAAGCACAATTTGAAACATGGCTTAGAATAACATTCATTGGCCTTGGAGACCAGTTTAATGGCCTTCAAAAAATCAAACAGGTAGGAGTAGCAYGGATTTTCACAGCCCAGCTGTACAAAGACAAGTAGAACCTTTCTAAGTCTTTTTATCCACTGCCACAGCAGGGCTGAAAAAGGTTTTCACACTTATATGTGGCACCTTGTTGCAGGTACCTGAGATTTCACATCTCAAAATCCTTGTTAAATCAGGAGATGGTAATGTCTCAATTCATAGTAACAGCCAGAACTGTCCTTTCCCAACAGCAGAGGACTTGATTCTTGACTTACAAACTAGAAAAAAAAGTTACCCCACTCCAACCTGGCTCCTGTTCAGAGAACAAAGTCTTTTTTAATTAATAAGCAAGAGATCCAGTGTTACTTTAATGCAAGCTGCATACAAGATCTTTAGCATTATCCTAAGAGCTATATACAATAACAGAGCAGGTCTAGGTGAGCATTAGTAAATCACAGTTTTACAGCTGATATCTTGAACAAAGTACCAAGGAAAGCAGTGCCACAGTTAAATACAACTATTACTACAAGGGCTTACCTTGCTCCTCCTCTTCTAGGTCATTGGATATAACATTGTAGAGTGTGTCCAAAGCATAGCCAATTATTTCAGAATCTGAACTGCAAATGAAAGAACCACTTGTCTTTAATGACTTATTTCCATCTGCTCTTAGAACATCACTTCTGCCCAGGCAGTTCCCCTTGCAGCACTAGGCCAAGTAAGCAGCACAGATTTACTGCAGCACCACATAACCATGAGCTATCTCCTCCCAGAACAGGGTCAAGCTCCTTTTACCAGTTCCATTCCCTCAGGTGAGCCTCAGAAGTCTGGTGAAACCAGATGACCACAGGACTCTTCACTGTAGGTGCATCTTTAATTTTCCAAGTCACTCCYTCCAGCCTGCTCCTATTTCAGCAGAAATCCCTAGGAATACTTCAAACTTGCCAGAAGAACACCCAGTGAAGTTGCACCCTGCTACACTGTCAGGTAGACCTCAGAGCCAGACCTCAGAGCTCCAGGGAATGCAGTAGCAGCTGTGGATTCTGACAAACAGGTGGCTTCTGTATCAACCAACCCACTAAAGCTAATTATTACAGGGTTTTGAGCTCCAGCATGCCCAGGGAGTGCAGGGAAACCCAAAGCATTAGTTCACTTGCTCACACCCAGACTTCTCTCAGGAAATACCTGTTCCTTCTGCATTACCAAGGCTGAACCATCTCTAAACCCTATGCTACAACCAAGACAGCACAAAATATATCATCCTTTCTTTGCTACTTGCTTTCTTGCTCTTAAAACAAAAGAAAATGAAAGCAGTTGGTTAAAAAACAAAGGGGAAATCAAGGCTAAAACCACAGAGAAAGGTGTATCCAAGTGCAGAAGGACACATCTCACAGCATTTTCATGACTCTATCAAGCATCTGAAAAGAAGACTGTGGAAAAAAAGTCTCACTCCAGCTTCTAAGTAGTTACACTGATCTCCAAGGCATTCCAAGTAAGGCCTCCACAGCAGAGATAAATGAGCCTTTCATGAGGCTGCTAGGCGGGTTTAGAGCAGAGACCTGAACAACCACCTAACCTTTTAGTCCATGGAAGCAGCCTCATCCAGCAGGTATGACCACACCTCCAGCCTGCTCATGCTTTCCCTTCACCACCATTTTAGTTCTTCAACACACTACCACAAAGTCTACACTTCCCTTTTCATAGAAATGAAACAGATCCACATCTGAAAACACACAGAAAGCCTTCCCTGGAAAGCTGAAAAGCAAGGCTGCAGCTTGGTGGGTTCTCTAACATCCCTGGGTAGGGAAATGACAGCAGCTCCAAAAGAATAAGCACATTTAACATACACATGATTAAAAGCAGGCCTTGTTTCTCTGCTTGAAAGACAGCACAAAATGAGGACAGGAGTATCCCACCTCTGCTGTTCACTGCCTTGCCACCATCTGCTGYTCAGCACATCCCACATCCCATTGATTATTCTGTTCATGCTGAACTGCCCAGCTCTTACTGTACAGTAAAAACCATTCAAGAAACAAGACTTCGCAGATATCCATGAGAGGCAGCCTTTGTGCAAGGCAACATTCCAGCACAAGGCACCTCTCTTCCTAAGCAGCTGCRGGGCAAAAACCAAAAAAAAAACCACAACAGGCAAAAAAGAGCATTTCCCCTTTCTGCAGAAAGCTTCAGGGCGTTTCAGGTGGAAAGGTTCAAAGATCAGACCTATGGGTACACACCAAAACAGCAGCCTCTGTCACACCAACAGCCTCCCACACTAGGTGACAGCTGAGGGACAGCTGAGCCTGTGACTCACTTATTAACCATTGAATCAGTTCAACTGGTCTGGATTTCCATTGAGAGAGTCCAGGAAACCTCACCTCTACCATTACTGACAGCAAACAGTACCAGGAACTCCAACATGTAACACTGCACTGATCACACACAGAGACTAGAACTCTGTCTCCAAGAAGCCACAGCAACCAAAAACTGGCCCAGCTCCTGTGCTGCCCCACCAAACATGCAATAGCAAATGACTTCAGCAATACCCCAAAGCCAGCATTTCTTCAGCTGAAAACTCAAAAAAAAACCCATCTATTTATTATTTCCTTTCAACTGCAGCCTGAGTCACACAAAATGTGCACAGAACCCCAGCATACAATTTCCRAAGCATCAATTGGAGCCCCAAAAGCACTGAAAAGCCTCAAGTTCCTGCCCTTCTCAACTGGATCAGTAGAGYCCCGCCTCCCCTCTCAAAGTTCAAATCTGCCCTCAGAGCAGATCAGTGGATCAAAGTAGGCTCCTTAACCTAGTTTTTTTAAGGGCTTTCGGGCTTTCCCTCCACATCCGTGACAGCTACTCCTATAACCTTCCCTTTCACTGTTTGCACTAAGTCAGACATTCAATTTTAACTAGCCAGCCCACAGAAAAGGAGTAACAGGGACTTGCCTAGACAGCAGCCTCAGACCTTCCTGCCAGCTGGCATAACTGGCCAGGCAAGAAAGGCCTCCATCGGCAGAGTTTCATATCCTATATCCATAACTGGGGCAGGAGGCCTTGCAGACACTGAACTGGCAGCTTTCCTAATTCTCCTCAGCACTGCCATCAAAGGACATGCTCCTCCTTCCAGTGGACGCACAGCTAGGTATTSACAGGCTCACAACTGGCTCATACAAAACAAACTGACCAGCCTGATGTTCAAATCCACACTGAATGACTATCCCCATACATCTGCCTACCTAAATACCAAGTACGTGCAGTATTTGAGGCTTAAATCCAATGACTGCAAACAGGTTCCACAGTACAACATGTGGGCACTGTCAGGTACAGCAGTGATTGCAAGGATGGATGACAAAGACATTCCAAGCACTGGATTGCATAAGCATTAAATTCCAGTCCACACAGAGCACTAAGACTCATGCCATCTGCCCTAGCAGCAGCCTCAGAGTCCTGCTCTTCTATTTGCCTAAACCCAACTTGTTTTTTAACACACATGARCAAAACCACACCCCTGGTGACTTGACTCTTTTTCTCTTAATTCTGTCTAGCTCACCTTTTGCCCAACAACAGCTTGATCTGGGTTATTCCAATCAGTGTATTTAGTTAACAGGATCTGTTTGGACTCACCTCCYTGGAGTAAGGCAAGCATAGCGCTAAGAAGCATTAAGACATAGTTTGGTAGTACCTTCACTTTCTATCCCTCATCCTGGTTCCTGGAATTCTGTTTTTACCRCCAAACAATCTCTGAGGACATGTACCAGCATAAAAAGCCAAGGTGGCAGAAGAATTGTCAGAAACCCAGCTCCCTCCCAGCTCTGTCAATACAGGGCAGCAGGTGTGCATGTGCTGTGTCAGCAGCAGAGCACGGTCAGGCCAGCAGCGCAGAGCAGCTGCGGGATGCTTACCGGTCTGTCTGGAGAACATGGATCAGGTGTTCCATGGCTTGGATGCCCACCTCCAGCCGGTATTTCTGTTTGGAGAACAGACAAAACACTTAATGGTCGAGCCCAAACACCAAATAAAGCCTTTTTAACAACGCCTGACAAAGCTACTTCAAATTCACGCTGCTGCTCAGGAAGTTGGCCACGTACCTTGGATAAAGACTTGAGAGCACGTACGGCATCCCTCCGGTCATCGAGCAACGTGGACGAAGCGACTCGGTCACAGAGCTTCTGGATCTGGAAGGGTACGCACAACACACACACGGGATAAGCCGGAGCGGTGCACAGGAGTCTCCCGGCCCGGGCCGCACGGCAGAGCGGCTTCTGCCCCGCTCCGGCCCCGAGCGGCACCGGGCACCACCCGGGCCTGTCAGCGGCAGCGCCGCAGCCGCCCGCCACAGGGCGGCCCCGGCCGGGGTTGTCGCGGCCGCCCCGCCCTGCCCCAGCCTGGCCGCGTCCCCCGCTCACCGTGTCGGCTCCCGAGGGCTGCGGGCCGGCGCTGGGGCCGCCCATGACGCCCCGCAAGAAGTTCATGGCGGCTCGGGCGGCCGGCGCTGCCGCTCCCCCCGCCGAAGGAAGCGGCCGCCGCGCCTGCGCTGCCACGTGGCACGGCCGGGCAGGGGCGGGGCCCGCCGCGGGGGCACGGGGAGCCCGGCCCGCCGGGTTCCGTGCTCTGCACAACCGGGATCGGGCCCACGGCGCTGCCCGCCTTCCTCCTCAGGCCCGAACAGCCCCAAACCGCGGGGCAGCGCGCAGCGAACAGCGCATCCGCACGGGCTGGGGGCGTTAACCTGACCGAGAATAAAAACGCACACAACTTGGACACAGTTCTCCCCGCGTCTGTGCATCCACAGACCCCGGTCGGTGCGTCCACAACAACCCCTAAGCAAACGCTCAGGCTTGGAACTCCGAAACTGCTTCACTTCTGAAAGTGAAGTGAAAAAACAGCAAGGGAATAGCTACCCTTAACTACAAGAAGGAAAAGTCCAAGCACTTCTGAAACTGAGTCACCTCAGTGAGAATCAGAAGCTTACCTAGATAAGACTGATGGTTCAAGTCCAAGAGCACCACGAAGTTCTTAAATTGCTTCCAGATGCTGAATGCCCCCATTGGATGCTACTGCAACATATTGGGGATTCCTGCTGAGGTACAACAGCCAAAGACCAGAACCTCAAACCCTTCAGGCACTGCACCCACACACCAGCTGCCAGTCTGAGGGTGCCCTCCTGATAGTTTCTGGTAGAGTTTGGCAGTGTTTGGCTTATTCTACATATGCAATCAAAGCAATTTTACTTGCAGCCACAGCACATGGGCACAGAAAGTCCCAATACCATCAGTTCCAAAAATGAGGTCATTTCATTCCAGGGAGACAAGCCCTCTCACATGACAGTTTAAATCAAGAGCTTTGAGGATTTTATTTTCCTTATCAACTACAGAATGAAATTAACGACCCAGCACGTGGCCCAGAGAATTTTTACCTCGTTGGGCAACAAAAAGCCCTTCAGTAGGGTTTGGTCACCAAATAACGAGGTGCTTATAGCAACCATAGCCATGTCAGGAGTTTCCTGATGCACAGGAGGGCAACTCCAGCCTGCAGTCACCACACAGCCCCAGCTTCACTTGGATTCCTCGGCCGTGCATCCCTGACTGCTTGCCTGCCCAGCAGCATGCCAGTGCTACAAAAYCCAGCTGGAGCTCACTCACAACAGCCCTTGTGAAGGCCCAGATCCTCCTACACCTCATTGCCCACCAGCTGCAAAACAAGGCAGAGAAAAGAAAAAAAGTCCTCCTCCTAAACTGAAGGTGTGGCAATATTCAAAGGTTAGGAAAGAGTCCTCCCCTTCCCACAATGACGATTCCAGGCCCATTCTGGGCAGACACACAGCAGAACTCACCTGACATGTTCAAGTTGGCATAACAAGATTCTGGTCCTTGGCAAGAAAACAGGAAACAACCAACACCAGGTTCTTCCACAAGCCAAAATTTATTTCAGTATTTGCATCCTCAYGTACACAACCCCAAGAAACAAAGTGAGCTGCTTCCAAAAGCGATGTCTGAAACACTCAAACTGTCCTCTTGGAAACACAATATACTCCAAGGGGCAAATTCTGCCACCCAGTAAAGGAGTTACCTGGCATTCAACCTGCAACCATGGATAGTTCTTTATTCCAGCATAACTCAGAAGTGTTTCTATTTTTCCATGGGAAGCTCTAAAGTTCTAACTGACGGACGCTCGAGAAGAAGAAGAACAGGTACAGCAGGAGCAAAGAGCGGAGCCAGCCCTGTTCGGTGCGCTCCAGCCGCCGCTGCTCGGACACCTTAAAACTGCGCCTCCATCCCGGCCATGGTAAATACGCGCGAGCCCCTGACGTCATCGCGCCAGCCCGCTGCTGATTGGCGGAGATCGCCGGAGAACGCCCCGCCCTTCCCGTGGCTACCCCGCCCSCCCTCCGGCTCTGCGCAGGCGCGCGCGCGCACGCAGGCACGCACGGGAGCCGCGGTCGCCCGCCCTCCCCCGCCCGCCCGGCTGTGACACCGCTGCCGCCGCCGCGCCCCGCTCGCCCTGTGCTGCCCGCGCCGCGGGACGCGCCGCCCGAGGGACACGCTCGCCGCGCCCGGCTCCGCGCAGCTCCCGACGGCGTGGGCGAAAACGCGCCCCGGCCCCGCGCACCGAGACTTTTGTCCCTTAGGTGAGCGGCGTGGGGGGCGGGGGGCAGGGTAGGCCCCGGCGCGGGCTGTGTTTGTGTGCGGGGCGGGGGCGGCCGTTCTGCGGCCCTGAGGGAACGGCGCGCGCGGGGCTGAGGGCAGCGGCGGGAACGGCGCGCGCGGGGCTGAGGGCAGCGGCGGGAACGGCGCGCGCGGGGCTGAGGGCAGCGGCGGGAACGGCGCTGAGGCGCTGAGCGGGGCAGCGCCCTGGGGCCCGGCTTTGCCCTTCGCTGCCCGCCCCGGCCGCTGGCTCCCGGCTCGGCTCGGAGCGCGGGGGGAGGCGGCTTTTGTTCGCCGTCACCTTGGCGGCTCTTCCGCCTCTCTCCGGGCGGCGCGGGGAGGCCGGGGAAAAGCGCCCCCAAGCCCCGCGTTACGCGATGCTGGCTGTGATGTTGGGCCCTGCGGTCGCCGCTTCCTGTTTCATTTCATGGATCGATCCCTGTGCAGGGGCCTCCAGAGGTACGCGGGATTTGGCATAGGCAGGGTGCTGCTGCGCCGGCCTCGTTCGTGCTGCTGAAGCTCCCTTAGCTCCCCACCCTCGGTTCAGCGGGCCCCTCTGCGCTCCTGCAAGTTAGCMTAGCCGTGGCAACCTGCCTGTAAGGGCTGCCCCAGCTCTGCAGACCTCACCTTTCTGCGCTTTCCCTTTCCTCAGTCGTAACCTGGGCTGCTCTGTTTGCAGACGGAGTGATATTGCAGAAGTTGTTGTGAGCTCTTTTTATTCTGCAGAGCTGGATGCCTCGAGTAGATCTTTTCYGAGCTGCTCTCGTTTGTCACCTGAGTTGAGCTCATTGGGCTCTCGGGCTTCTGCCACCCTTCACCTCGGAGGTCACTGCAGTTGCAGTGTGGGTGCCCGGGAGCATGTCCACAACAAATCTTTTAAATCCCTTGGGTAGCTGGCTGAGCCTGGATCTTGATCTTGGTTCCAGGTACCACTGCATAAAAGGACTATCACAGGAGGGAAGGAGAGCATATGACATTATTGTTAATTTCRACCAGAAAGTCTTAGTCAGTTGTATGGATGTTGTTATTTTGGCCTTCCGTGCTGGTTTGGCAGCTCCGAAGCCTTTCTGTATGTTCTTCAGTTGAGTGCACAAATGATCTGCTTTCCTGCAGAAAGAAGTGTAAAGATGCCCCAGGTACTTGGGAAGAGTTGAGAAGCAGGGGAAGTTATATCAATTCCTACCCAAGTTTCTGAATGTAACGTGGCTCTGTTACTGTAGCACTGCGAGCCAGTGTAGGAATTGTCAGCTTGGATTGGGAGCTGAGAAGCGGTTGCTGACCAGCTGGTGTTGCTGTACTTCTGGCCTTGACTTCTCTCGTGCGGGAGGCRTTTCTGCATCCAGTGTGGGTGTGGGTACAGGGCCATGCCTCCCCTAGAAAGCCTGTCATTCTGAAGGATTCCTCTTTCCTGTGGACCCTGGTTGCTTGGATGTCAGAAACATCGTCTTGGTTTGCCTTTGGAAGCATTCTTAGGATCGTCTGCTTGCAGATGTGGCGTTGCTGTGTGAGATTATGATCTGTATTTGGTGATTTTTTCATAAATCTTTTCTCTGAAAACTAGCTTTAACTGAAGAGAGAACCAAATGTCCATCAACCGTGTAACTGCTGATGTCAATATGAGTGCTTCTGAATGTAAAGRAGTATGGAACTGAAGATTCAAATTAAACATGTATTCTCACGCTTAAGATTATTTCACAGCACGGAAAATACAGTGAGGAACCACYGTACCTTAAAGCACAGTGTTGGATTTGAGTCTATTGCTGTAGTAGTTGTGGTGCTGGATGCCACTGCTTTGGAGAGCATTTAACAAATAAAGAATGTGTTGCAACTCAAGTAACATGAAAAGATAAGTATGTCAGACTAATAGAGGTATCTGATGAGACACTAGGAGAAAGGAACTGAACGTGGTCTTGGGTGATGACACAGAGGTGGAAAGGCTCCCCCAGAGCAGATCACTGTTGTTATTGCTCTTTGGGTGGGGCTTGGCCCTTTTGGACTGCACAGCTAAATTGCCCAGAGGATGGTCCCCTATGGCAGCTGTGTGCCTAAGGTACAGGGTGCTGTTAAACTCCTCCCAAAACCCCAAGCACAAACCAAAACTGAAGCAGCCTCTGAGGAGAGCTTGCTTTGAAAGAGCTGCATGCTGTGCCTTCAGCTCAGCCAGTTCAGAATGCAGCGCAGAGGTAAAGGAGATCATAAAGTAAAGGGGCTCTGGTAGATGACACAGGTTCCTGGTCCTTGCTGCAGATGGAGGATGCTCTGAGTGTTGACCTTGCAGAGCACGCCACAGGGATGGTACTTGCAATACTGAGATGTGCTGTGGGACTTCTCATTGCCCTTGCAGGATTTTKCCCTTGCAGTTTGTGCTGCTTTGCCTGTCCATGGGCACCTGCCAGGGCTGTGTGTGGGATGCCCTGCCTTGGGCCTGCTGGGCCATCAGTTTGGAATTTCAGGTTTATTCCAGGTGTGGCACCGATGGTTTCTCAGAAACAAATTGCTGCTGCCCTCTTGTGCAAACTAAGGGATGATGATTTGGGTTTGGTTTCTCCTTGGTTTTTTTTTCATTCAGTTAAACAAGAGACAAACACAGCTTAATAAAATTTTGTGTATAAAGATGATTACAGGTTGAATGATTTTGCATGCTCTTGCTGGAGTGTGGACTTGAGAAATGATTGTAGTTGATTCTCACGTGCTTCAACACAGTTGTCTCCGTGTGGGCTGTACCTCTCCCGTTAGCCCTCAGCAGTTTTGCCTTGTTGCAAAGGCTGATTCCTTGCTTTATTTGTCATGGCCATTGGAAGGTGTTAAGTGAATTTCAGTACTATGCAGTTGCTCTTTGGAGGAAATTATCTTTTCTGCTTTTGTTTGGTTGCTTATTTTTGCCTGCACATAGCAAATAATTCCTTTCTGTGCCAGTTCTCTCATTGCTTTTGTTCTCCTGAGAGAAATCCTGCCTGTGGGCTGAAGTTACTGTTATAAACTTGAGTCACACCAGTTGAAGTTGCAAGGAGTACTTCACTGGCATGTGTGTGTGTTCTTTAGTTTTGGAATCAGGTTCCTCACCTCTGAGCCTTGGGAAGAAAGAGATTCCATGTTGCATTGTGCCTTTCAGCTTGTGAATGTACTGCAAAATATTTTGTGTAGCTCCTGATCCTCCTTGGTTGAGGAAAGCACTGGAAATCCAGTGTGCCTTCCTGGTAACAGGAATCAGAAGTAGCGCATAAGGTGGAAATGGAATCTTGTCCATGAGTTATTGCGTCAGCTGGATGTAGGTAGGAGTGCCTGTGGCTGAGCAGCAGCTGCATGGCTGTTCCTGTTACCCTGTCCAGGTGGCTTATGGTTTTTGGCCATTGTGCACGGTGCAGGGATTATTTTAACAGTACAGTTGTACCTTAAAGGAGCCAGCAGATGAGTGTATTTGATTTCTGGTGGGTGCCACCTCAGTGCTGGGTTCTCAGACTAAGAGCAGTATTTTGTTTCTGGCTAGTGTGTACCTGGGTGCCTTGAGCCATAAGTTCTCATCTCTCAGTGGCTGCTCAGGCTGATCTAAGAGTGTGGCTCATTACATTCAGCTGAGAAGAGCACTCACAGTCTTCTTTCTTAGTTTGTTGTTCACTGACTCTTGARTGTGTGCTGGTGGAAACTGGAAGTAGATCTTTTATAGAGTGTTGATATTGATGGGACTTCCTTGGTGCCTGGTAATCCATGGACATACTATTCCTTGTAAATCTGGCCTGTTTGAATTGCTGATGCTCATGCCCTGACTTTGGGCTTAAATTTCACTGGTGTGTTTACTTCCAAACCCCTTGGGCCTGCTAAGGCTCRGGTCCTTGACTTGAGGGAGGTGCTGTACTAACTGGGACACGTGGAGATTTTAATCTGAGAGCCTGGTTTCATGGCACCCATGTTGCTAGCAAGGAGTACCTCTGATTTTATTTCACTGCCTTTTAATGACCTGGGAGACCTGAACAGTTCATTAAGGCTCTGCTATCCCTATTGAGATCTTTCAGGAAATAATGAAAGGAAATAACACTGAGACCAGTGAAGGATTGTACTGAGGCATCCTCTACAATTATGTGATGGTGTCATGTGTGTCAAGCACCATGCTGCTGTCACGTGAAATGTGGAAGAGGTGCTGGGCGAGGAAATAAGAGAGCTTCCAATGAAGCAAAGATGTAGTGGGATACAGATCTCCTGTAGTATAATGGCTTKTCACAGATTATTTTGTTTTGTACCCAGAGACATTTTCAGTCTTCACTGAGGAATGCCAGAAATTTGTTAACAAGTATGCTTTGCTTCTTGCTATATTCATAAGAACRTGTGGGGGCCATCATCTGCTTTTTAACAGGTTCTTCAAAATATCCTGATGAGGCTCCATCTTTGGGTATTCTCCCAGGTGCTCAGGGTGTAAGTCCTGTCACCAGTTTTGTGTTCATCATCTGCCTGTGAGGCAGGGGAACAAAAAAAAGCATAGTCTCACCTGTAGAAATTGAGATGTCCTTGTTTTTTAAGGCTGGTTTCTAAGTAGAATTCCTAGAATTCATATTTTGTTTTCTTTCCTTTACTCCTGCTTTGAAAAAAAAAAAGAAGAACAAAAACTCCAGGGTTTTTGTTAGTTCATTTCAGAGTGGTTTTTTATGTTTTTCAAAGCACCTGTTCAGTAAGGGATTTGTATCCGTGCACAGGGCTCAAATCTTTGATGTCCCRTAGTATTTTGACATTTGGTTTTGTGTCTCGTTAGCATAATTACTTCCTCTGGGGCTTCCTGTGAGGCAAAACTAATACTGTGTTCCAGAGTCTTGGTGACTTATATCAAAGGGTTTGTTTAAAACCCCTATATTGTGATAGGATTTTGGATAACCCTGTCATCATCAGGCCTTGCCTTCTGCATTACCTGCATRTTTTTGAGACTGTTGTTTCAGGTGTGATTCCTGACTAACTGTATTTGGGGGCATTTCTAGGTATTGTCTTGTGGCTTGGATTACTGGCTTGAGGTAGTTTGGGTTGTCCATGAAGCGTAAACTATTGGAGCCCAGTATGTGGGCTTTTTTCTTTGGAGTTCAGTTATGRTGCAGGATCTGACCTGTTCATGGCRTTGTTGCTGTGTGTGTTCTGCCTTTATTAGAGGCCCTCCTTAAGCTGAGGTTCATCTCCCAGTTTCACTTCATGTGCTTTATGTGCTGTCTGCCTGTAATTGCAAACAGTCTTTTGTTTGGCCCTTGGTTCAGATTGATGGGTCAAGGTTATTTTGGTAAAAAGCCAAAAATCTTACTCTAGGATTATCTCCCAAGTTGGATCCTTGGATTTTTGACTTGGTCTCCTTTGCCTGTTCTTTGCATACCCATTAATTTTTGGAGAGAGAAAGTAGATGAAGCACCTGTGTGAGAACTGGGGGGAATTTCATGATCACAGACGGTGGTAGTCTAAAGTGAGCTGGCAAAAGCAACATGTTGGGTGCTGGCAAGCCACTAAAAAGTGTTTTAGAGTACTGAGGATTATTTTATGACACGGATGATCTGTAGGACAGTATGGATAAGTAGGAGCATAGCAGGTGGAAGCACGTGACCCCCTGGAAGTCCTTTCCAGCTTAGGAGATGCTGTGACAAAAGTGAAATGCAGTTAGGTTGGACAACCAGTACCTGAGGCTTTGGTCATCTCTGAGGCACTGAGGTTTCCCTTCCCTGTCTTCATGGAGTGTGAATCCAGCCCACCTGGTTACTTCATATTGGTACTCTGTCTTCATCGTACAGATGTGACAGTAATCTTTTGAAGCAGAYGTACCAGCTGCCTTAAGAAAGTGTGTTCCTGTTTGCTTTGCAGGGCTGTTGAACTGGGCTTTTAAAACATTCATCAGCCAAAGGGAAAAGTAAATGGTGCAGGAGATTTTTAACAGGGTTTTTGTTTGTTCATTTCYGGGTGGTTTTTTATGATTTTCAAAGCACCTGGTCTGTAAGGGACTTTGTATCCATTGTTCCCTTTTCATCAAGGTAATACATGAATAGACTGAAATTTTCTTATTTACCCAAAAGAGGTGGGAGAGGCTGTCCTGATTGGTTGAGTATTTTCTAGTGAATTAAAGCCCTGTATGCATAATTGTTTCAATCCTAATATCACAATGTTTATCCTTTTATGGGGAAGTTGTGATTTGCGGGGGTGCCGTCCAAGTAACGTGAATATTTTCACTTACAGCGTTTGACACTGAGTACCAAAGAAATGGTGATGGAGAAGCCAAGTCCCCTGCTCGTAGGGCGGGAGTTTGTGAGACAGTACTACACCCTGCTAAACAAAGCTCCTGACTTCTTGCACAGGTAACACTTGCACTCCCAAGTGATAATGTTTGGGAACCAAAGCGTGTCCTGTTTGATGTGAATCAGACATTTGTTTCTGAGTATRGGAGAAAAGGGACCTGGCTAACTTCTGGGATGCTGGAAAACTGTTTCATCTTACTGCTAACTCCCTAGGCTCTAGAACCAAGTCAGATCATGTGGATGTATGGCATGTTATCAAGATATTTATTTTGTGGAAAAATGTGCTGCCTCTAAGGCGATAAAATGGCCGTGTGAACATATCCCAAAAATACCTGCGGAGGCTGGATAGACACTCTTGAACATCTGCCCTGGGGCAGGTGTTACTCTCTGCTCAGGGACRTTCTCTGTCCACTCGAGAGGTGGCACAAGTGTCACTCACAACAGCACCTGTGGAATTTCTCTTAACTACCTCTGCAGAGAAGAGTCCAAGAGGTTTTGATTTGGTTTGGTTTAATCTTACCCARTTCTGGAGCTGCTTGTATGAAATGTTTTCTAGCCCCTTGCAGTCTCTGCCACCGCTGTCCCTTTCTTCTGGTCAGGCTCAGATATGGATATTTGCCTTTGTGTTCTTTGGCTGCACCTTTCTTCTGAGTGATACTCTCCAGGGAGGGCGTCTTATGCTTCCTCTTTATCTTGCTGTTAGTCTCAACAGCAGCTTGCTCTCTGACACAGAAAGATTTGGGTTTCCCTCGTGTCCTGAYGCTTGATGTGCTCTTTGCAGCAGTGGGGGAGTTAGGACAACAAGTGTTATTGTTTCATCCTACTAAAAGCTTTAGAAGAGCACGGAGGATCCCATTGCTGGTCATTATCTAAAGCTTGCCCAGGCCTCAGGAGCAGCAGAGATCAGTTTGCCCTCTAAATGGATGTTACTCGATGTGGTTGAATGCCTGTTGCATTTCAGTTGAATTTGTAAGGCTTTTCTGGCCCCTTAACCAGAAGTCTTTAGTTCCATTTAATTGGGGGCTCTGCCACCCAAAGAGTTTGAGCAGTTCCTTAAAAACAAGTTAAAACTCTTGGTCCCCTGTGAAGGCCCTTGGTAAGAACTGCTGACTTTCAGAGAGATTGCTTTGGAATTTAGAGGGAAACCTTTTAGAGGAAAGATGTTTTCCTATCTGCTTGTGCTCTGCCTCAGCTGAGTTTCGGTATTTCCTTGCTGTTAGGAAGTGCTGGACCATTCTCAAAGTCATGATTTTGTGGTTGGTACCAAAGAAAACAATCTAACATTTCCCAGAATCTCTCCTGGACATAGTCAAGGGAGTAAAAGTCTTGGGGTTTTATTTCCACAATAGTAGAACTAARAAGAGTTTCTAAGTTCAGTAGAATAAACCACTGTTGCCACTCTTGTGTGACAMTGAGTTCATGGAAGTACTTCACTACAACTTTATTTCATATATGCCGTACAAGGGTGGATAATAAAGGTGCATATTAGCATCTGTACCTCATGGCTATCACCCCCAAGGCAAAGCATGCTCCTAAATAAAAACACAGGGTGATACAATGTTTCTTTCTATCAATATAAATGTACTGAAAATATAAAACATTTGTCACCTGCTTTATAAGCTGACAGTAACAATCCYAATCAAATCAGACCATTGTAGGCTCAAAATGTGGAAATGGAGTGAAAGTRCCAAAGGATCTCTTTAATGTATATGAAAAATACTGGGAGTGAGTGTACGTAGTTAAATATCAAAACCACTCTCTCAGTGCTGGCCAAGGCTGTGCAGAGAGCAGCGTTCAGAGGAGTGGCAGGAGGGTGGTACCTGGCTGGGCTGATGCCTCTATCTGAGGCAGGGGGTTCTGAGGGTGAGGAACCTTCCARCCAAAGTGGTCACCTTCCTTAAAGRAAGCAAGCCAAAGGCTGAGGTTGATGTAGGAGTTTGCTACAACACCTCGGGCAAACTGCACTGCTGAATATTAAGTTTGTTTGTTCCGGTATTCTTGGAGCCTTTTGAATCTCTGAAGTTTGTGAAGCACTGAGCTCTGCAACTTTTGGCTAAAATTCTTTTTGGGTTTGGTTCTATTTTTTCACTTCTGTGATTTTTCCATCTCTTTGCTTGCAGGTTTTATGGCAGGAATTCTTCTTATGTTCATGGAGGACTGGATGCCAGTGGGAAACCACAAGAAGCAGTGTATGGTCAAGCTGTGAGTATTAAAATTTGTCCTGTAATCCTTGTTAATGTTCAGAATAAACAAGGTTTTTTCTTCACCAGTGACTTTGACTTTCTTGCCTGGTGAGTGATGGATTGTGATACTACTTCCTATTCAGAGACAGATAGGAATTTGTTAGCTTGAGGGGTTTTGTTTGCTTATTTCTGCCTTCAGTGGCAGTTGTGTTTGATTCTTCAGCTTTGCATCTGGGCTGCAGAATATACCTGTAGAATAGGGAAACAAAATTGAGAGGTCCTGATAGATTTGGGCTACAAATGTATCTTGTTTCAGTTAGAAGTAGTTCCTCGGGAAAGGACTGATCTTTGTGAGTTTCATGATATTCTTGTGTGAGCAGAGTTTTGTTGAAGTGGAACATAACTATGTGAAGAAATGAATGAATTGAAGATTGCTGTGGTTGTACTGCATTATCAGAGCTGTCTGTCACCTAGGACATCTCTTCATGTGGCAGCCACAGCTTTGAGCAGTGTGGCTTTTTGTCCAGGGCAGGCTTGGTTTCTTCTCCCTTCACTGGCAGAGTGTCATTTGCAGCACACAAATCTTGGCAATGCAGATGTTCCCCACTCCTGTGATGTTTGGTTACTTCAGTGATGTGTAAAGGGTTGGTTTGGGGTTTTTTTGGGGGGTGGGGTTTTGTTTTGTTTTGTTTTGTTTTGTTTTGTTTTGTTTTGGGGCTGGTGTTTTTTGTTTTTTGGTTATTTTTGGAGGTTTTCTTTATTTATATAACACAAGCTAAATCCTGTCCTTTCAGAAGCCCTTAAAAGAATTAAAGCCTTAAAATAGATCATAGATTTTAAAGCAGCTGGAAAACTTGGAYAGCAGTGGTATGCTGTTTGACTACTCTGAGAAATAGTTGAATCCTAGTGAGAAAATTCAGATTAGAAGTTAAGAGAGCTCAGGAAGACTGTTCTCAGTGAAAGACACTTCTTGGTTCCTGTATGTATCTTTTGAGCCTCAGGGGAGTGCTCTTTTGGGGTTAGTTGAGACTCAGGGAGGTAGAAGGTGTAAAGSTCTGTACAGAATTCAGTGCAGCTGAAATGTGTCTGTCTGTTTGTAGGAGATCCACAAGAAGGTGATGTCCCTGCAGTTCAGTGAGTGCCACACCAAGATCCGTCACGTGGATGCCCACGCCACTCTGAGCGATGGGGTGGTCGTGCAGGTCATGGGAGAGCTGTCCAACAACGGGCAGCCCATGAGGAAGTTCATGCAGACTTTTGTGCTTGCTCCAGAAGTAAGGATATGTGAGATTGTGTCACACTTGAAATAATGGTGGAAAAGACTGACCTCACCTGTAGCTACCATTTGTCATACTGGGACAAAAAATAGGATAGGCTTTAAAAAATAAATAGGATCTGGATCTAAAAAAAAATAGGATCTGGCTTTAAAACTTGGTCTGGAGAGTACCATTAGATGTGTCACAGTGTGTGAGTGCAGAGAAGCTGKTGTATTGGACCCATCCTGAGCTATTTTATTTCTTTGGACTTGAAATGTTAGAGCAGTAATACAAAGAAAATTGAAGCTTGCATTTGGGAGCTGCCATCGGCACAAATAATTTTTCTGAAAAACAAGGTTCAGCTCTGTAGATCAAATCTCTGCTGTAGTTGTGTAGTTTGAAGTCTAATGGCAAAGGGGAGTATGGGATGCACAAGTTACTGCTCACATGTAGCTCTTGGTGAGAGCAAAGCTGTGGTAGAAGGTGTCTTGTGTTCTTTCTACTTCTTTCCCCCTGTGGCATCACAAACTAATGTGTGGTTGGAGATTAATGTTTTAGGTTCGTGTTGAATTTCTTCATTGTTTCCCTGCACAGTGCTGTAAGCATACGGCCATCCCATGCAAGTTCAGGGTTTTCATTGTGAAGTTTTTGTCGTAGAGAAAATTGAAATTCCTCAATGAAACCCAGGGGCTGTACACCTAGTTAAAATCTATGATTGCTGTGACTTAGCAAAATTAGCAGATTTTATTCTGCCTCAGACTTCCTTTTTCAGCTGGCCAGAAGCTATTGCTCAATTGTTTGCCTAGAGAAGAAGAAAATAACTCAGAAAATAACTTCAGTGACATAATTCTATTGCATAATGTCAGTGTGTACGCCGAAACTTAGGTCTGTGGTCCATCCTTGGGTTGTCTGCTGATACTCCATATGTGCTGAACACTGCATGTTCCTCTTTTGCAGGGATCTGTTCCAAACAAGTTCTATGTCCATAATGATATCTTCAGATACGAAGATGAAGTATTTGGGGATTCAGAAGGAGAGCTTGATGAAGGTGAGAAGGACTGTGTGTGTAGGGTTTGTGTCATTCTTGTTCCTCTCTCTGTGTGCAGAGCTGCCAGAAGTGTTTGTGGAGATGTTGGAATGCAAACTGTGTTGCCTGCTGTGGGGCACAGAGGTGTTGTTACTGAAGCTCTGTGGTCCAAAATGTTCTGGAAAATGAAGGTCCTGTAGTAGTGCTGTGTTCCCTGAAGTGCTGAACTGGCTCACAGAGGGTGAGGCTTGACAGAGAATGGAAGCAATGAGCAGCAGGACTTCTGCTGCCGTAGCTGCAGCAGGCACGCTTGTGTTCTGTGATCAGTCAAATTTGTATGCAATTTGAAKAAAAGTCTTTACTGGTTTTCAGATATGACACATAGTTCATTTTCATGTCATCCTCACACTCAGTAAGTCATTGCTGCTTGAGGGCTGAAAGGGACCTGAGTTGGGCTTTTTCCCCTGTGTTCCATGAGACAGAGCAAATCACAGTGTAGCCAGAACATGTGTACATGTATTCACTTGGTGGTTTCTGGAATTTGTTCATCTCAGTTCTGTGGAATAGAGTATTTTAGGCAATCATCCCTGTATTTGAGGTTCATCTTCTTAGTCTGAGGCWGTGAGATTTATGAGGTAATAGTGCAGTCTTTCTCTTTCACTGCCACCATATGAAAAGCACCTGCTGCTTTAAAAGAGCCTCAAAACCTCCTCCCAGAACTTCCTAGCTCTAATATGTCTCTGGCTTCCTCTTTTTGTGTAAATCTCTTGACTGAGAGGCAGCCTCTTCYATCTTTTTTTGCAGCTCATTTTACCATGTTTTGTTGGTGAAGCTTTATTTTGATTGCTGCTAACTTAATGTGCTTTTATTTTAACTGCGGCTTGTGTACGCATGTGGAGATCCATAAGAGATGACAAGTTGGTTTTTTTGTGTCAGAATCTGAGGAAGAGGTGGAAGAAGAGCAGGAGGAAAGACAACCATCACCTGAACCTGTGCAAGAGAATGCAAGCAGTACTTATTATGAAAACCATCCTGTAACGTAAGATATCCTTTTTATTRCATGAAGTTGCTTTCTTAATAAAAACCACAGACAGAATTGTTTTGGCTTTAGGTTCTGTATGTGATTTAACAGGTAGTTTAGGAAAATTCACTTAATTTGATAGGGATCTGTGTTAACATTGCATTATTTTGAGATATTCCTTCTTTATTGAAGAGAAGAAATGGGGTATTCTTTAATGTTTGTTAGTTATTTTCACTTCTGGYCTCAAAAGTGAGATGGAAAGGGAGCCACCCCTCTATATGTACACACTTAATGGAATCTTTTTAATCCAGACTTGGAACAGAAGGTTTGGTATGATGTGACTTAGGTCACAGGTACGTTAACAAAAGGATGGTTGATGAAACACAGACTAGTTTGAKTTGGAAGGGACCTTTTAAAGGTCATCTAATCGAACCCCTTGCACTGAGCAGGGATATCTTGATATTATTGGAATTAGATCCCAATATGGCCRGATGGAACGTGCCTGGGCTCGTCTGGCTCTTGCTGCTTGACCAGAGGCGGCAGCTGAGGTGGTTTCACCTCAGAGACACCTTTGGCTAGCTGGATGCTGCAGCTGGGTGCTTGGGACAAGTCCAGGCATGCAGGAACTCAGGTTTACCTCTGGCAGAAAGGCTTTAGGCGAGGTGAAGRAAAAAGGAGTCTGGTTCTGCTGGGGGTTTTCGATCCAGAGCTTTATTCCTGSTACACAGGCCTCTGAATGCAGCAACAGCTCCAASAGAAASGAGGCCACGTGGTTGCAGTGTCTTTTTAACCCCAGGGAGAGGGGGAGGGTAGGGTTAGGGATCCCACCAACCAGGTAAGAAAGGGGAAGTCTCAGGGGACAAATGACACCTGGATAGCCCAATGACCCCAGRGCTGAGAGGCATCTTTTGAACTCTGCCAATCACWTTATGCCCTTGCTGGAATGTTAAGATTGATGGACAGCACTTAGCAGGGGGAAGGAAGGGGTTATTGGCACACCTGGGTAAAGAACTGGGATGCTGAGACAGGCTAATACATCACACTGCAACATGATATGTTACTCAAATTTGGGGGTCACTTGGAGCTGAGAGAAAGATGTACTTTTTGAGAGCCTGCTGTTCATCTTTCTTGGAAAAATAGGTCTTTGTCCTGAGTGTCTGCAAATCTAAGCCAGATCAAAGAAAAAAATATATTTATGATTTTGTAAGAAAAATACAAAAAACAACCAAATAACCCCCCACAAATACAAAGAAACAAACAACACCAAATCCTGTGCTTTTTGTGAAACATAGGAGTGTTGTAATGAGGGCCAGAACTGACTTTCTGCTTCCCCTGTTAAAAAACCATGTATGACATCAATACCTGCTGAGTGCATCAGTGGTAATACTAAACACAAGTCACTTAATGCTTTTCATGAGAAATCTGATGGAAAAGTGATGGAATTCTGGCAGGGGCTTGCTCAGGATAATGCAGTAAGTTTTGGATGCCTGAAAGCACAGTCAGGTCTTGTTTTGGGGCTACTGTGTCATTTGGAAAGGGGCTGTAAAGGCATTGATCGTCATAGAGTCACTTGGGCGTGTGGTGGCCTGCAGCAGGAGCTGCACAGACAGAGGTGACTGGAGGTAAGGTAGCATTCTGTGTGGCTGGAGAGAGGAGATGTTCAGACCCCCTACCTTTCAACCACACAGAGCTCAGAAGTTGCATATGATTTTCTGTAAATGGGACTCACAGCTGCTTTGGTAAGGAAGCTGTGTAGCATTTTGGTAAAGGAACAGTAGAATTGGCTTTGTTTATGTGTGTAGCTTAATCGTCCATTGGTCCTCACTGTGTTTGTGTTCTTTAAGAAGCAGCAATGCTTGAGTTGAGCACCTCTTCTCCAGGGTTAAAAGGCTGTGTGATTCTCTGCGAAGAACTGTAGAAATGTCTTTGCTTCAGCAGAAGTAAAATCTGGTTTTGTACCCAGCAGGGGAGTACAGCGTCACTTCCCATTGTATTGTRTATGTACAGACCCCATTGTAGCAAATGGAGACACAGCGATCTTTTTCATAGCACGGCTGTTGCCATAGCACAGCTTACAAAATGTGACAAAATGTAAAGCAATTGATAAGCTCATGAATTGCATTTGGCTATTCTAGCAATGGGATAGAGGAGGCACTGGAAGAATCTTCTCATGAACCTGAGCCAGAATTGGAATCTGAAACAAAAGCTGAGGAGCTGAAAGCTGAAGTGGAAGAAAAGACCCTTGAGGAACTAGAAGAGAAATCTCCATCTCCACCTCCTGTAGAACCTGTTTCGCTACCGCAAGAACCACCAAAGGTTAGTTACAAGTCACATCTGTGCTACTAAGTGCAGATGGAAACTGGATTGGCCTTTAAACTTTGCCTTTTTGGGTGCCTAAACTGGTACCTCTCTTTAGTGTCATGCTGTATGAACAACTAGGCTTGACCTTTGAACTTGTAAAAATGTGAAGTTTCACTAAAACAGAAATGTTATTTTTAAGTGCTGCTCATCACCTATGGTAGATTTTAAGCTCTTCTTGTAAAGTGTGTGTGTGGGTATGTGCATGTGTAGACGTTTTTAATTGTGCAGTTAACATGTTAAGAAAAGACCGCTGCCAAAAATCTCATACAATGGGAACCGCTGCTCTTTCCTTGAAAATACACGGAACACACTGATGCTTGTAGAATTGCTGCAGCMTAGGTTCAAAACCAATGTGGGGGCACTGAGTGTCTCCTGGAGGTAGGATGCCTAATCTTAGAAGCCAGAGTGCACATGGTGCATCCTCTGGTGTGGTTAACCCTGCGGGCTTGCAGAGTGCTGGGAGCAGCCAGGGAGAGCTGGAGCCAGGTCATTTTCTAGCTCCAGCATGTCTCCCATATTTTTTTTCCAGTCCTTTTTCTCTTCTCCATTTTTGATTGTAACTTCAGGCATCCGCTTCCTTTCTTCATGCCTGAACACTGAACACTACAGGGTTTTCAGCCCTAGGTTTGGTTACATGATGGAAAGCAGTTGTCTGGGAATGCTGAGGGCACTGGGCTCACTCAAGTAGCGATAGTGGGCACGGTACACACTTGTTCATGCCATTGGAATCCACARACAGCTGGGACTGCAGACCCTTCTGTACCTCCATTGTATGCTTGCACAACCATTATTTAATAGTCAGATATGAATCGAAAGTGTATTTTTAGCAGCCAAGTTTCCCTGTAGGAATGTCAGTGGTTTGCCGTGATTAGTAGCCTAGGTTTGTTGCATTTCCTGCAGGCTTTCTCTTGGGCTTCAGTGACCAGTAAAAACCTGCCTCCTAGTGGTACTGTTTCTTCCTCTGGAATTCCACCCCATGTTAAAGCACCAGTCTCACAGGTAACCCATCTGTGAACACCTTGGATTGTCTCATTACTTCTGCAAACTGCTTCAGTTTTTTAAATTAACAGATCAACTTGTTTGACTTAAATTGCACAAATTAATTGTGTCTTAAATGTTAATGCACTCACCTCCTTGTCACAAGTAAAGCCACAAATGTGTAACTGGTGGAACTTTGGGTGATGGTAATGTTAAAATCTGGCCTTGTGGAAACAGGAAATCACTCCTGGGGTTTTTTACCTAACTTAATGGTTTGCTTTAAAGGGGAAACACCAACTCCCCACAAAATGTTACTTTTCTGAAGTGTGTTTGAAAAGGGCATTGGTGGAAGTGGCCCAGCAGTAAAAAGAGAGTGCACCATTTCTGAGGTGCACGATTGCCTTGTAAGGCTAACATCCACAGGGCTATGCTGGATTTCATTATCCATGGATAATCCGCTTATCACAGAACCCTGTACCAACTTATGACTGTGTGAGGAATGGAAGGATTCACATTTCCTTGCCTGGACAATGCTATCTTCCCATTCCTAGGTTGACTGGGTGAGGAGGGAAAAGAGGAGAGTGAGTTTGACCCGGTGACAGCTCATGTCCTGCTCATGCCAAGGTGGTATGAGACCTTCTGAGACTCTCAATTCAGCTTCCTCCATCTGTATCAAAGTGCTCAAACCAGAAAATGTGTCCTTGACCCCGTGCAYGGACAGGGTGTGCTGGAGTGCTGGATCTTGAGTTGCTCCTGTCCAGCCTTTGTGTGAGGCTGCAATTTTCAGTAGAATAGCTGCGTTGCTGCAGCTGTTCCTCTTGCACTGGTTTCTTCTCAATTTTGTGGTAACAGAGATCTCTGTCTAGGACTAGCCTTCATGCTTTAAATGCATGTTAAAAAGGAAACAGGGAAGAAAAAGAGAAAAATGAAAGAAAATGAACCAAAAAACCCCAACACCCTACATGGTGTTGCTTCTGGTCTGCTAGGACTATCAAGGACATCAAATAAAGGCTATGGAATGAGTTGGGAARTCTGTCTGTCTTCATCAGCTTTGAACACCTAGGTGGTATTTAACCTGTAAAAACTGGGTTTTCTAGTGCGGGATAGATTTTCCTTACACAAAGCCAAAATTTGTTTTAATTTATTTGCCACAGAAAAGGTTGTAATGTGGCTACAAAAATAATTTCAGGTGATCTGTCCGAGAGAGCAGGAGATAGTTTGTAGATGTCCCCTTAAACTCCTCTGTGTTGCCTCTGTTGCTTGTTGTGCTTTGTGCCTTTTGATTTCTTTATCTTTGACTTTGTGTTTTAAGTAATGGTGTGTGGAAGTTTCTGAACAATACTGACATGGCAGGAATTTCAGCTCTTCTGTAGCTGGAATTAGTCAATTCTGAGCTCCTTTTCTTGAAAGTATTTTAGACACAGTGTGTAGAAGTCAGTAGAAAAGGCACCTGAGCAAGGAGCTGCAAATCAGTAGCAGCTTTTTCCTGTTTTCAGGGATCCATTAGTGCCAGACACTGTGCATGTAAACAAGGACAGAAGATGCCCTGGTGGGTGGGTGAGTGGCTCCTTTGAGATGCTGTTGTAGCTGGTGTCAGTGATGTTACAGAGAGATAACTGCCCTGCTCACTCTTTTCTCTGCATCACTCCAGTTTCCCCCCCCTCCCCACTATTAAGTTAAAAATACAGCCCCTGTAGTGTTAACTCCTTAAAGGAGAAAGCACATGTGCTGTTCTGGATACAAACTGGTTCAGGGCTGTTTTCTTACAGCTATGGAGGGAAACAGGTCAGCATTTCTTGCTCTTTTTCTAATTGTCGATGATTAGAAATCAGCCTGCCTACATTGATAAACTAGGACTTTTCCTTATAGCATTTTCAGTTACTTTTACTTCCCATTTTTATTACTGCATTGTTTGTCATAGGGCTGCAGAGGGCGGGGTAGGCAGGGCCTGATTCTTGTCTTTGGGGAGAGTCCTTTTCCCTCTCCACGTGAGCTCCTGAAGAGAAGAGACAGTGCCACCTTTTCCTTAATGACTGTCAAAGCTCTGCTAGGCTGAGGTTTGCAGCATTCTTGGCTCCTGTGGTAATTGGGGTTTCTTGAACTCCTTATTCAGTGTCCTTCCATCCACTCTGTG
Organism: Cardinalis cardinalis; assembly: GCA_014549065.1. Taxonomy (NCBI): domain Eukaryota; kingdom Metazoa; phylum Chordata; class Aves; order Passeriformes; family Cardinalidae; genus Cardinalis; species Cardinalis cardinalis. Next base: position 9,366 of record JACDOX010000520.1, on the reverse strand, counting down.
CTTGCTGGGACATTCTGGAAGATGTGGAAGAAGAGTTGCAATGAGCTGCTGCTTGGGCTGCAAAGGGCAGCCCTGATCTGGAGTCTTGTGGTGCTGCCAGTTGTGGCAGTGTTTTGGGGAGCAGAGTTCTGTACAAGGACTTTCCTCTTGAGGCAGTGAGGCAGCCTTTTTCTATGGAAAAGGATGGGACTCCTTAGAAAACAACCAGAGAGATCAGCTGTTTGTTGCTGGCTGAGAAGACTGAGAAGATCAGTGACACACAAAGCAGGCAGGTTCAAGGTCACTGTTATACTTGGGATTTAACAGCAGGACATCAGTGACTTAGCAGGAGTTTAAGCCTGATAGCYGTGAGTATCCAAGAAATGAGGGTCTGAAGGTATCAAGTTTTGCTCTTGAAGTGTAATTTATGATGTTCTCAAGATATGTGAGTGAAAGATAGCAGAGGAGCTCCAGTGACTCACAAAATAGAAGGGAGCAAAATTTAACAGGAAGACTGATTTTCCAAGCTTGTTCTTAAAAAGTGATCCTAGAAGTGTTGTAAGGACAGACTAATGCCTAGCTGCATGGAGCACAAGTGACAGGAGGGCTAAGACATTTGTTGGGTGTGTAACACTTGCATGTTGCAGGTGAAATCCAGGTTTTTTTCCCCTGGGAAGTGCTCTTGTCTGGAGCTGCCAGTTGTCCTGAGTCCTTAAAGGAAAATAAGAGAGATGTTTAATATAAACTACTTCTCCCCAGTAGTCTGGGCCTATAGCTGTTCCCCTTGTGTTTAATCTTACTTGCAGGCTACTTGTGTATTTTTGTGCTCCTGAGGATAATTTTGTTTTTCTGAGATAAGAACCCAGCAAACCAGCAGCTGCTTAACTGTTGTACAGAAATGGAATTTAAAAAATGTTGGGAATTGCTTCAGTGACCAGTAGTCTGCATAGAAACATTTTTATTGTTCTGTCTGTTTCTCATAAAACAAATTTTTAGCTTGCAAAAAATGGGAATGGGTGTTGTAGTACCTGAATATGAAGGGTGTACTTTGAGCATCACGGTCCTGACATCAGGAAAGGTGAAGCATATCCCAAGAAGTAGTCTGTAGAAACTCATTTCAGGAAATACTTCCAGGGGCTTTTGTTCTCCTCTTTCTTTTTTATAGTTTTCATACAGCTGTTCTGCACTGGAGGGAAATAATTCCTTGGGGACTTGGACAGAGCTTTGATTTGTCCATCTCTTTGTGTTCATCTTGGACTGCCTCCTAATCCATGAAGTTTGAGCTTGGCTTGAGGAAGCTTTATGCCCTCTGCAATTTAAGTCAGGCTGAAGAATTTGTGAATAATGGAACATTGGGGTCTCAATGCCTGGTCAAACATGGAAAATTCCCCTTAGCCATATTTGGGGGAGATGCTCTGATTGAGAGATGTTTGCTTTGCACCTTTTAACAGTGATAAATGAACACTGCAGTCCTGGATTGGTACAGAGGCATTTAGACAGGTGAAAAAACCACTCCCAAACACATTGACACTGATGTCTGTCTTCCAGAGTTTGTTTTGTGCATGCCACTTACCCATGTCTTGTGTTGTGGGGGTTTTTGTGAGTTTGGGGTTTTTGTTGTTGGTTTGGGGTTTTTTTTTACCAGGCCAGTGTTAAATAATGCACATTCTCCTCTTTTAGCCAAGAGTGGAAACTAAACCTGAAGCTCAGTCTCAACCTTCTCGCATTCGTGAGCAGCGTCCCAGGGAAAGACCGGGTTTTCCACCACGAGGACCTCGGCCAGGTAATGTGGATGAGCTTCTGTGACTGCTGGGGAAGGGTGAAGGAGAGGTTTCTGCTGAGGCCTTGTGTGTACCTCTGTCTGCCTGGCTACTCATGAACTGCCTGTGTCTGCTGCCTTCAACCAGAAATGAGGGAGCATGATTTGGAGTCCGGGCTGGCTGGAGGGAATACGCTTGTTGCTGCCCCTAGATGTGTTCATCCAGGTTTACACACGTCTTTTAACCTCAGTGGTTCTGCCTTCCTCTTTGTGTTGATGGTAGGAAGGGGAGACATGGAGCAGAACGAGTCGGATAATCGTMGGATAATTCGCTATCCAGACAGCCACCAGCTCTTTGTTGGGAACTTGCCACACGACATTGATGAGAGTGAACTGAAAGAGTTCTTCATGAGTAAGTAGTGATTCCAGCTGCGGGGACTAAGATGGAAAGCTGGGTTAAAAAGTCAGGTAACACTGATTTGGACTACATGGGTAAGCTTTGACGTAGCGCCACACTACAGCTGTCTGGAACGAGCAGAGGGTAGAGCTGGCACTGTGCGTTTTCATAAAGTATCTCTTCCTTGTGTTTCTCCAGGCTTTGGAAATGTGGTAGAACTTCGCATAAATACTAAGGGAGTGGGAGGAAAACTGCCTAATTTTGGTTTCGTGGTGTTTGACGATTCTGAGCCGGTCCAGCGAATTTTAGTTGCAAAAGTAAGTATTGGCATTGGGTACTGAGTATCCCTACTTCCAGGGATGGACCAAAAGGCCTAAACCTAAACAAGTATTGTGGGCCATCCTAGTTTGCATTGCCGTTGGCTCTGGCATTCAAAAACAGCTCAAAGAAAAACAGTTTTGGCATAGCCATTCTGTCAGGAGTGCTGTGTAGCTTTAAAAGCTTTACCAGTGTTCCTCAAACTGCACCATGTGGAATTTGGGGGGTTTACCTCTACACAAGTGCTCCACACAGAGCACTTATTTTTAGAGAACCTTTAGCTGAAAGTGGAACAGATAAGCTTTCAAAGAGCATCACATGGATCTCTGAATTCTGCACCCTGAGGTTGAGAGGAGGGAGCAGGGTTACTTGCAGTTTTGCTTTGAGGAGCTGGAGGGGAGAAAGCAGCAGTTTTCATTTCCATGGTGTGGGAGTGAGACCTAGTAGAGCAATTCTTCAGGAACTTGGACCCTAAAGCTGGCAGTGAAGAGGCTAAAGACAACGGTGCTTCTGCTTGAGACAAGCACTTTAATTCCTTGCCTGCCCGAGTGAATGTAAGAATGGCATTCCACAGGGCTAAGGCTGCATGCTGCAGGGAACCCCTAACAGGTCATGTTTGTGTTGGGCATGCACGTGCAGGAAGGCTGGTGCYCACAGCCAGTGCAGAGCGTTCGTGTGCCTTGCATGGAGAGGGCTTAGTGCCATGGTGACTAACGTGTGCCTGACCGCTTTTCCCCACAAGCCCATAATGTTCCGCGGGGAGGTGCGCCTGAACGTGGAAGAGAAGAAAACCAGAGCCGCTCGCGAGCGGGAGACGCGCGGCGGTGGCGATGAGCGCAGGGATCTCCGCCGCAATGAGAGAGGCCCGGGCGGGCCCCGCGGGATAGTGGGCGGCGGCATGATGCGGGACCGGGACGGAAGAGGACCTCCTCCACGGGGTGGCATGGCACAGAAACTTGGCTCTGGACGAGGAACCGGGCAGATGGAAGGCCGTTTCACTGGACAGCGTCGCTGAAGTCTCCACTGTGGGCAGACAGTCTTGGCAGTGGTACATTACCCATCGTGTTTGCATTCTTGTTAATTTTTTTTTTAGCTTTGGAATGTGACACAGCCCTTCTGATCGTTTCTTTGATGTGAAAACGTCCTTTGGTTTCCAGTTTAAATTGAGGTGGACATTTTTTCCCCAGTTTCACAACAGGAGTCACGCTCTTAATTTATAAATGTATACGTGGAGAATTGAAGACTAAAAAATAAAGAAAAAAGAAAAGACCGGTTAACTATCTGCAACAGAAGTTGAACTAAAGGACATGCCCAGTAGAATTCAGGTCCTTTCAGTCAAAAACCCTCTGCTGCACATTTTGTGTAAGTGTTACCGTTTCTGCCTACTACTGTTGGAAACACAAATAGTGCAATTTGTGCAATTGGAGAAGCTTGCCTTTTTTTTTTCCTTCTTAGAACACTTGGTTCCAAACAAACTCGTGTTTACGCACTCATCAAAATGCACTAATGGGTCCTCTGAACTCATTTATACTGACAGCTGCAGGAGGCATCGGAGGGAAAACCTTCATCCTCTTACTCAGACAGAATAGCTTGAGGAACGATGTGGGCATCTGCTCTGCTTGCTGTGACCAACCTCTACACACACAAACCTTAATAAGACTATACCTTTGTTCCAGAAGGAATCCAGTTAGCTATAACCAGAACCCAGAGTTTCCAAGTCGTAGCCCTGAGTATGCAACAAGTTTGATAGCTCACATCAGATTTTTCTATCTGCCCCTCTTCAGTGCAGGGATGGCTGCTCAACACACTCCTCCTTCCCCTTCCCCCTTCGAGAAGCGTTGTACAGTGAAACTTGTCTTGACTGTATTTGAGTTCTCTGGTAATGTAATAAGCATGATGGTGCCTTCTATGAATACATCATTCCAGTCTTGCTGGTGATTTTGTACAGTATAGTGTATGAAGTACTGTGCTGCAAAGCCAAGCGGCTGCAAAGCATTTAAATAATTGGAAAATTGTATTAAAAAAATTGCAGTATCTTTCAATGAGTAAACGTTGCTAAAATGATCATCCACCTTGCTCTTCAATTAACAAGTTTGCCTGRTTTTTTTGCAGTGGGGGGGAAGGGAGGATGAAGGCATCCAAGTAGTCTCCAGGTTGTCTCTTTTCTTTAATCAGTGTCAGAGTTAAAGCAAGTGGAGTTCTAATCTCTCTTGGACCTGAATTTCAGAAGTCAGTCGAGAATGGTGGACGCTTCTGGCCAGCTCATAATGGGTAGACCTAAGCATCCTTTGTGAGGGTGAGCTTATCAAACGGGGATACTGCAATTTTCAGAGAACTAAACAGCAGCTCTCACGTGTTTGCATTTTCCAGTTGCACTTTTTAAAAAACTTGTACTCATTTTGCACATAACTCTCAGCTGATGTTGACACTGATGTGGCTCTGGCCCTATGGATAGAAAGGAGGCATGCTCTTGTGCAGTGTGACCGGTGGGTTCTCCGTGGAGAGGTGTTGTTGGCTGATGTTCCACGTTCCCACAAGCCACCGCTGCAGCAGGCAGTGCAGGCAGGCTCAGTGCGGGCCCTGTGCTGAGCCATGGCTCCGGGCTCAGAGCAAAGGGGTGTCTGTGCATGTGGCCGGGCAAAGGTGGGACCACCAACAGCTGCTGCTGAACATGGAAGGCTTCAAGCTAAAGAAGAAAGGCAATTTCAGCAAAAGCAGGGAGGGCATCCTGGCAGTCTGGCTCTGGATTATGCAATCGTTTGCTGGTTTGGAGTAATGTGGAGGATTTTGCTTATCTTTTCTGATATGCTAGGCATGGGGAAATGGCATCTGTGTCTGTTCTCTCCCAGACTTGAGGTCTTCTGTGTTCCATGGTAAGTCTTGCACTATTTTCATACACTTTCTTTTCTGGGACACATTTCTAGCAATTGGCATTTTCATATTTCAGTTTTTTTGTTGAAGGTCTTGCCATTTCAGCTGTTACTTGGAAATCTGTAGTACTTGAACTGCTCGCCACACAACTCCACTCCTTAGGTTTGACAAATTGCTGTCATCAGTTAGGAGTTTGCCACCAGTGTGGTTTGTGTAGCCTGGAGGTTCTTTTTTCCTTCTGTAGTGCTGTGGTGTTCTGCTGCCACCTAATTCATTTGTATGGCAAATGGCACTGGAAATAATTGACAACAGAAACAGAGTAGTAAAAAGAGCTCCTGAGCCATTCTGCTTTTTGGCTTGCTTCTTGTTTGAGTGACACGAACCCTTGGAACATCATCCAGAGAAGTTTACATGGTGATAGCTCACCTGCTGTACTGTGGTCTCTTACGTGTTCTTGACCCTCTCAATAGTAAATGTACCTCTTAGAGCAAAGGAAGGGATTCACTGACCATTACTGTTAGTCGCTGATTTGTGAATGGTGGAAGTATTTTGTCATTACAGTTCTACTTCAACAAACTTGGCTGACCATCTTGACTTTAGTAGGTATTCGAGACAGTGGATTACCATCTTTATTGCTGTAACTTGTCGAGCATTATATGCTAGTAGATTCTAGTTTCATTGTTGCAGGTGGAAAGTATTTTTACTTTTAAGTTTCCATTCTGAATGTGTTTTGACTAAACATGCCAATAAACTACTGATGTCTGCAGCATTTATCCATGTCCCTAATTCTCTTGCATGAAGGTGGCTGTAGAGCCCTGGCACCCCTCACTCACAGAAAAGATTGTAAGAGCATCATTGCTGACCTGGCCGGGGACAGTGGCAAGCTGCAGCAGCCCAGCACCATGTGCTTTCAAGTGTTTGACTTAGGTGGCTTCTCTCACCTTGGGGTGTTTGTGTGTGTGGCCCAGGGAGGCTGTGAGCTCCTCTGGGACTCCTCTCAGATGTGTCCCAGCCAGGATTCCTCCACACCCTGCCAGGCTGCAGCATCTGGCTGTGGGATACAGCTTAAATGGTTATTGCAATGGTGCTGGGAGGAATGTGAGCTGAGCTGTCTTTAAAAAAACAGACTAGAGTTGCTTGCTCTCCACTGTAGTGTCATTGAGTTTTGATGGTGCAGAAGTGATTGCCCCCAATTTCCTGGTTTTTTACTTCTTGTGTTTGTTGGCAGTTACCCAAAAAGGCTGGTAAAAGGGTTATTCTTGCATTGCTCAAAGATAAGGTGTGGCTGAATCATGGAATCTCTGAAGTTCCTGTTAGCTCCTGTTGGCTATATCTTGTTGAGGGCATGTCTTGCCTGTAATATTTCCTGATAAAAGGCAGTTAGGAAGTGACTGAAAAGTAATACAGTTGTGTGAGCTGGAATACTGGAATGAAAAACCTGGATCCTGTAGAAGTCCCAAAGCCAGAGTCGCCAAAAACTCAGAGGAGCACCCTCCACAGCTACAAGATGTGCTGATCTCCAGAGATCTCCAGAGAAACACGATCCCCTSTGCCAGCGATGAGGGCCTGCAGCATTCAGACCTTGGTGCCTTGAGTTGTGAGATAAATTGTGCTAGTTCATGTTATCTGGGGCTGAAGGCAAGRGCAGGAGATAATGGTGTCTCAGACTCCACAGGGTCAGCCAGGACCTGCTTTCACTCGTGCCACAAAGTCTTGCGTATTTCAGATTGTTCAAGAACACCTTCCATCAGCATCGGAGCTGGCGTGACAGCCTTAGTGCAGGTAAGAGAGAAAATGCCAGGCCAGCTGAGGGATGTAACCCAGCAGTGACCTGCTGGGTGCTGCACAGCCCTCTGTCACTCTGTCACACAGCAGTGACCTGCTGGGTGCTGCACAGCCCTCTGTCACTCTGTCACACAGCAGTGACCTGCTGGGTGCTGCACAGCCCTCTGTCACTCTGTCACACAGCAGTGACCTGCTGGGTGCTGCACAGGCCTCACCCATTCCCCAGCAGTGCCCACGCTCCGGTACCTTTACAAAGCCCAGTGCTTGTACAGCAGCCTTTGCAGTACAGTGACTGCTGGGCTTTTACATGTCATGGAGAACTCCAGCTTGGAATAGTGATTTTTTGGACATGGTAGAGGAAGATAGCAGGCTGCCTAATAATCCTTGGGAGAGCCATTGATGTCTGCTTAAAGCTTGGCTTCTTGCAAGGGGAAGAAAAGCAGGTTAGAAAGTCATTGTCCCTTTGGCTTGTGCTCTGCGTGGTGTTCCCTGGGCCTGAGCTGAAAGGAGACATCTTGGTAACAGTGGTGCAGCACTTGCTGTTCCCTGGGAAGGGTGGGAACTGTGGGAAGTGCAGTCTGTGTGTAGTGTCTCTGTAGCTGAGAGCAGCTCTTGCAGATGCAGACACAATGTTCCTTTTGGCTGCCTTGTTGCAGTACAGGCTTCATTGCATACCTGTGCCTAACTCTGGAGTCCCTGAGTGCCCTGAGAGRTGACGCTGAGTAGTTAATCCAGAACTGGTCCAACGGGGCACCAAGGAGCAGGAGTTCCCTAACCACAGGAGCCCATATTGCCCTGCAGCCCTCACAGCCAGCAAGTCCCAAAGTGCAGCTACACGAGTGCTGCTCTGGGCAGTGTGTGGTCACCACATTTGTCCTAAGGGACCAAGGACACACATTTGGCTGTTGTGTGACCTCCTGGCCACTGTACCCTGCCAGAAGCCAGTAAGGAGTGGGCGTGCTCTGCCTGGAGCACACATGAGGGGTATCTGTCTGGGATAGAGTGGGTCATTGTGGGATCAGGACCAAGTCCCTTCACTGGCTCAGACCCCCTCCTCAGCAAAGAGAAGAAATACGAGCCTGTCAGGGCAGGTGCAGAGCACAGCAGCTCTGCCAGAGCCTCTCCTGGAGCATCACAGGGGCAGCAAGGGCTGCTGATGTTTCACTGAGAAGGAGCACTTGGACTTTGCCAGGYATGTCGGCCTCTGCTGATCTGCAGGCAGGCATTGCTGTGCTGGGGGCAGAGGAGAGCTGCTCTGTGCAAAGCTGGCTCAGTGCCTCCGTGCTGCCCCAGGCCTCTGGCTCCATCAAACTGTTTACAGGAAGGAATAAAGATTCTGCAGGTAAGCATCGACCGAGGGTCGTGCCTGTGCCATAAAACATGCTGCAGAATGAGCCTCTTCATCCCAGCGGGCTGCAGGGTGTGACACACTCGTGTGTTGCTGCTGGATTCCGGACAGGAACTGGGCTCATGTGAAATTCGGCTCGGCTGCCCCCTCTCCACGCCGGGCCTCTGACAGCAGCGGCCGYTCGGGAACGGGGAAGAACTGGGATCGCTTCTCACCGGGAATGATCAGGGACCAAACCTGGCTGCCACTGTGGGTGACACGGGTCCGTTCCGGGAGCGGGCAGGGCCCTACAGGGACACAGGGAGCCGTAGCTCGGGAAGTGCCGCCGTGGGGCCGCAGCACCGGCTCGGCTGCGGCGGGATGCGCTCGGGGGGCGCTGCCCGCAGTACCGGAGCGCGTCCCGCAGGGGGCGCCTCGGCGGGGGCTGCGCCGCGGGGTAGGGGCGGAGCGCCGGGGGGAGGCCCCGCCCGGGGCCGGAGCCGTGCGCGCCCCGCGGCCTTTTCTGGGAGGGCGGCGAGGCCCTGACGGGGGCTGCGGTTTGGCAGCGCCTCGGGGAGAAGGGCGCGGTCCCCGCGGTGACTGGGCTGTAACGGGGAGCCGGACGCTGCCCGGCCGTGTGGTCGGGACTGGCTGCTGGCAAAGGGGCCGGAGTCCCCGCCCTTTCCAGGCTGCCCTATGCGCTTAGGGAGACCTTTGGGTGTCTGCGGGCATGGACGAGGCGTTCCGAAGCTCGGGCCCGGCTCTCCCACCTCTGGGCTATCCCGAACTGCGGTTCCCGGCCGGGGACAGGAGCAGCCGTGCCGGGGCTGTGCCGGGAGCTCAGGGCTGCCCCGGCCTGGGGCCTATCCCGCGGGAAAGTGTGACATGGTAGAGAAGAGAGCCAAGGGTGCTCTGGAACTTGGAACCTAC
>JACDOX010000519.1:227814-258606 GCA_014549065.1 Cardinalis cardinalis | reverse complement strand
TTCCTTCCACCATTTCCTTCCTTCCTTCCTTCTAGGGAGAGAACTCTAATTGGCTTCTCTGATTTGCAATATTAATACTTTAACTAATTTATGAAAAACTCAGCCTTTGTCTTACACCTCCCCATCCTTCTCAGTGTTCAAAGGCCATCAATAATTTATAGAGTTCTCCATTACTGAGTGACATACATAATAATAAATAGATATTTCTTATGCAATTTACAAAAAATAGAGTGAGCTGAAAACAATTCAGAGTAGCTCATGCTTGAATTTTTTAACAAAGGCTTACCAGGGAATAGTTTGTCTTCATAAATGTTTTTGAATTGTCACTTTTCTGAAGTGGTCCCAAAGGATAGGAGTTTAAAAGTTCTAGCTGATCTGCAGGTTGCAAAGCCTTATGTAATAGCTCCCTTACATTCCTTGCTAATAACCTCAACAAGAACAGTGGTTTTTAATAGTCAGTTTAGTCTAGCCCAGATAGGGACCTGCCCCACCAGGAGATTGGAGCTAAGCGACTAATGCTTGACCTATTGGGCAGGGCAAAAAAGAGTAACCAAAGTAAGCATAAAGGGCATTGTACTTCTTTTTAATAATCAGAACGTGGTTGTTGATCGAGGACCAGACTGAAATAGAGCTAGAGCTTTTTCCTATACCTAGTAGAAAGAGAAAAAAATAAGGGTAATTTACCAAATGTTTGTACAAAGATATAAGCACATTCCACTGGAGAATCCCAGGAAAATGCCCTGCTTAAGAACTAGGTAATGAAGTATTCATGATATCTCACTGGGTTTTCTGTGAAGTCCAAGAAGATGCTGAGGTCTCTCTGCTGAAATGATCACCACCAGAGAAGTCCCTTAACTCTTTTCAGGTCCAGCAGTGTTTGTAATCTGTATTTGTGGCTTCAAAGGCAAGCAGTGACTATTCATAAATACAAATTTTATTCTAAAGGTAAAAGTCTGAAAGTGCTTCTGTCCAATAGTAAGATGAAAACCATTTTTTACACATGCTTCTAAAATACTTGTTCTGTCATTTCCATTCCATTTCCAATAAATATTGCTGTGTAGTCCTACTGTCCTTTAATGAACATACTTTGTATAATGTATGATTTCTTTTACAGTCTAAAATGTGTTAAAAACCTTTTGACAGTTTTACTCTTATTTAGTATCTTTAAGCACAAGTTTTATTCAAATATTTTTAAAGAGATGAAGTGGTGTCACTTAAAACGCTCAAATGATAAAATTATTATTTTCCCTGTTGATTTCTGGTGAAAAGGACTGCCTTGAGATGGATGAAGCTGTTTGTGACTACAGAATATTTTCCATTCCTGAAGCCAAGCTAGACTTCAGATCCTGCAGAGAGCTTTGTCAGCACATTATATATTCTGTGAAAATGCAACAAGAAATATCCTTATGACTTTTCAACAGGTATTTAAAAAATTGGGTGGCTTTAATACCTTTTGCCTGAATATTGCAATAATTTCTATATATATGAGATGGCTGGAAAAATATTTGTGAAAATGACATCCTAGGAATGTCCATATAAAATGGACTTAATACATTAACCCTCAGTTATCCCACTGGAAAACAATAAAAAACCCACCGAAATATCCCCAAAATCTAATATATTGTCAGTGTTTAAATAGAAAGATGTAGATAACTTGATGTTTGAAATAATACAGTTAAAAACTGTATTTCAAGTGTCATTATCAGCTGTGATCAAATTAGCCATGTCTTTCAGTGTATGTGACAAAATGAGATGATCAAAGCATAAGGAAGAAAGACACAACAATTATTTAAAGATCCCAGCTGGGTAATTGGAGCAATGAATAGGAACACACGAATCTCCTATTTTTATGGGAAGTGATCATTGTGTTGACTTGTTTGCAAACATTACAGATTTGAGAATGAAAACTGAGAAGAAAACAATCTGGTGGGATTAATTTTTATTATGTAAGAAGGAAAAACATTGGGCGCCAGGAACAATTTCTTTGAAGTGTGGCACATGGTATGCCAATAACATCATGTGGAGAAAAACAAGCTTCACCTATGTCTTTCTCCTTTGCTTAGAAACCYGTTTGGTTTTATACACGTGTCTCTGTACTTGTTGGCTGTAGAAGACATGAGCAGGCAGAGGCAAATTTACTATAACCTTAGACCTTGCTGCATGAACTACAGGATCTTTCTGTCTTTTGGGCAAAATTTTGTGATATGTGAGACATTCTGTCTTTCATGAGGTTTGGGAGGACATTTGACAATCTATTTCCTCCTTTGTAGTTTCAAGAGGACAACAGGAAAGTAATATTCTCCTATGGACTATTGCTTTTCGCATAGCTTTGTTCCCCATGAGTGTCTTCCAGCTTCTTCCTCAGACCACTTTCCAGACGAGGTATCAGCATGCTCTTATTCCAAAATATCACTGCATCTCTCAGGAAAGCTTCTTCTATGACTCATTTTTTCGTGCTCCTTTAAGATGGACCTGCAGACTCTGTAGACTACAAAATGAAACAGCAGATTGGATATGGGCTTATGGCTCCTAAAAGTAGTCTCCTTAAAACTGCCTTCTAATATGAAGACTTTATTTCTTACTTGACAGTGCAACAGCTCCTGTGCTACATTCATACATAAATACAAATATATATGTATATACAGGTATGTGTGTATGGATATCTATATATGTATATTTATTTGTGCACATCTATTATTTTCACATTAGTGCACATCCCTCTTTGGGTCCCTCAAAAAAACTGTGTGATTTTTATTTCTGAATAATTCTATTCCAAGCCTGAAAGTATATACTTGATGCAGGAGTTTAATACAATGTTGAACAGATGCTGCCATACAATTAAAAGGGATTTTACAGTGTTGTGGCCTACATTCACTGTCCTCACTCATTTTTCAGGCTCCCATCATGCAGTGTATTCACTGAAGGTTATAGGGAAGGAGTGGCGCAGCAGACTGAGTCCTCAGATCTCAGAGAATGGTTACCCTTAGAACATATCGTACTGTAATGTGATGGAGAAGAAATACAACTAATGTTAAAGAAAAGAAAATGCAACAGCTCCTTGTATGTTAAGATTAAGAGTTTAGACATGACAAGATAGCCTCTAGGAGTATGTTCATCTTTGATCTCTCTCAGATCCTGGGCTGATTTCTTTTGTTACATTGCAAATGAGCAAAATTAATTAATTTCTTAATATCAAATCAATTCCAGGATACAGAAGTAAGTGTTCAAGAATTCCCAGCATGTACATTTCTGTGCTGTCTGGAGGGAAAACTCAGTTACAGTACTTCTCACAATAACTTGTGGACAGAGGCCAACTGCTCAGCAAATAGAACGTGCCTTTAGAAGTATGTAGCTCTGCAGAGAGATTTTTCTGCCTTGGAATGAGTCACAGCATCTTCTGCAGTCTCTTCTGCTTTGTGGAATTAGCTCAGCTGATTGAGGAAACCTGAAAATCGCCATGTAACTACTCAGATTGTTCCATGCAATACAATTCAGAAGTAAAATGAGGCAAGACTCTGGAGTGAAGTGAGAAGTAGCAGGAGGGACAAAGGCATATTGGGTACAAAAACATTTAAATGAGAAAACAGTGTGCCTGGCTTTGAAATATCACTCCAAGAATTAGACGATCATTAAGAAAGTAAATACTGTGTTTGTAATGTTTTCAATAGAAAATTAGGTTAAAAAAGAACCTCCTGTACCTGCTGATCAACTTCAGCTTTATAAAGCAGTATAGAAAACATGCCTAATTCTGATTGTTTTCCAGAGGCAGTGTCCCTGACAGTGTTAAACATAATGTTCTATATAGCAGAAGTACAGACTTACATTTTAAATATGTGATGTGCAGTTGGTTTCCTTATAGTGAACTAGAGAGTAAAATGAGATACCTAGTAAAAGATACACCTAAATGTACAGTATATACAAAGCATAAATATAAGCAATTTATGTAAGTAAAGTCTTCTTTTCAATTGCAGTGTTATTGAAGAAGTGCTTTAAATTTAATTTCATCTTAGGACAGGATTAGTACACATAGTGCAAGATCTACTCATTTGGTTTTATTTTTGGCATTGAGAATTTCTATCGCTATGCATTTTAAGAACCCATTAAGGTTATTTTTACTTCTGAGTATGCTCACTTAAGCAGAACTTTTGCTCTGTATTGATATGACATTAACCTACTACTATGATAAGGTAAATAATTCAGAGATTAAAGTTTACAATTTAATAGTAGACTAGATTAACAGGAATTTATCAATGGCATGCAAACAATCAATGAGTATTAACAGATTGCTTTGAAGCTGAAGACATTTTTTGTTAACTCTAAGATTAAAAGTTAAATTAAACCTCCCCAAAACAAAACAAAAAAAATCCCATATTTGTATGACTGACATAAATTTCTTGTTGTGCCCTTCACAAAAATAGAGAATATTGACTGACACAGCAATTAGAATTCCTGCTTTCATCAGATGACTAAGATTTGTAGTTATGTGTTTCAGGGCCCAAATCCAACAAATCACTTAAGACCTTGGTAAAAGTTAAGCCTATGCTTAAGAGCTTTTCTGGATCAGGTCCTGAGATATGAATACTCACATCGCATGACTTAGAAACTTTAGTTAATTTTCTTAAGAACTGCTAGGAAACATTGTCTCCTACTGCAGAAAAGAGTGATGTTCTCTTTTCTGGCACAAGCCACTCCCTTATCCTGAACAGCAGCTCCTGAGTACTGTGGGAGCAAGGATACTGTGCTTGGTTTGGTAAGCAATTTGACATTGTGTTGCATATACTACACTGTTCATAAAATAAATCTCAATGTGTCCCTCTGCAAAGTGGCTCTCAGCTGCTTATAAGATAACTCAACTGAGAGTCATTTCAACCAAGCATGTCAGGAGTGATTTTGACAATACATAATCCTAATAATAAGGAGTTAAACATTAATACTGAAGGAAGAAAAAACCTCACAGGTTTTCTAATCAAATGTTTGTCAAGCTATTGTATGTGAATTATTACTAGCCTGAGGAAATTCAGTTTCTTTTACTAGCAGTATAGGATTACAAGCTATTCTTTTATGTTTTCATTTTCACAAATATAATAATACAAGTTTCAGGGAAAAAAATTCTTTCTACTGCAGTTAAACAATAAGTCTCTGAATTTTATTGAACATGATTTCACCTTCAGTATGTTTATTCTCAGTGTCCCTCTTCTAATTTAAAAATAGAATGAAATGAGTACCTCAAGGAGAACTAGAGTGTAACAGTAAAAACCAATATGGGATCAATATTCCAGACAACTGAAAGAAACTAGCATTTCTTTCTTCCTTTCACAATTGCTTTCAAACTCTCATTTTTCAAAAGCCTGAAGGGAAAAGAATTTAACAACATGAGCTGGAAATCATCAGAAAGGCAGGCTAAGATGAGAAGGATTTCAGAGCTACACAGGAACTACAGAACAAACTTTTGATACTCTGCTCTGTACAGGTTTTAAACATATATTTTGATCCCAAGAAACTTCAATTATCCAGTCCTAAATATCTGGTCACTAATATGTCACTCAGGTAATACTGACTCTATTTTTGACAGGAAATTMTGTGACCACATCAGTCAGATGAAGTATTCTCAGTAATGTTCTTGGTAATTTCTCTTTTATTACCTTTGTCATGTATATTATCTTTGAATATATCCTCCTGGGGAATTCTTAAAATTAGGAGGTTTCATTCCTTTCTTTCCTTACTGTTCCTCAAAACTGTGTATTTAAAGGTGTTTTAATAACTCCTGATAAATCAGCTGTGTTGGAGTTTATTACTGTGCTTTTTTTGCATAACTTCCCACCAAGGCCTTTCTGCTATTGCATTATACAGACTTGAACACTGTAGGATACATTTTCATTTTCTAAGCAGTCTCTCCTAAAAATGTGGAAAGAAATTTGCATTAATGTCTACCTAGTAAAAATAGAATGAAAAATGTTTAGGTGCAGAAAAAAATGTTTTGTTATTAAACTGAAGAATGAAAATTACCAGAATATTCTATTAGTTGCTAAAAATCAGGAAACTCAGCATAAATAAAACAAGAAAAGAATGATTTTTTTGGACATTTAAGCTGACATGCACCTAGAAAGAGATATTACTTCTCAGTACACTGTGCCTCAAAAGTCAATTTCCCATTTACAGGCAAATGGAAAAAAAATCACTCTATGTCACTTTGCTGAGAGCAAAGAATGTTTAAAATAATAATGTCAGTATAGCATGATATTTTCTCTTCCATCAATTCTGATGTCATGTTTGATACTATGTTATTGTGTTATAGGTCCCAAGATGAAATGATTGGTGTATGAATCATTTTCACTTTGACCCAGGAAAAACTGGGAAATGATAGGCTTGTCTAAAGGATTTATCTTCTGACTGTTGGAAAGTGTAAAAAAATCTAAAAGTGTTCTTTAATGATGCCTCTTTATATGCAATGCAGCTCAGGATAAACATGACCTAGTACTGAACTATGAATTATGCTGAAATGCAACATTAATGAGGCACATGTATTTGCCATGAAAAGTGATAGTAATGTAGGTGTCCAGTGTCTAAAAACCTGGTTTAATACATCACATATATTTGTTGTGACAGTTACCACTGAAAAAAAAAATATTCACCTGCAGTTTGGTGCATGATGGTTTTTTTCCTGAGAGTTATAAATCATATTGGTGTCTAGGGTCCCAATTTTGTGTCAGGTCTTAGGAAAAAAATATCCTGTGTAAGGTGCTGACTGCCTTGTAGTTTTTTGAATTATATCAAGATTTTATTGCAGACTACCAGCAACCCTGCCTTTCCTAGTATATTCCTATAATATAATAATCTGCCCTGGAAATGGTAGGCTTCTTACACCCAGAACCTTTCAAGTAGAAAAAAATATATTTCCCAGGTATTCTGGGAATGAACATTTCCTGGATTCAGTGCAACGTGCTTTTAATTGCATAGCATAGGAGCAAATCATCACAGATCTCCTTTGCCAAGTTAACTTTTCAAACTAACTTTACAATAGATTTATATATCCGGTGGATATGTAGCAGTGGAGTAAAGCTAAGCCTGTCTGATTTTCAAACCATCTCAATTTAAAGAGCTATAATTCATATTTAATGAGGAAGAATTTATAGGAAAACTTCCACAATCATTTAACAAGAAACTTTAGGGGGTTCTTCTTTTTTGCTTTGCTAAAAGCCCTTCACCTAATCCTTTAATTTTATAGGCTGATGCAACATGTTTAGAGAAGTTAGGTGTTTTGATAATGTTTTATAAAAAATCCTAATATCAGAAATAATTCATTGTTTAGATTTACATGGGATACTGGAAAATTTCCTGAAATGTATAGAAGTTCTTATTTTAGTGAGAAAAGTGACTTATTGCAAGTGGAATAAGAAAAAAATCAAGTCTTTATGTCACCAACATTTCTGTAATGCCTTGGCAAATATGATGAAATCTTAATCTGACAAGTGCTTTAGGTCTGCCTGAACACAAACATTAGAACATGCTTTTCAGTCTGACTTAAATAAAAAATTAATGAGAAGTGGCAAAATATTGTGAGTCTGGTGGGGAATTATTGGCCCTGCATTAGTTAAAGCCTAATTTTAAAATCTTCACTACTACTCTGGAAAAGAGTGTTGTCAATTACAGCTCTTACAGGGGAGCTGAACACATGTGTGATATAAAAAAAATAAAGTTTACAAGAATTAAAAAATAATTAGAAATAATAAAATCATTAGAGAAGGTAAATTAATATATCTGGACAATTCAAACTTTCTTGGAGAATTAATGTCTGCATTCGTCTGCATATGACTCATAATGCAAGAGATGTCATAGTGCTGAAAACTTGGTAGAATAAGATTGCAAGATTAGTTTATTCTTGTTCCTGTGTCTGCTGCCCAATGAAACTGTGAAAAGAGGAAAAGGAAATGTTGGAAAAGGGTACAGATAAAGAAGTGTTAGTGCATGACCTCTCTAGAACACTCAGGCATGGAAGACTTTACAGACTTTATTTTGGGGAGCATCAATGTCTAACCACAATTTTTCCTAGCATCTGTGACAGATTATTGTCTCAGAGTTTTGCCTATACTATTTGAGCTATTTGTTTTAGCAGGAATTCGGCATTCAGATCAATCTGTGGGAAAGTCAACGCTGGACTCTGCAACTTTTCTTCCATCTCCTGCCTAAAATGGAACTGTTCTATATGCCAAACAGTCTTTTATTGTCTGAGAAGGTCTTGTGCTGCCACTCTTGCCCATAGAAATGGGCATAGAAAAAGAATGACCTCTGGTGTTGAGAGAGAGCTGGCAGAGAGGGATGAAAAAACCCTGTAAGTGAAGAAATATCAAT
This sequence comes from Cardinalis cardinalis, assembly GCA_014549065.1. Lineage (NCBI taxonomy): Eukaryota > Metazoa > Chordata > Aves > Passeriformes > Cardinalidae > Cardinalis > Cardinalis cardinalis. The sequence goes on along the minus strand of JACDOX010000519.1, from coordinate 250,257 downwards.
ATTTAAATATTGAGTGATCTAGTCTTGGAAGGGTGATGAACCTGAATTATGCAGAGGGATTGTATTGAATTATACAAAGATATTATATATAAACATATTTTACCTAAAATGAAATTATAGAAAAGCCTCTAGGAGAATGTATTCTCTAGGAGAATGTATTAAGGCTTTTGATAATATACCAGTAAAAGTAGTTAAGGTTGTATTTCTTTAATGTAGTTAATACTAAATTTGAAAAAACATGGCAATAGGCTAATACTCCTGATTTGAGAGCAAACAGTTTTGCACAAGATCTTTCTTTTTAAATATGCATATCTTTATGACTAGAGACAGTGAGTTTTACTGTACTGAAGAGGCATCTTGCTACCTACGTAGTGCAAGACTCAAGTACAGTACTGGCTCCAAAGCTGAAAGAATGACTATTCTGCCTCCAACCAAAGGTTTCAACATGCAGTGTCTGACAGCAGCTGTTAGCAGAAAAGGAAAAACCTATCAGAATAAGTCAAGTGATATGCATTCCTCAAGCTTAGGTGGCCAACAAAGTCATCAAGCAGAAACACTAGATTTAAAAAGTTATTTTATGACAGTTTAGGAATTTCCATGTTTGATTCCTCTGTACCAGTTAGAATGTGTATATTTCCATTGTACCATTACTCTGTATTCTGAGCTGGAAAATCTTTATTTAATTATTTCTTCCTTTGCTTTAAGATGCTTCATAGTGCTAATCATCTTTGTCACCTCATATGTAGTTTTTCACTATGTATTATGTATTTTCTAAGTTGGAGCAATTAGTATTGTTCACAGAATTCAAGATATGGGCACATGCATTCATCTTCCTTATTACTTTCTCATTCTTTTATAGGATTCCTAATGTTTACATCTATCTCTTGATCAGTGAGCTGTTTCCAGAATATTTCCCACAATGAGTCAGAGAACATTTTCTTGAGACGTAAGCACAAGTTATACCCTATGTCTGCAGTTTTTCTTCCCAAACTTTATATGAACTCAGCTGTAGTTCCTCTTGGATACAAAAAAGCCCAAGTCATCTATTAAGTTTGTACTCTTCTTTTAGTTATTTAATAAAAATATGCTAGACAATAAATCCTGCACACTAAAATATAATTTCATGAAGTGTAATTTCTGAAAGACTCTTTCAGACGTTTTGGGGTAAGGGGAATGGAATAGAGGTTTCTAGTGTGAATACTGCTGCTACTGACCATGTAAAATTTTATGCAGATAAAATTTTTCAAATGTCAAATTCATTTACAATCTAAATTTAATGTTCAAAAATATCTGTGATTTGGATCTATTCTTCATTTTTTCATTTTAAATAATCTGGAGTTTGAATTTTAAATCCATTGAGATTTAAAATGAGCACTAGGAAACTTTTACTCTCCTGATTTTATTTACTTCTGTAGCTCTAGATATTTTCCCAGGATTTTAAACCATTAAAAAGATGAACATTCCTTACTTCCCCCACAGCAGAGAAATTAATTCTCTTGAAGTTAAAACCACTTTTTATTTTATTAATTCATTACTGGAAAACTGAAATCCCTGATGTGACAGTGTTGGATGGATTATCATTCAAAATAATGGATGAACCAGGCAATTTTATGAAGATTTGGCCTGATTTTGTAACCATGTTATATTAACTGTTAACCTTGTGGTAAATTACTGCAAAGTTATTGATTTTATTATAAATTCATACTATGTTTATGGGATGCTACTTATTTTGATGTAATTTATGGTGCTTTCAACTTTTCCTTGGACATCTTACTATAGGTCTCTTTCTATTCCTTTACTATTCAAAAAATATTAGTTTACTAGAAAGTTAGTTCTCAGATTTATGTAAGAAAGGTACAAAAGCTTAGTTTTGCCAGAATTGCTTTATGTATTTAGATTTGGAAGCAAGAACTGACGTTTTTTTGGATGTCTTATGTATACATATATCTTTATGGCAATCTTAATTGCTGGTATTTTCTGAGTAATGGAAGAAACCCCTGTATCTTGCATTTTTTGGGTGTTGTCCTCCAATGTCAATAACGCTCCATGGCACATCACATTCCTTTGTGCAACAGGAGGCATTTTACTGTAAACTGAGTTCATAAACTCAGTTAAAGTGGGATATGCAAAAATGTTCTCCAAAACATGTCTAGTTCTGCCAAGAACATAAATTAGCTTGCGTGAGTAATGTGGGTGTTCATGAAATGTTCAATAAAAAATGGTAGACTAGACATTTTATCACTTGCAGTAGCTTTAAAAAAATCCCTTAAAATACTTAGAAAATGTTAGAATCCAAGATCCATCTAAGCCACAATACTTCTACTGCAAATGAGACAAAGGAAAAGCAATTTCTGAATATTAAGTGGGGAGAGTCATATTTTTAAGTTGACGCTTTGGATTTGGAGCTTTAAAATATAGAACTGAGATTCATAGGGAATGTAATATCCACCAGTAAAGAGCTGAATATCTATTCATAGCTGCTAAACAATGCATTTTCCTTGGCCATTGCAAATCTTATGGTTGTATGTAGACATATCTGCTTAAATATTTAACTAGCCGTGATCACAAGAAATAACACAAACTGGGCAAATTATTATTTCAATAATAGTGGTATTATAAACAAGTTCCTATGTGTTTTAAAACCAGAAGATTTCTGCTGCCTTGTTGTTCTTTGTATGATTGCTGCTGCAACCAGTATTAAGAAAATCAAATTTCTAGTAAATTGCCAGTTTTTTTTCTGATTTGGGAACTGCTTGATTAATTCTTTCCAACAAATCTACAGGCTATAAAACTCAATATGTCACCAAGGATTATTTGTACAAAACATGGTCAGCTTCAAGCACAACGGGAGTTTTATGACTTTAGTGAACATTAAATGTTTTTAGCAGCAAATCTTGTCAATGACCTCTGTCAGGAGTATTGGTAAGAGTTTGATTGCTCACTATAGACTTTTTGCTTTTAAATCTAGAAAAAGGAAGAACAGACATGCTGTTAATAAATTGTTCATTTTCTGCGTCTTGGGAGAACTGGAAATCTTCATATACATGGTATTAAAGGATGGTGCTTTGCAACAGGAGTGAATTTGGAGACATGTTCAATTACTTTGATACTTTCATAATTTTCCTGATAAAATGACTCTCTAAGTGCATTGCAATGTACGTCATAGTTTGGTATGTTTATGTTTTACTGTTTCAAGGCTTTTACCATGCTGTCATAAGGGTACAAGTCTCCTTCCTATTACTTTTGCAGGCACTTTTACTACTTACCGACTTCCAGCAGAAGTCTATCTTCCCTTTGGGGATTTAAACTAAAACACACTGGTTTTAATTTTTTTTCCTCTATCAAGCTCATAAATGTATTTATTTCACAAAATATATTGTTGTTCATTAGAGCKATATAGTCAAAGAAATTACTTAGTGAAAAATTTTTCTCATCTGTACAGCTGTGGAGTGTACCCTTGAATGTTACCAAAAAAGGCAATTATGGCATAATTCAGATGAGATACCAGACAAGAAAAGTAATCTATGATCTTCTGTTATTTTTCTTATGAAAACTGGATTTTTTCTTGCATTGCAATACTTTGAATATATCCCACTATAATGGGGAAATTGTTGGGATTTTTCCATTTTTTCTCTCCCCTCTAACAAGGAATGAATCAATAAGAAATGACAGCCGGTGGAGTATCTCCCAAGCTTCAGAAATAAAATAATTTCTTTACCTAGTGTTAGTAGACTTCCAGGATGAAAATGGGGAAATTGCTTTACTTATGGTCATAAGTATAATTTGTACAAAAGGAACTAAGTATTCTTGACAGCACATCTTGTGCCTTTTGTGGTGGTACATTTCCAGGTAGCTCTCATGTCAAATAATTGCAGCGAGTAAATAGACAAATCATTGTAGAAGGAGGTATAATGGAAAACATAGAATGAACATGGCTGTCCATATGTTTATTGTTTTCCATTTCCGGCTGTGATGTTGTGATTTGATAAACTTCTGTCACTTTTTTTGGATAATTTTTATAAAGTTAATAATGTATATATGTAGCAATGTATATGGGCTTATTAACCTCCACATCTTTGTCTTCTCTGTTCAGAAATTGAAAGATCTTAGTGCCTGGATGTGAAGGAATTTTTATTTTCAGAGAATTAAAAATAAGATGAGAGAGGACCATTTACAAAATGATTGTTGTCTGCTGTTCAGTTGACATGAGATCAAGACAACTTGCAAGACACAAGGATGGAACATGAGTCACTGCTTCAATAACTCCTGAAGAACATTCAGATGCTAATTTTAGAAAGTCTATAGCATGCAGTAATAAAGGCATGGGATGAATCATAACAGGGAATAATATCTGATACTCAAACATCATACTTTATCTGATGATCTCAAAGTACCTCACTGATATTTAATTATTGAACTCCCACAACATCCTAGAGAGGTGGCTAAATATTAATTTACCTTCATGAGATAGTAGTTGTGGTTTAAGCCCAGCTGGCAAATAGGTATCACACAGTTGCTTGCTCAGTTCCACCTCTCCTCTCCACCCTAAAGGAATAGGAAAAAAAATCAAAAGTAAAACTTGTGGGTTGGGATAAGAAGAGTTTGATAGTTGAAAACAAAATAGAATGTAATAATAATAGTAAATATAAATGATAATAAAAAGGGAAAGAATAAACCCCAAAAAGGGATGTACAATATGATTGCTCACCACTCACTGACCAATGTGTGACCCCAGTCATTGCACCTAGATCTGTCTCCTTTCCAGGTAGCACCTCTAATTTATATACTGGACATGACATTTGGGCCACCAGTCCTTATGCTCCTTCACAGTTTTTCTTTTGTGTACGTCCTAACTGACAGAGCATGAGACACACAGACACACAATTAAAAATAATAATAATAATAATAATAATAATAAAAAAGATTAAGTCATTGATTCAGGCTAAATATTGCAAATCAAACACTGGTGTTCTCTACATTATTCCCCTTCTGAATCCAAAACACAACAATATACCAGCCACTCAGAAGAAATTAACTCATTCCAAATTTAAACTAGGACATTAATTCACTCTAGAAGCAGACTTGGAAGAAGCTGTAGGAGTTCTGCAAATCTATTTATGACAGCTGAAATATGCTCAGTTAGGCAATCTTGATTTTCAGACTTTTATGTTTTTTAAATTTATGTCTSTCAAAAATGCTTGTGGAATATAAGACGCTTGAAAAGGGGAAATTAACAGAAATAATGATGGAAAATTCTTTTAACAGCTGTAAGCTTCTTGATCTGTTCCAGCAAATGAGAGGATTTTGCTATGGTCTGAGCTTGGAAGCACCTGCCTTAGCTTTTGCAGTGTAGTCTTCTCCACTTGTATTTCATAGGCCAGGAGCCAGAGGAAATAAAATATAATATCCTGAATCCTGGCTACCTACTCATTGAGATGAGTCTCAAATATCAATACAAAAAATATTGCAGAGAAATTTATTTTTGGCAATGTTTTTACATATTTTTTCACATCTATAGCTGTCATAATGGCTTAGATGTGGAGTTGGATATACAATCAGGTTCAGAAACAAATTCCACTGCTTGCAAGACTGAAAACCTGATAAAGCTCATTTGTACCTCTGTTTGTTCATGCAGTTTTGAACAGTAGGAAGGTGGGACTGAAAGACATAACACTGAGTAATGTAGGAAGAGTGGACGGCACCTTTAACAGGAAGGTTAGCAAATTCACTTGCACAGTCCCTGTCCAGGCTCTAGTTTCTAATGCTTAGGCATGAAGACACTGGAACAGAATTTTCTTCACTAAGCCCCAAACTAAAGGGGAAAAAAAAAAAAAGGGGAAGAGCTCTGAAGTTTGCAACAGCAGCTTGGAAAATAATTTTTTTTGCAGAAACATTTTGGGTTTTTTCACAGGTGGAGTGATAAATACACAATGATAAATACACTGTATTATATCCTTTACTTCAAACACAGCCCTTAGCCACAAGGTCCTCTAGAACTACGACTGGTTAATTGGAAGATAGGTATTAATATGTTGCATGCCAAATGTGTCTGAAAGATGCATTCAGCCTTCCAGTAAAAAAAAAAGTTACACATTCATGCCTTGAAGCCTGAAAGTACCAAAAGATGAATATTGAGTGCAAAGAAGTAAACAAGGATGGATTATTTAATTTTATACTGTGGAGATCTTAAGTGTACATTGAATGTTTTCAGACTTAAATTCAAACCCCACTCAATCTCTGAAAAAACAATCTGTTGTGATTTCAGTACAAGAATTTATGGGATCTGTGATGAGATAATAAAGACTGTAAATTTTCTATTAACAAGAATTACCATACTGAAGTAAGCATTAATGCACCTTGAAAGAACCATGCATAACATCCCTGAAGCTTGTTACAACTCACAGAACGTATGTGAATCCACCTAATTTCTCTGGATATTTAAAATGCCATTTTAGTAGACTATACATGTTATATGGATTTGCAGTATAAGGTCAAAACTTATCCAGACTATCCATTTCTATGAAAAGAAGGGATTTTTATTTGTTCAGTTCAAGCAGAAGTTTTGATTTTATTTGTTTTGTTGGAAGACACCAACTTGAAACTCAAATACGAAAACACAGGAAATTTTTTCATAAAATCAGCTGGGGGCAAATTTTTCCTGATCAGCTGGGGACAAAATTTCATAAATCTAGGAGGAGATACACCTCAACAAAACTAATTTTTATGTGTAAGGAAGATGAAAGGTTTTTCAATGAGACTAATCTATTAGTGCACTTATGAAATATGGAAGAACCACACTGAATTCCTCCTCTAAGTAGATATAAGAGTTTTAGACATCTCAAAACATAATATACACAGTTTCTAAACCCCAGTGTTTTCTACCTAAAAAATATTTTATGAATAACAGAGTTAAGATGCTCTTGAGAAGAACTCAAGCAAATGATCCCTATGGTCTACAGTAGACACAATTCAGTAGTCTACAAGGTTTTGGCCAGCACAATTTTGCTGCACTATAGTGCAGGTGAAATCTATTATTAGGTTGAGGAAAACATCACTTGTGCTCTAGCTGATTATGTGTACTATAAAAATTAACATAATAATAGAATCAGCTGCACACTGTAACTTTTTACTGAGGATATCTTTCTTGTAAGGAAAAAAAGTGAAGGTTTTTTGCTACCAAGACAAATGACACAAATTTTGACTTTCAACTTCTCTAGTAATAACTCATTGTTCTGAAAATCCTTTACAGCTGAAAGAAAAAAAAGGTATATGCCATTATACCTGAGCTTAAGGACTGTAAGGAAGAGATTTATTTTGTATTTTACTTTCTGGGCAATTATGTTTAATGAATTGTGATTTCAAAGAAAACTGAGGAAAGTGGTGGTTCTTCCTCATCTTTTTTTTTTTTTTTCAATTAGAAGCAACAAAGGAACTCTGAACTGTGTTAGGAAGTGTTTTTRTCTGTAAAATACTGCTTTTTTGCTTTTCTAAGCAAAAGACTTAGTATCCAGTGACTTTTAAGATAGATGACATGTTATGTATGGAGAAGGGCTTCCAAAGTAAATAAAGTAGAAATACTTAGTTTGAATGGACTCTTAGTACCATAACACTTCAGAGAACAATCTAAGACCCATTTGGTTATTTTTACTTGGTTTGTCCTCCTCCTTTGACACTGTAAAGGTGTCACATGCTGTTCTCTGACAGGAGAGCCTCAGCTGACCTCTAATCTTGCAGTCGTGCCTCCACTGGTGGATGCTCACACTTCTGTGTGTCCCCAGAGGAGTCCTCAGGATAGTGAGAATACTGCTATCCATTTGCATGTATCCAGGTACTGAACTGCAGCCTCAATTAGCTGCTAAGTAAGCAAGTAATGAACAGGATCTGGCAGCTACCTCAACCCCATGGTGGTAATTCCTGTGCTTCCTATCTTGTCACGTTTTTGAAAGACAATGACTGTTCCATACTTTTATGACAATTTTTTTGCATTGGATTTTCACACCTGGTGTTTTCTTTCTTTTTTTTTCTACCATTTTTATTTCTTTTTAATTATTTTAAATAAGTTTTTCTTTCTTCTTCTCTACATCCTAGACACCTGTTCATCAAAGAGGCGGTCATGTCAGGTGTATCCTGACTTAGATGAGTATTTACTTAGGTAAAGCTGTCAAAGCATTACCCATTTGGGGCAGTTTCTGTTACAGTAATTTTTTTTAAGCAACCTATTGATTTATCGGTTACTGTCTGCTGGAAACCACTAAGAAATGAGAATGATTCTCACTAATTTTAAATCATTATTCATTATTTTATTATTATTTACTTATTATTTAGTAAGTATTTATACTATAACATATTATACCACTTAGATGATTGGACCATGTGTGCTTTGTTCATATTTTAATTAAGAGGTTACTGGCTAAGTAACGCCCATACTGTTGAACTTAGTGAAATACATTGAATTGCTGTTGGAAAATGGCATCAGCTTATATTTTACTGAGCTTTGGCTCTAGAGTGTTTTCTCTTAGTATATTTAAAAACTTGTCTGTAGTGATTCTAATACCATGAAAGCATGGGAAATAACATACAGGGATGAAAAAATACTTCTCATGAGATCTGGACTAATGTATAACTATCTTGTTCTTGCAAATTCAAAACACAAATTAGGAACATTGGAAATTCATCCATTTTTTGCACAATTTAGTACCATGAGTCAACATGCACTATTATATATGCAAGTATTGGAAAAAGGTCAACTAATAGAATAGCATAGGTTTGACACAAACCCCAGTGGTTATAATTTCACTTCTCTATAGTTATGCAAATACAACCTCACATGAACTTCAAAGTAAATTTTGGTGTTATATGTCCACGCAAAATGAAAATTAAAAAGTTTGCTCACATTTCTATGGGCAAAATGGTGACTCAGAGTAAGAAATAAAATAAATTAGCAATCTCTATAGATGACTAATATTTTTTCCAGGGGTTATGTAAATATCTCTTTTCTAATTGGCTCTGCTGTCCTTTGAGAAAGGGGAGAAACTTACTGTGCCTGGGTTCCCTCTGGATTCCACCTGCCTAGACTGATGTCTGAACCCAAACAAGGGCCCTCTGGGGTTACCTCTGAAAAAATGCAACAGGACACATGTTTATGGCTACCACATGTTAAGCCTTCATGGTTGAATGGCTCTGCATCTGATGTGTCCTTCTAAGTAGGTTTAAGATGTTAGGGAAAAACTCAGTGGTTATACTGAAAGGAAGGCAATGGTCAGTCAGAGATGGCGTACAGGTCTATGTGAACCCATTGCCTATCTCAGCTTGACAGTTTTGTACTGTGTCTCTTACTTTCTTCATCCATCCCTTTACTCCCTCTCTCTATAACCTGATCTCTCCTCATTTTGGTATATTTAAGGTGCATAGTTTTCTTCAAACAATTTATACTTTTGACATTCTCTTTGGTTCTACCAAACAACATATAAGACTGTACTATATACATGAGAGACATTGAAGAAACCTGTGATGGAGAAAGAGAGCAAATAAAATAGGTAGCCAGGGGAAGATGTGTTCAGCTGAATCAGTATGTGTCATCCTTTCAGCCATGCAATATGTCTTATATCTAGCTAGGATAATTAACATCAGTTATCACAGGTGTGATTTTGACAAATTTTTCTCTTGCGGTGTGTTTTTATTCATGTCTATAAACTTCCAGTTAGTTGAACCAGAGTATAATTATAGTATAATTATACAGTATAATTGTATGCGCTCTATATAATAGAGCATATATTATGATGTATTTCCAGAAAGAGCAGGAGGTATGTTTCTGTTATTCTAATAGTTTTAAGAAGCTGCTTTATGACATATTTGCTGTATTCACCTTTACCTAAATTTACCTCAGATGAGATTTCTGCTTAATCTGTTCACTGAATGAGTGATGATTGATTGATTATTTGTTTCCAGCAGGGAATTGTTGAGTGTATATCCTAACTACAGTGGGAATCACACTAATTTGGTATGAAAAGCAGCTCTTCGTGGTATACCAAATGCAGACAGCCTGTGGCATCTAATTAGTATTATAGAAATCATAACAGCTAACATTAAGAAGATGAAAAAGCATATTGATAAAAGATAAAGTAGATAGAATGAATCTTAAAATTAAGACTGTGCTATTTTTTCACCAGTTCTGTATTGAATTGAGAGGCAAATTGAGAGGCAAATTGTGAGGCAAAATGTGTTTCACAACTTTTTTTTCCTTTTGGAAACCTTTGCTTCTAGTGTCCTCCAAACCTCTAAAAATATTGAAAGGTATCATTTCATTGCATAGAGCATTGCAGAAGGATCTGCAAGGCAATATTGCTGACTGAGAATATATTAATCTGAGTTCTACTGGCAATTGGCAGGCATACATTGTGCTGGTTTCTAATGTTCTCTTCCTCCCCTCACACAGTTTTTAGAGCACCCAAGGCAGGAGGTATTCCTTAATTTCTGGTATTTTACGTGTTCTTTTATTTGGAATAAGCTGAGCAGGTAATGAAAGAGAAAAAAGGGGACAAACCCAAAAGCACAAGAAACATACCTCTCATTTTGCGTACATTTCTGTTTTCACAGCAGTCTGAGCTTTTTTTTGCCTTGCTTTCTCTCCTGAAGGCTGGAAAAGTGCCAGTGTTTGCCAGATGTTTGGAGGCTTGCAGAGCCGGCTACTTTGAAAAAGAAGAATGTTAGGAAAGGGACTTCTCAAGGGCTCGACATTTGCTAATAAATAATGGAGTTCTTTTTCTCTGCAGATGTTCCATTCTAACAGAAGGAAGATTCTTTTTTAGTTTAAGGCTTATCTAGGTTTAGCTGCATTCTTTCGTCCTCTACACTAGAGATGTGTACTTTGTGGATGATAACACTTTCTATGTATCCCTGCTGTCTGGGAAGCAAAATTCCTGTTACGTGTTACAGCAATGAACCATTCTGGGCTAGATTTGCTCCTTAGACAGGTTTAGCCCATGCTGAGTTGGTATCAAAGAGCCCAGTGTTATGAAATGTTAAATAAACTCTATTTCAAAATCTAGGAAATAGGACTGCTATCAGGAAATACTGGTAGCTATGCAGATCAGGATTTACATATGTGTTCTTGGTTAGAGAATGTTTTTATTTAATTTCATATTTAAACTAAAACAAAGGTTTAAATAAATATCAGTGCTGATTGTTTACAACTTTCTCCCCACCATGGCTTTATACATTTATTATTCTGACTCTTTTAAAATACACTGGCAGCTTTTTATGGCTATATTAAGCAAATCTATAGGGCAGCAGACAAGGCGGGGTATTATTCTGAGATTAAGGAGGGAAAATGAGAAAGAAGCAAATGAACAAAGGCAGATTGAACAGGAAGAGGATCACACTCTTTTTCCACTGCTGGAGGAAACCGCAGGTCCTATTGTGTGTGCTCTGAAAGTGATTATCTCCAGTCACTAGTTCTCTCGGAGTCTAATCTGCTGATTCACTGGCTTTTTTCATCAGGGTTGGAAATGAGACATCAAAAAGCATTAATATCCATTATAGTAAAGATGGAGACCAAAGGGACCATTAGCATATCTGTGTTAAAATATTTGCTGGACAAATTTTGTTTCCCAAACACATTTTGAGATGATAATTTACTATTCTCAATACTTTCATTTTGCAAGGGGGTTGACAGCTATTGTGAAAATGAAATGTATCTGGCACTGCAACTTCATACGCTATCACTTTGATTACATTATATATATGCATCCAAGGATTGTGATTGTGGAACCACAGATATCTGGGGCTTGGCTAATAAAAGACAGAATTGTCAGCTGCCCTGTGTCAAGGATAACCGTCTCTCCCTGGGAAGCAGAGACTGAAACGCCAGACTTGCATCCTCACACAGTGAGGTCGCTAATTTACTGCTACACCCAGAGTGGGCCTGACTGAAATCAATATATTAAGCCCCACTGATAGTAAAAAGTAATCCTCAAATCCACAGTAATTTAAAAACAGGAGCAATGCATGAGTATGAAAATACTAAAATTTATCCCTTTTTTGGAGGCTGTTCAATGCTTTTCTAAGATTTTGATAAGAGTAATTTTTGTTTCTCTGTATATCACAGGATTTACTATGACACAGCTCCATTTATCACCCTGTTAAACTGAATTATTTGCTTAATTAAATGTTCTGTGCAATAGCAGTACCCAATGTGCATAACAGATAGCAGTGCAGAGAATGCCACAGCGCAATACTGGGCTTTAATTTTTGGATAGCGTTGACTGGGCTGTCCAAAGTCTTGCACCAGGACTCAGTAGCTCCTCTGTGCTAAAAGGCATTGTTTTCTTCCCACTACCCCAGACTAGGACTGCTTCCTTTGGCCACCTCACCAACATTCTCACACCACCAAGGAGCCCAGGCAGGTTCTTCAGCTGCTCTGTCAAAAGCTTTTGTCTGCCATGAGGACAGGTGGACAAAATGCAAAAGGTTTGCAAAGAATTGTCTGCAAGTCGGATCTTTAGATTAAAGGGTTTTGAATATCTACTCTAATCCTAAAATGAACAACAAAACCCCCTCACAAACACCAAAGCTGCTTGTGTTCTGGGTCATTCTCTGTGAAACCTAGATTTGTGGCTGAGAAGGAGCCTGTTCCTTCTACTTATACTTGTTACCTATATCCATGGTAAAAGATTTTTCCATGTTGAGGGTCTTAGGTGCAATTAACTGTAAACAGTGTGGTTTCTACTGGAAGGCAATTAAATTTTTTTATAAATCAAAAACCACAATGATTGTAGAAATATGTCTAGGCAAGACTCACTCCATTTATGCCTTTTTATTAATTGATTCTGTGTGTGAGTGGTTGGATACTTACAATGGGGATTACAGTTTGCAATGCTGTGTGAAGCCATGGCTATTTTTTTGCTTATGCAGCTACATTCAGCTCTAGATGAAGAGGAAAGCAGATGGACAGTGTCAAACTATGGAGGCAACAGAAATGAAATTCTTTACTGTTTCATTCTTATGAATATATGTTTCTATTTCATTCTACAGCCTTTTTATTAATTTAAATTCCTCAATGCTTTGATTATTGCGTCACTGAAGATTGCCTGCATACAAGTGCAAGATAATATTACCATTTAAGACTTCTGTTTCCTGTTGCATTATGTATCTTTTATCAGAGCATCACGCATACACAAAATCTGTAGCTACGTCCTGCATGCGGTAATCTTCTTGGCCACATAACTTGGCACTACGAACATCTCAATCAGCACCTCTGCTCTGTGCACTAGATACTCATTTAAGATGTATTTGAGATATATTTGAGTATGGTTTTCATAAGGGCAGGTTTAGTTCAGTTTCATCCTGGTCAGCAGCCCCCCTGTGACAGGGAGGTCTTGTTAGATCACCTGTCACTGGGCACTGGGCACATTGCCAGTGGTGAGGCCAAAACCCTTCTCAGGAACTGGCCTGTGGAATATCTTGTCTGTAAAGAAGAGTAACCCGATCATTTTCAGAACTAAACACATAATTAATTTCTCTAATTTAGGCTTTCCTTCAGTAATATTTTTCATTCCATTGCCATCTATAGGTGTGGAAGCAGATAGGAGTCTAGCACCTCACATGGTCTTGAAAAATGGTGTACAAAGCATCAATATACCCCTATGCATCAATCAGCTTATATTCCAAGGTGACAGAAAGCAGTGTTTTAATGCTAAAATGACAGCTTGAGATATCGGCAAAATTATTTATTGAAGTAAATTTTGCACATTAAATAATTAGAAGATAGCATCCAATTTTGTGTGCATAAATAAAAAGTAATATTCAGACTCTCTTTGTTCATTGGGCTACTTATTAATGAAAACCTGCAAATCTGTAAAATTGTTTCTACAAAATTAGCGATATTTTAATATCAATATCATAATGGTTATTATGGAAGTCCATTTCCAGGAGAAGCTGTATTTCTTATTAATAGAATATGGGAATCTGCTCTGATTGCTCTACCATCAGTGGAAAAGAAAGGTAGGTCAGGGTAAAAAACCCAAAAATTTCAATTACATTTACAGCAGCAGCTGAAGGGGAACAAAATCAATGAAGGGAGCATACGTATTAGAGACCTGCAGTTGCCATAAAAGTGAGACTAAATCACACTGACAGTGTCTGAACTTCAGATAAATTGCTTTGAATTCAGAATGGGAGCCTGGAGAAATAATGGAAATGATATTGCAGTTGTTGAAGAAAGGGATAGAACTTTTTATATCTGTTGTTTCCCTAGATTTTCTTAGTATTTCAGGGATCAAACACTGATTTGTTGTTTTATTATTATTTTTTGTTTCTCTAAGAGGTGGAACAGTGCTGTCAATCACGTTGGCACTGACTGGTAGGAGTATTATGTGGGTTTTAGAGATGTGATATTTCTCTTTGGTAGTCATCCAAGGTGACCCATAGTTAAGTCTCAGTTCTTGTTTAAAAAACCCAAACAAGAATATAGAAATGCAAGAGAGATGAGATGAGATGAGATGAGATGAGATGAGATGAGATGAGATGAGATGAGATGAGATGAGATGATGAGATGAGATGAGACAAGACGAAATGAGCTGAGATGAAATGAGATAACTACTTTGAATTTACTGTTCCAATAACTCCTCTAAAATTCAGTTCAGTTTCTGTGACATCTGCACGGAATCGAATCTTCTGATGGTCCCTGTGAATTTCTTTATTAAGGGGAGCTACACTTTCCAAATTCACTGTAGCTTTTGGTTCTGAAAGACTCAAAATTTAGCTGTCATATTAATTGCCTTAACTCCATGATTTCCTTTCTACAATACCCCTGAAAAATCTGCTGCAATCCAGATTTTATGATAATAAATTTTATAAAAATTCTTTGGTTTCTTCATGAATGGAAATTTCTTGCATAAATTTTGCTCATGATTCTTCTCAGAGAGCCCTGTGTTGAAGACCAACCAGCATTCTCAAGTTACTTTTACTTACGCAGAGGAGGAAAATAAAATTGGGAAACAACCAGAATGCCTTGGGAGAGAAGTTTCTCCAATGCTGTTGCTCATGTTATGGAACCCCTCATACCAGCATTGTGACCTTGCTGCTGTGCTTTCCAGATTACATATAATGTTTTTGCTCAATTTGAAACACTATAGTTTGTTAACTGTATTTTTTTTTCAGTTTTGTAGAACATGTTTTAGATGCTGATGATTTCTAAGATATAAATATGTATAGAGTAATGAATTGTTGCTAATACCAATGTGTTACACCATTTTATTGATGAAGAAAGAGTTCATCYGCAGTTGCTCTAGGGCTTCACATTACATTTTTGTGGAAAGAACCTAAACTATGGACTAAAATCCTAGCCACTCTACACCAAAATGAAACTCAAAAGGAGTTCAGATATTGCTCTAGACTTCCTGCAGTGCAAACTGAATCTGTGAACATGTACGTGTGTGTGTGTGTGCGCGCGTGTGCGCACGTGCTGGGGATTCAGGAAAGACATTAAATAAAAATTCTGTCATTCCATTTGATCTCCTTCAAGTGTTAGGAAGATATGAGTACTGGATGGCATTATTCATCCATTGCTTCAAAGAAAAGAACTTTTAAATCTTCTCTCAGTTTATTCCAGCTAGAAATTCAGTATGACAGACCACTGCTGTAATCCAATGTTTATTTCATTTCCTACCTTCAAAAAATGTTGCCTTTTAAAAGTCTCCCATAAAAAAAGGCCTTTCCAGGTATTAATTGTCTCAGACAAATGGGGAGAGGTGTACAAGTCTGTGTTGATGAATTTTCACATATTTAGCAATTTTTAAGAGCCAAAAAAATAATGATAATTTCACCTATAAATAAGAACTGCTTCCTCACCTGGTACTAATAAAATTAACAACTCGTACATGTTAAAGGGATGACATAACTGAGTAAGAGATTATTCCTCAGACTGTGAATTGATTCACAGGGTTAATTTATGATTCTGCATAGTGGATTATCTTAATGAATTTTTCTTCTCAGAAAGGTTGATGATTATAAGGCGTATTGCACCATTTGTACTGGTAAAGTTACACAAAGCGAAGTTGGATTGCTATGCAATAGTAGCTCAACACAAATGATGTTGTCTCCTTGATGAAGAGCAAACTTTTCAATAGAATTTTGTAGGCTCCTGCCTAAAATAATGTGGAGTTCACTGTGTGTGAAGGACTGTCTTCAAATTTGTGAGTGTGTGTTTGGCCCATATGTTGAACAGTTTGCCCAAAAGTGTATATGTACTCACATACCATAGTTAACAATTTCCTAGAAGTAATACACAATTTCCTTCCTCTGCAAAAAATCCAATATTCCTTTTATTTAATGGAAAACAATGTGCAGACATTCAGGACACTTTCATTTGGAATTAAAATCAAAACTTTGTTTGTCTTAGGAAACCCTGACTACTTGAGATGTGCCAGATCATGATCCATCTTTTGATGTATAGCTCTGATTCTTTGCATTCTAAATCAGCTCTGGCCTAAATTATGTAATTAAACATTCCTTAAATTTTTATACAGATCTGCTTAGGCTTTCATTTGTGTTTGAATTTTTGGTAATATTTACATTTCTTGTGTATCCTTGCAATGAATTTGTAGAGGAAAATATTTCACCAGCAGTCTTTCATGTAGCTGTACTCTATGTCCCTTAAAGGCAAATATTGTTAAGATTTTTAAGGGATTGTTTCAAGAGGTTCATTCTGGAGACATACTAAAAAAACGGCTGGAGCTTAAAAAGAGGCATTTTTTTAGATGATAGGAAAGAGTTCAGATCTGAATTCATCTTGTCCCTCAAAATCAAAGAACTGTTACGCACACTGATATCCTTTATATTTTTCTGAGATTTTTTTGTGTTCTTCATTCCCTTCCCATACCGTTCCCGTTTTTCATCTGGCAACAGAGAAACCTAATAATAAACCATTGGCATTCACAATTATACACTGAAGGCACAGCCATAAGGCTATCCAAGGGTAGACTTTATTAGGCTGACCCACTCCAAAAGCCAGTCTTAATGGATTGTATAGGCTGGAGAATGTATTGATGTGCATTTCCTATCTGGAATCCATAGCTGAGGTAATCCTGGAAGCAGATGGTCTTCAATCTGCTCATCAGAGAAGCAAAACAAAGCAAGGGAAAGGCAAGGCAAGGGGAAGGCAAGGCAAGGTAAGGAAAGAAAAAAAGCAAGGCAGGAAAATGGAGAAGAATGGGAAAGGAAAGGAAGAAGGAGAGGGAAGGAAAGGAAAAAGGAGAAGGAAGGAAAGGAAAAAGGGAAGGGAAGGTTCTGGGAAGGTTCTAGGAAAGGAAGGGAAGGGAAGGTTCTGGGAAGGTTTCGGGAAGGTTCCAGAAATGTTCCGGGAAGGGAAGGTTTCGGGAAGGTTTCGGGAAGGTTTCGGGAAGGTTTCAGGAAGGGAAGGGAAGGGAAGGGAAGGCAAAAGTACTTCTGTGATTTATACATCAAATCTTCCATGGCTTTATTTTTTATTATCTCCAGGGGTTGGTCCATTTACATGGCAGATGGTCAGAAAGGAGTTTCTGACTCTATTGCTGGCAAAGGGGCTGATGTGCAGCGGCTCATTAAGAAAAACATTGTCATTAGGAGCTTTATTCTGAGATGAAAAGTATCCCTTTGGCATGAAGACCAAACCCATAACTCTATGTTAATGTAGAATGAAGAGAGACTAATGAAATCTCTGTAGATCACCAGCAGTGGAAGCAATTTGAGGCTGTAATGAACCCTGAAATGCTATCTGGCTTGCCATGTGAAGTGATTTTTGACATTTWAAAAAAAAAAAAGAATAAGAAAATTCAGTGTATCAGCAATGCTTCAGAGACTAGAGGATGCCTCAGGCTATGCTTCATTCTTCCTAGACATGCTTTGTATATCTCATCTTACTATTTAACATTAAATAAACCATCCAAGGAATAGCAATAAAATTAATTAAGGATATTGCTATGGTTTTTTCTCCTCCTATTCATTCATATAAAACCTGTTACTTGGAAGAGTTGGAAGCACAGCAAAGAGCTGCTTTGATTTTAACTTCAGTTGATGACTGATATGGATCACAGGGTATGTAGAAACCTTTGGTTGAACACTTTTATTGAAGTATTAAAAATAATCTCTCATTCCACTAAGCATTCCACCAGTGTTTTTTCATTTAGATTCCAAGACTGAAAATAATAATGATCTACTCCAAGGAAAATATCAATCAGATGATTTTGCATGCCAAATAAAGGAATGAAAATTTAATATTAGTAATTTTGATACAAAATTTCTTCTGAACTCAACACTGCAGCACTATACTGTGTAAGAAGAGTTGGATGTGTCACAGCATCATAGAAAACTTCCCAGTCAGATGAGGCATATGCTGTCCTCAGAACGTATTTCTGTACTCTGTCTCTCTTGCAATGGATGCATTTGAAAGAATAATCTGAACATTTAATATATGACTCTGAGTTGAGTAAGTTGAATTAAGTGAAAAATTCAGTTGTGTTGTCATATCTGGTCAAATGGAAAGTACTTTGCATTTAGCCTACAACCCCTTCCCTCAAATTTTATGGATTAAGGTAAGAACGCCTAAAATAAGTGAAGAATCTTTATTTTCCTGCAGCTAGTTTCTAAGAAAATTCTATCCTCTTCATCTGATACAAAGAAAAATTAAAATTAGGCTTCAGGAGATGGTCAGGATTTCTTTTTGAGACACCACCTTTCAGATGTTCTGAAATAGTGGAGGGTTTTTTTCCTCTAGAAATGAATTTATCTATTTCAACAGAGTTCTAAATAATTTTACTTTCACAGGTAAGATTATGCTGTTCAAAAGTGAGACATAAGTTTTTTAATTGCTTGGACCATCCATGCATGGAAAACAGATGGTCAGTTAAAACAAAGAAGAAACAGAACTTGGCAGGGTGAAAACGCTTAAAATTATATAAGCAAACAATTTTGATTAACACCTGCTTCATGATTTAGCTGAAACCTCTGCTGACAAATATTGCTTGGCGTAAGGTCAATACAGATAGGCGTGGAAGAGAGGCATGTATGTATGAATCTGTTTAAGTACATGTACTACTTATTTGATAAACTGTTGAGTTGCAAGATAATAAACATTATCATGCAGTTTCAACTGCTTTCTTACTCCTGCTCATTTATCTGTCTTTTTTGGATTTGTGCACAGGATTGCAAGGCAGAATTGGAATATAACTTCACGTGACATTGTTGTTCTTCTGGTGAAATGAAGCAACTCAGTGCATGGCAAAATGGGCTCATTTAGCTGCCCACCAGTTTAATCTGACACATTAATCTCATGACCTTTTTGTGTGTCAAACCCTCTGAGAGAATGCCTAGCTAGTCTCTGAGTGCCTGCCTTTCAGTATTGTTTACACACCTAATGTTACAGGCCGACATCTGGTGGGATTTTCTTTAGCTTTGAGGCAACAAAATGAAAGGATTTTAGAGCCCAAATGCTGCAGTAAAATCTGCAGCCCTTATCTATCCTTACTTGCATATTTAGGCGCAAAAGCTCCTTTTCTTCATAGGAAGGCAGAAAAGAAACATCAGTAAGAGTGGTGTAAGAAAAAAGCAGGTGGTATTCCTTGAATTTAGGTCATATTTTTTCAGCAGTTACTTCTGCTCTCAGATGCTCATTGGTAAGTCTTTCTATTGTTTTGCTGAAGTAGACTGTTAGTAGGATAAGTAGTACTCCACTCTTCCTCTCTGGCYGCAGCCTGACAAAGGGAAAGATGAAGGTAGAAATAACATCCGTGTGGCCTGATCTTTAGTTGATGAAAACCCACCATTGGTATCCTCATTCTTAAATCAATCAGAGTTTCAATTTAGATAATTTTCCCTCCTATTTTGTGTTTGTAGCTGAAAAATCTCTGGATTTTCTGATGCAGCCACCAGGCAACCATTGTAGTGGAAGAAAGCATCATGAGGGGTGTACTTTTCTCATAGACCGAAGAACAAAGGCCTACAATTATCTTCCTTAATATTTATGGTTTAACTTTATTGTTTCATTTCAAAAATCAGTTTTACATTTAGCAAGGTAGAACAAAATACCATCAGTCTTATAGGCAATGACAAGCTTCAACACACAAGTACATAGAGATTAAACATACAGCACGGAAAGTAACAAAAAATAAAGCATTCATCTGTTGATTTGTTTGACCTATGAATGGAATGGAATGGAATAGAATAGAATAGAATAGAATAGAATAGAATAGAATAGAATAGAATAGAATAGAATAGAATAGAATGGAATGGAATGGAATGGAATAGAATAGAATAGAATAGAATAGTTCCAGCTGGAAGGGACCTACAGTAATCACCTAGTCCAACTACCTGATAATTTCAGGGCTGACCAAATGTTAAATCATGTTCAACATGGGGAGATTTGGGGTGTCAACCATCTCTCAAATTAGCTTGTGCCAGTGTATGACCTACCTCTTGGTAAAGAAATGTTTCTTGGTGTCCCATCTAAACTTCACATATCGCAACATTGAGCCATTCTTACTGAACCTCATGGAGAAGAGCTCAGCATTTCTCTCTGCCCTTACTTCTCCTTAGGAAGGTGCAATGTCATCAGGTAACTCACAGCCTCCTTTTTCCACATTAGAGAAGCCCAAAGTCCTCAACCTCTCCTCAGAGGATATACCTCTCGGCTCTCTCCCCAGCTTGGTTTTCCTCCTATGGAAGCATTCAAGGACCTTGGCATGCTCCTGCAGTGGTGGGGCCCAGCAGTGTGCTCAGTTAAGGCTGCACCTGTGCTGAACACAGCTGAACTGGCTGGCCATATTTCTTTTGATGTACTCCAGGATGTGGCTTGCCATCTTGGCTGCCTGGGAACACAGCTGCCTCCACTTGAGCCTGCTGCCAACCAGCAGGTCCCTACCTGCGGGGCTGCTCTCCAGCCACTCCTCTCCCAGCTGAGACCCGTGCTAGGCATTACTGCCTCCCAGCACTTGGACTGGTTAAATTTCATGCCATTGATGCTTTAATCTATCCAGATCCCCCTGCAAGCCCTCTTGTCTCTTAAGTGAGTCAACACCACCTCCTAATGTGTTATTATCAACAAACTTGCTAATGGGGTACTCCACTCCCACATCCAGATAATGGATCAAAATATTGACCAGCCCAGGAGCGAGGACTGAGCCCTGAAGAGCACCACTGGTTGCCGCTCAGTGCAGAAGGATTCTGTGAGGGACAGTAACAAAAGCACTACTAAATGCAAAAAATAGCACATCCACCACATTCCCTTCATCTTGGGTGGTTGATCTTAGGCTGAAGGAGATCAGATTTGTTAAACAGGACTTTCCTTTGTGAACACATGCTGACTGTGCCTGATTGAGTTGTTCTTTAAATGCCTTTTGGTGGCACCCAGTCTACCCATCTTCTCCACATTTTTTCAGGTGTTGAAGCTAGACTCACAGGTGTATAGATTCCTGCATCCTCTCTCAT
The DNA here is from genome assembly GCA_014549065.1 of Cardinalis cardinalis. Classification (NCBI taxonomy): domain Eukaryota; kingdom Metazoa; phylum Chordata; class Aves; order Passeriformes; family Cardinalidae; genus Cardinalis; species Cardinalis cardinalis. The sequence continues at coordinate 228,798 of JACDOX010000519.1, read as the reverse complement.
ACCTTAAACTGGAACAGCAGGGGCCAGCGCCCTAGTCAGTTAGGAGTTCCTTAGACTTTTCAGACTTTTGATCGCTGATGGAGAAAATTCCTGCCATAACACCCCCCCATCTACTTCAGTTCTCTGACTTGCATCCCATCAGGGCCCATAGACTTGTGAACATTCTGCTGATATAGCTGGTCTCTAACAAGTTCCATGACCAAACAAATGGGAAGTCACTGCTCCCACACTCTTGGGAAAAGGCAGTCCAAAATCTATCAGTATAACTAAAGACTGAGGCAAAAATCCCAAACAAATCACTGAATGCCTCACTTCATCTTCACCTTTTTGTCAGGTGGACATATCCGGTTGACATTGTCAACAAGCATTACTATTAACTTAGACATCCTCTTGCTGTTAACATCCTTGAAGACCTTTCCTTCTTGTCAGACACAAAACTGACCAGTTTCAAATTTGTTGGTTCATGCCTTTCATGCCTTCCTAGTGCATAAACGCACACCCCAGGTCTGTTATCTTCCTACAAAGACTGTCCTTGCTCCAGAGACCCTACAATTCCTTTTCTCCTCTGGAGCTCTGTGAGGACTTCCCTGTTCAGCCCAACTGGCCTTCTTGCTTTCCTTAGGGCACAATGGAATTGTTTCTTGTTTCTAAAACAAGGTTCTTAAGATTGACAAGTGCTCACGATCTCCTCATCCAACAGATTTCTTGGTTACTTTGCTAAGTAGCTCCATGGATGACTTGAGAAGTGAGGGCAACACAATACACCTTTTTTTTTAAAACAGACTGGCYTTGGTCTAGGGCCAATCTTGAATGGTGTCTCTCACCGCAGAGTTTATTTTCTGATTGCTTGTAGGATATCACCACAGCTCACTAATGTACTCCTGGAAAATTGAAAGTGATATTGATGGAGTGCCAGCCCTGCAAACAGGAGAATGGAATGGAATGGAATGGAATGGAATGGAATGGAATGGAATGGAATGGAAT
>JACDOX010000519.1:13488-227594 GCA_014549065.1 Cardinalis cardinalis | reverse complement strand
AAAAGAAAAAGAAAAAGAAAAAGAAAAAGAAAAAGAAAAAGAAAAAGAAAAAAAAAAGAAAAAGAAAAAGAAAAAGAAAAAGAAAAAGAAAAAGAAAAAGAAAAAGAAAAGAAAAAGAAAAAGAAGAGAAGGTGAGAAGGGGAGGGGAGGGGAAAAAGTAAAGGGAAAATAGGAAAGGGAAAAGGAAATGAAAGAGGAAAAGAGAAAGGAAAGAAGAAAAGGAAAGATTATTTCAGTATGGAGGAACTTATAATGACTATTTATTCCTGAGGAGGAGGGCTTATTAGAAGTTAAAGCCCACTATGAAGCTCAGTAGTTGTGGAGAGCAGGGTCTGGGTCTGAGGATGCAGAAATAGGCACACACAGGTTCTTCTGGCAACTCTTTGCTACTAATGGGTGCTACAGGGACCCAGCACTCAGCATTGTAGCATCAGAATATTGAAAACATATCAATTGTGACTTTTCCTCTGCTGCTGTAGATTAGTGAGTGTTTGCTCCGGTCAAGGATTTAGCTGAGTTAAATGGAGGGATAATGAATCACTGTGCTGCTACAACACTGCACCTCTAAACCGAGTCACTGTCTCCTGAATCCTCTGAGTCACTGTATCTTGAYTCCAGCAGAAAGTCAGCTGTAAAACAAAGTGCTTGTTGCACCATTGCAGCTAGTCATGTGTGTTGGTGGATGCAGGAAACCCCTGCACTTCTATATGAGTGTAAGTTTATATCCATGTGATAAAGAAGATAGTTCTAAACTCAGAAGTTGTTCAGAAATAAAAAGAGATTGACAGGGAAAGGACCTGATTTTTAGGGTGACAGGGTTTTAGGACATCCTCCCACACAAATATTCACAAGGCAGATCCGCCTCACTTCTGCTATACTGCACAGTAGGAAATTATCTAGAACTAATTCTACTATGAATGTTGACAGAACAGATATTTTTCCTTGTGACATCTAATATCCCAGCATATCTGTTAATCATGCAGGCAGCATGAGCTATTTCTGCACAGGGAAGGAATACAAGGTAGCAGTGTTATTAAATACCACAGAGTTGTTTTCACCAGCTGCATGTGTTATTTAAAGCTAGGTTTATGTAAAGAGCTGGGTGTCAAAGGGTATGACAAACAAAACTCGATTATATGTCAGACCTTTAAATAAAACAAATTCTGCTCAGTTGAAATGTGCACATGCAAATTAGTAATTTGGTATTTAACTAACATAGTAATCAATTTAAAGGCTCCAGACATTTAAGATTTTATTTATCCATTTATTTCCTACTGCCCATCTGGTGTGCATGCCAGAAATGGTAATATTCTACAAGCCAAATGAGAAAAGCATAAAAAGCAAAATAAAAAAAACCCTCAGACAGCCAGATTCACTCTGTAAGGTCTCCCCCATAGAATCCCTTAGATGGAATTACCTAATTTTTCAATATGATAGGGATAAAATATATAGGTTTGGGTTTGATGTTTTTATTTTTGTTCTTGTTTTTTTTTGTTTGTTTGTTTGTTTTTTGGGGTTTTTTTTATATTTCAGAAGTGAACAAAGGTTCTGATGATTATTCAAGTCAAGTACATATAATGCTCTTTCCTCCTTATCCTGACATATCATCCTGACCTAACAAAGTTTATACAAATAACTCTCTCTTCATATTTATTCTCCGTGATTCTTATTCCAGGTAACAGAATTAAATATAGATCTCACTTTTGAGGATAATGATCCTCTAAAATTAGTTATGGAAACCTCAAAAGTAGTAACCAGGATGTGAATTCAATGACCCCTACTTAAATAAAACAAACAACAAAACACAGCCAGAGGAGTAAATAGAGCTCCTCTTTCATAGTATCTTAACAACTGGGGCTCTTATCAGATGGTTGTACTCAGGACTATATTTTACATGAAACAATAGCCTGGAATCTTTAAACAGTCCTCAGAGAAGGTTTTGGAAGATATGTCAGTCTACTGCCAGCCAAATGTCAACAGGACTAGACATCTCTTGTATTTCAGTCAGCAAATGCTTAAAATCTCTCAGCTAAATGGAAGAAGAAAATGGGTGGAAAACTCTTTCACATAAGTTACACTTCATATTATTGTTTACATTTTGAGAAAGGTAGAAAGGATTGATATATGAAGAAATTAATTTTTTATTTCATTCCAACACTACTCAATATTGACTGTAACCAAGTGCTACAATACCGAGATGCAGGAAAAAGCTTGGAGGAACCACAAGTGTATTTTTCTAAAAATGTTAACACTGCTGGTTTTGGACAGAAAACAGAGCTGTGAAACCTCTGTGCAAGCTGTGCTTTCCAGTTACAGTGAATGAAGCATCTGAGTCACAGAAAAGAATGAATTTTGATTTGCATAGGCGTCTTATGTATTTGTCATGGTCTAACGTAGGAAGTTCTGAGTTTAGGCAGACATCTTTAAACTGGACTGTGCAAGCACTGCAGTTTTACATCTACCACCTGTTTCTAGGCAGATACCTTTGGGTGCAGGGTATGGCAAGGAGCATCTAACATGATGCCATGGATTGTGTTCCAGCAGTCAAGTACTTAATCCCATTTGTAGCTGGGGGCCAGGTTTTCAAAGGAGTACATTAAAAATCTGTTTCAAATGAAACTGGATGCTTTTGGACAGTTCTTGGTTGTCTGTGAAAAACTGAGGAATTTAATAATTAGCTAATGAGTAGCTCTTGTTATTTAGACTTGTTTCCAGTCATGCAGTTTTAGAAGGACCTAAGGAAATGCTGCTGAGGAGAAACAGGTATCTCTACTGTATAACAGAACTAGAAAGGTGAAGTAAAGCTTTTCACTACTATTTTGCTCCTTTATTCATAAGAAAGTTTGCTTCTCTCAAGCACCAGAAAGATTAAAAGTTGTTCAATAAATATTAAATATAAAAGCAACTTATGGACTATGATAGTTAGATTTGTGTTCTCATTGTACATATTTTTGGTACATCAAAAAACTACACCCTGTCTCTTCTTTATATACATAAAATCAACAATAATTTAAAAAAAATTGTAGACCTTAACTGCTATTAAAAAATAAATAAAATTCTAAGGTAAATAAGCTCACTTTCTAGGTCCCTCTTATATAACGTCATACAGAATCCTTCTATTGTAATTTTGCGTAATGCAGTGCATCTTGTTTGTGTTGATACTAATGACTTTATAATTAGAGAACAGAAGGGAATTCTGCACAAGATGAAGGAACAAGACAATATGTGGACTACAAGGGACCTATGACAACTTGGTTCAAGCCTCATGACTCTAAATGAAAATTAGGCCAAATCCTACTCCTCCACAGACCTGTTTGCCAGTAGAGGAAGTCAAGGGTAGTCAGTAACTACTATAACTCTTCAAAAGGAGCTGTGAGTACTCTGACTGTTCCTGCCTGAGACCAGAGAACATAGTTCAAAACCCTACTTCTAACTAAATGCTATGAAATCATCTCAATAGATGCCTACTCGAGCACAGGTTTTTATATGGCCTTTTTAATGTTACCCCAGCGGCAAAATATGTTCAGATAAAGCTAAACAATGAAATAAAGAAAAATATCTGCCACTCATTATTGCCAAAATTTATAGATTTGTGCTCAGAGAAATCTGAAATTATTCTTTTAAAGTGTGAAACAGGGATTATGTTCAACAGGAAAAACTCCTGCTCTGAGCATACCTTTTTTTATTATGTCATTTTCATCAATAATAGCCCTGGGACTTTGTTTTTTCAACTGTCTCACACTGTCTGGAATTTTAGGTCCTGTCATCTGTGCAGTACTAATACATTTCTATGCAAGAAACACCTGCTTAGTACTGTTAAGTGTCAGGAGGCCAGCCAGCTTTGATATCCAGCTACTTTGAAAACCTTTTGTATAAGGGGTACTGTATGAAAGACACCTATAAAAAATTAATGACTCATGCTTCCAATCTCAAACAGCAGGAACATGCTCAAGAACCTCACTTTCCATTTCTGCTAAAGACTGTATCAACATGAGCATTTCTGTTATCATGTTGTGTAAAATATTTTCTTTTGAGCAACAACAAATGCAGCACACTTTTCGGTGGGAATCCTAGATATTAACCGTAAATTATTCTGCTTAAAGGTATAGAGTGCCTCCGGGCCTAACAATACCACAAAGTAATGAGAGTATAAATATGTCCTCTCAGTGAAGGATAGGAGAAAAAATAAACAATTATTGTCCTTGGTTGCATTTTTGTGCATTGTAAATCTTAGTATGGATAAAATTTAACATGTTAGATGATGATCATTACTGTTCTGATGACCAGCCATACATGATATAGGCAATAAAAGTAAAAATACTTTAGCTCCAACAAAAATAATTGAATACTTGCCAAACCTCTGAGTCTCATGATTTGGAGGCAATGACAATGGCACCTCTCATGACAGTTGAAATTAAAACCTTTGTTGGATTTGGTGGGCAAGTGTAACCATCTGAAGGAGATAATAAAAAAAATGTGGTGCAGGACCCAAGTGAAGTTCACTCTAACACCCAAGCGCAACATCTACTTGTGCTGTGTTTGAGCTGTTGTGGAGAAGATGACACATTTACTCAATGGCCAAAGAGTCTATAAATACATTAGTGCTTTAATTTTGCAACCAGGAATCCTGACTGGTCCTTTTTTTCCTCCTCCCATGCTACCTTCACTGTTCTTCCAGGCATGAAACCATGAAACTCCTTACTGTCAATCAAATTGCTCTGAAACTGCTGCACTGACAACACCTTGCTGGGTTCTCTTGAAATTTTCCTTACAAATTATACTAAAAATAAATTAACTTTTTTTTTTATTCTTCCCTTGTCTATTTGCAAGTGTCCATGTAATGTTATTAGGTCATTACTTCATTTTCTTTTCATTAAATATCAACCAGCTACAGCTCCCTAATAAAAGCAGGGCAAAAGAAAATAATTCCTCCATCTTTGACACTACTAAATAGATCTTTTTGGATCTGAGTGCCTTAATCACATGGAAACCAACACTGCTCTGTATGATGAAATTCACTGTCAGTGAACTATTTAAAAAGCAGCGCAAGTGTGATTGACAAGAGGTTCCCTGCTGCAAGAACAAGCAAGCAATATTGAGGTTTCACATTTCTTTGCATTTTGATTACTGGACAACATATAACTGGGCTGAGTAAAACATTGTGCTCTCCTACTTCCATAACAAAAGCCAGCTGAAAAATAAGAACTGAATAGTTGCCATCACCCACCTCAGCCCATAAACTGGTTAGATATGGCCAAACATAGGAGTAAGTGCTTTAAGGACTCTCTTAAAATGGCATATTTAATGTTTTTGAATTCATATGTAAGAATATAATGTATTGTTTACATATGTAATACACAGACACCCATTGTATCTGAGGGGTGAAAGAGATATTTTGTCTGTCTTGCTATAATATCTCTGATAGTGAACGGTATAAGAAGGAATTTAAGAAACATCACACATGGAAAAGCTTTTCCCTCATTATATTTTGTGGCAGGCAGCAAGTTCAGGATTTTCTAAGCTGTATAGTACACCCAGGTCATTGTTGTGGAAAAGTTGCAGATGGATTTGTCCTTAATGAATTTGGCTTATGACTTTTCAAAGATATTTTATGCTCTTGGTCTCTGTTTAGTGACTACCTCAATTTATTTCAGTGTTGTGTAAAGAAGTCCTGCACTGAGGAAATAGATGGAGGAAATTTCCTTGCTCTCATAGCAAGTGACCATAAACCTAAGCAAACTCAAGTTCCCTGTCTGTCACTTAGCTGTTGACCTTGTTCTGAATTTAACAGCAAAAATATGTGTAGCATTATTATTATAATACTTTTGTCTTCTAATTACCAGGAGCATTTAAAATGCCATAACACCTGAAAATATCAAAGGTAATAGGAACTTTATAAAGTAAATTGCTAGTACCAAATTAATCCCTTGTGTCCCTCTGCTGAAACCAGTAATGAAGTATGAAGTAATGCCAGGGAGGAATCTGGGACACAATTTTTAAAACATTATCTAGCACAAATTAATTGTATTCCAAAGGCTTTTAAACCATGTTAGATAAGCTACACAGTCAAGGCTAATCTTATTATAGTGACATAGAAATGTTAGAACTACATTACAGAGAATTTAATTCTGCTTCTATATGGCTTATTTAGGTACCCATTATCTTCATTTTCTGCCCTACAGAAGTGCAGTAGAAGCTAAAAAACAAACCCACTTACATCTGTCACTTCAACTTAGTCTTGATTCTGTAGTGTAATTTTGATCATGGTCAGAAAAGAAAAAACAATCAGCAAGAAAAAGGTTTGATCTTCAATGCACCTCTGCCTCCTCTGTCATTCTTCTTCCCTCCAAACTGTGTTCTGAAAAAGAGAAACAGCAAAGAGCTAATTAAAAAAAAAATTAAAAAGCTCAAGTTTGGAGAAATGTTAGAAATCAGCTAGGAAAACTTACAGCTCAATACATTTATGAATTTGGAAATGAAAGGATAACGGTAAAGCATAGAGGAGAATTGATCTCATTTTTTGAGATAAGATGAAGGTGTGATTGTTAATGAAAGGAAAATGTAACTTGGTAATAGAAGTGCCCATGGCAACACTATAAATTCCATATTGTTAGGGTAGAATTAAGGTAGAAAGGAACATAATCAATGCAAAGAAAATCTTTCTTTTGCTTTTGATATTAAATTCATTAATTGTTTTGTTGTTTCAAACTGGTATTGTTAGCCTTTGTTGAATTTTTTTTTAAAGTTCATCCTCTACTGAATGAATTTGAGAAACAATTACTGAGAAAGAAGACAGAACAGAAGAGCTGGGAAATGGTGAACTCTAAGATGATCAAAAGATAAAAAGATAAGTCTAAAAAAGCTGATTTTTTATTTTGTGACATATTTTTAGGGCATATGCCAAAGTACTGATTCAAAACATGCGACTGGTGACAATCAACGCTCTTTCCTAAAGGGCAAATTGTGCCTGACAAATTTGGTGGCCTTCTGTGATGGGGTTACAGAGGCACTGAATGATACAAGAGAGCATAGTATCAGCTGCTGGGACTTGTGCAAAGAGTTTGACACTATCCCACACATCCATCTTCTCCTCCGACTAGAGAGACACATATTTTATGGATAAGGACTTGGCTGGATGGTTGCACTCAAAGAGGTGTGGTCAGCAGCTCGGTGTCCAAGAGGAGAACAGTAAAGAGTGGCATATCTCAAGGGTCAGTACTGGGACCAGCACTGCTTAACATTGTCACTGATGGGGAGAGTGAGACTGAGAACACCCTCAGCAAGTTTGCCAACAAGACAAAGCTGGGTGATGCAGGAAGAATTGCGGTCCACAGGGAGTTTGGCAGTATTGAGAGATGGTGCTGCGTAAACTTAATATAATTCAACAAGGCCAAGTGTGAGGCTCTGTACATGGTTTGGGGCACCTCCACAAGCAAATACAGGCTAGATGGAGAATGTGACTGGGAGCGGTTCTAGGGAGAAGGACTTTGTGGGTGTTGGTATATGAAAAGTTTGACATGACCTGGCAATGTGAACTGACAGCCCATAAAACCAATGACCTCCTGGGCTGCATCCAAAGCAACTATTCCCTATCCAACTGGGCAAGGGAAGGGATTCTGGCCCTCTGCTCTGCTCTGCTCTGCTCTGCTCTGCTCTGCTCTGCTCTGGTGGGACCTCACCACCCAGCTCTACAGCTCTAGGTATGGGAAGGACACAGACTTGCTGAAGCAGGTCCAGAGGAGGGACAGGAGGATGATCGAAGGGATCGCTTCCAACAAAAGCTGTTCTATGATTCAATGACTGTTAAAAGAGTTGCTGAAATCCTACCTACTTTGCAATCAGGAGTTACATTCTTTAACTCAATTCTTTGGATGTGGAAGAACAGGGTGTCAAAATCTCATCCCAACTTGTTTTCAATATGCATAACATTATATGCTTGGAAAACGAAGCATTGTCAGATGCAAAACGAAGCATTGTCAGATGCAGCAGTCAAGCATGAGTTCATGCCGGCTTGCTCAGGGCTTTGTCTTTTTGGGACTTGAGGACCCCTGAAGAGAGTTTATCCCAGGAATTTAATTATCATAGTTCAAAAAGTACTTGCTTTAAGGAAAAAATAGGAGGAGATTAAAAAATTCTTCTTTTTCTTCGCCTCAAAACTGCCTAAGTGTATTGATTAGATTAGATTAATTAGTAATTGGTAAAAAGAAAATACAACTGGGAGCATAAAATGTAGCCGTATCTTTATATGTGCTGTGGCTTCCCCAACCGTGCCAAAGATGGTGATCTGTCATGTGCTCACATTGAGTATCTGATGGCATGGTGTTCTGGCTCCTTCTTTTATTTCTTTGATGCAAAATGGCTTATAAATCTAGTATAGAATGGCAATTAAAATGTTCCTCAGCAGAAGAACCTGTGGATTAGTGCAGAGAGCAAGGAAAGCCTTTTCTCTGGGATGTTTCATCCTCATTTTAAAGCAGGAGGAGGATGTCAAGGTGTGACTGAAAAAAGCATATTCCACATATTCACAGTCATCTGATATTTTTACTGGGGATTAGAGTAATTGTTAACTTAATGTGTTTGGGTCTATTGTAGCACATATTGATGCTCTTCTCTTGAGTAAAATTTTCAGTGGCAGTCAGAATTATTGTAATAAGTAGTAGATTTAAACCAGAGTACAGGCTGTTAGGAGATAGCTCCATGGAAAGGTCAACTGAAAGCTTAGTAGCAGTCAAAAAGTCAGCATCTTGCAAATTATTAAGAAATGGACAGTGGAAGTTATTAAGCTGCTAAAATGCACACCAATTTCTTCAATACTGACTATAACGTAGCTTTTTACATCCCCAAGACGCTGTATAAGAATTTAAAAAGTTTCAGAGGGAGAAGATGAGGCACAGAGCTGCACTAACTGTGCAGAGCAGCTAATGCAAAGGACTCTACACCTACGTGGTAGATACCTTGGGAGTTTTCCTTACAGCCATATATTTCTGCTATGCACACAGTTCAAAGCTTTCTGCTTATTGCAAACCTCAACAGGTTGATTGTTTTTGTCTGGAAAAAAATCTAGTTCTTATGTGTCAGAATTGTTCAGTGTGGAGTGAAAGCTACAAATGGGACTCTCTTAAAATCTGCCTTTACTGTTAGAATCAAAATGCTGTAGATGCTGTGGAAGGTGATCAAGGGCAGGTCAAGGGTAGAACAAGGGTATCTTCCTCAGGGGTTACAATGAAGATAAGCAAGCAGCTGTCTGTCCAGAAGGGAACCTGAAAGATGATTAAACTCTTGGATAGCATAGACAATGAAAAAAGTAATTTATTGTCTACCAGTACTTCTGCTGAAAATAACCTCTATGAAGTACTTGATAAACATAGCAGGGGAGTAGTTCAAAACTGTCAAGAGGAAAGGACTCTTCTTACTGCAACAGGGTCTGATACAGACTCTAGGATTCTATATGGACTCAGGAGAAGAGAAGTTTAATTTATGGAAAATAATCCATAAATAGAAAAATTAACTCTAGCCCAGCAAATTCCTTAACTGAAAAGGGTGGAGCTGCTGGGGTTTTTTTTGCGAAGAATCACATCCTGTTTGCTCTGTTTTAGTGTTCATCCATCACTTACACTTCTGACTTGGGACACTCTTAGAAAGAGGTTACTCAGTAAGACAGACCTTTGATGGTCTGATACTGTTTGGCTTTTCTTATAGCAATAAATATATGCATTTGATGTTCTTTTCAGGCACTGCAAAATTGTAGAGTATCTGTCTAATTTGTTGGGTTCTGAGTGTTCTTAACAATGGTTTCTGATCCTAGTGATCTCTCAGGATTGAAATTTCACTTTAATTAGATAGAAACAGTTGGAAATATAAATGAATTCTAAACCCCAGGTATCATTTCATTTCATACTGTCTGCAGGTCAGACTTAGACTGGATTTAAATCCACATTTATTGAACTGTGATTGAAACAGTAAGATAATTCCCTCAAACCTAATAAATTAAAATAAGTTCTTTTAATATGTGTTCTAAAACACTGGAATCAGAAAATAAATATAATTTAATTTTTCTTCTCTTTAAATAAATACTTCCTTTTATGCCTTGGATTTTCTTTTGTAAAGGTTTTTCCTTTCATCACAACTTTGTTTTGCTAATTTAATTATTTAGAAAACAGCTGAGGAAATCAACTTTCTCTGAATGTACTCTTTTACATTAGGATCCAAATCTATTTGCTTTGATTTAATAAGTATTTTTTTCATGATACTGTGTACAAATAATATTCATCATGTTCTGGATTTTACAGAGGAACTTGAGAAATACTGTGCTTACAGCATTAGGTTTATTGTTGTTTTATCCGCAATGGAAATATTTTATCCAGTGTTTCATTTAGTCTCTGCTGCATTTCAGGAGAGAGAAGGTATAAGTATTTACTTGCTATACTGTAGAATTAAGCAGTCTTCTCATAATAAAAATTTAATTTTATTTAGTTTTGTTTTTTTATGGTTACAGTCAATTTATTTGTAGTGACAGATGACCAAGGAGTGTCAGGTGGTTCTAAAGACTTTTTTTGAATGGGATGTAAGAGATTATGAATACTTGTGTAAATTAAGGGTCTTATGGTCTTACACGTCTCAGCCTTGCTTAGGAGAAAAACACAAGGAAGAGAACAGCACTTTGCTGCTGCATGTTTAATACTATTGGTTGTCTTAAGGTTTCTGAAGGAAACAGCGGTCAATGACCCTTGGTATCAGCAAGTAGGTACTGGCCACTATAAGTTGTTTGGGATGTTTTTTGGGCTTCTTTTGTTTTCTGGGGTTTTTTTTGGTATCCCGAGAGGACTTAGCCCATTATAAACTTGCCTACTTAAACATATGAGTTCAATTTCCTTATGCAGTGGTATCAATACCTTCCAATGAACTGCATAAATAACATGAGCAATTCTGAAGTAGTTTTCAAAGAACTCCCAACTGTGATCATGAAAATGGGGAAGCAGTAACTGTGCCAAGAGAAGTGCTGGAAACGTGTACCTCAGCCTCCAAAAATCTAACACAGGATTAAGCGTTCTTCTGTATGGTTCTCCAAATTTTGATTATAAGAGATAATGTTAACAATATGCACTATGAATTAGTTTTGAACACAAAAGTCAGCATTTCTGAAGAGCCCGCATTTTATGTCCTAAGGTACAAACCTGCAGTTTAAAAAGTTTACAATGCTAGAAAAACCTCTAGGGTCAGTACAACTAGATTCAAACCCACGGTTATCTATTAATATTCTTTTCTCTGCCAGACAAAAATGCAACTTAGTGTTATGTTTTGAGATGCATTTGTAAAATAAAACACCTGTTTTAAAACCCCKTCTGAATCACAACCCTGCTTATTTAATCAAGTACTTATTGTATAAGACTGAAAAGAACATGTCAAATATGAGAAGTGACGAGAAGTAGAACATTCTTATTCTTCTATTTTTTTTCCCAGGTTTGTCACAGGATCAGCTTTTGGCATGAGATGAAATTACTGCCTCCATAGTAGAGGGATGTGATATTCCCCCTCTGCTCTACTTTGATGAGATGTCACTTGGAGTACTGTGCTCTGCTCTGGGGTCTTCCAAGACATGGACCTATTGAAGGGAGTCCAGAGGAGGGCAATGAAAATTATCAGAAACACATCTCCTGTGAGGAGAAGATCAAGAGTTGGGGGTTTTCAGACAACAGACGGCTCCAGACACACATTTTTGTGGCCTCTCAAGAATTAAACTGGGCTAGAAAGATGGGAACAGACTTTTTTACAGATCCTGAAACAACAGGACAAGGGGCAGCATTTTTAAATAAAAAGATAGTTGATTTGGGTTAAATGAAAAGAAAAACTTTTTACAATGAGTGGTGAAACACTGTAATGGGTTTTTCAGAGAGGCGCTATGTGCCCTGTGTTTTCAAGGTCAGGTCAAAGGCACTCTGAAAAACCTGGGCTAGTTGAAGATGTCCCTGCTCATTGCAAATTGTTTGGACTAGATGACCTTTAGCTCTTCTGTTATAGTTTGATTAAAATAAAAAATCAGAGTGATCCATTATTTTTTTCATAGATGGCATTTCCTGACTGTCATGCTGCTTGAAAGCTTTGTCCACAAGGAAGGCACAGAACATGAGAGTTTATGGATTGCTGTACTGGACCAGATCAGACTAATCTAGTTTTGATGTTTATTGTGAGATAAAATATACAAGAAGTAAATGTGAAACAACTTCCAAGCATCACATTCTTTTAGAGGAAGCCATTTTGGTACAATCTTGCTGAGTGCTGTGCATTTCCCTTGCGCTGTAGGGGCCTATATCCATCCTTACATGTTAACTATATTATCTGAGAGGCACTATCACTGTTGCTGCTTGGCCATTGGTGCCTCTTGTAGTGAGCTGATACTACTTTTATGGGACACAAGGGAAACTTCTTGCAGCTTCTCGTATAAGCCACCCCTGCAACCCTTTTGCCACCAAAACCTTATCATGCAAACTCGTTATATTCCATGTCTAGCCTCTCTGAACAACACTTTCAAGCTTTATCATTAAAGTCATATGGATTGCACAATCTTCACAATCAACAAAAAGAATTTGCCACATCAAAATCACAATAACGTCGTTATAACCCTGAATAAAAGTGGACAATTTATGCAAAATCCACTCCTCATCCCTTCAAAATTGGAACAACCAAAATTCCCCACCTTCATTTTGCTCTCTAACAACGTTCCATCCATGTTCTGCCTTTTATGTCCCTGAGTTATCTCAAATTATTTGAGCCTCATACTGGATATTGAAAAATACTGCGGTATGTTGACCTTGGCTAGACACAGGGTTTCCATCAAACTTGCTCTATCACTCTTGCATCATTATGTAATATTTTTCCTACTTCTCTTGTATTTTTGACACGTTATATCTCTTAATCATCCATAAATTCTGAAAAGTAGAAATTATCTTGTTGGATCATCTTGTGTGAAGTTGCTACAAATTCCTCTTTGGAATAGGAATCGGGAAGTTATGGAGCTTGGGAGAACAGATAGAGAATGAAGTAGGCAGGCTTGAAAAGTGCTGAGTTCTGAGTCGAGACCATGATTAACTGTATCTGAAATGCTATCAGAGTCCTTGATCTCATCCAGATTGAATTGAATTGAACTGAGATCTCACCCATAGCACAATGCAGATTTCACCAACTTACCTTAACTTGTAACTTTGCCATCTGGTACAGAATCCAGRATATAAACAAGAGTCTTGGCATTGATGTCATGGTCATCCAATGGATTGGACTGGACCCTGCAGCCAAGATCTGCGTCTAGGACAACAACTTTTGAATGAAGCTGAAATGAGGTTGAGCAGTAGAATTTTGCTAGCTTGGTTAATGTTTAGGAAATTTGAACTTTCCTTTAGTATTGAGCTGGGTTCCAAACTCCTATTACAGAGAAGGTAGTATATCAAAATACCCTAGGCAGGAAAATAGTCATTCCCTAGGTCACACTTTAACGTTTCTGTGAAGTCTAAAGCAGATAGCTTCATAGCACTGGTGGGAACCAAAGATTATTTTTCAGTAAGGTATGTTAGGCAATATTTGAAATGACCTTCTGAATGGCTTTGGATCAACACAAAGTGCATAATGATAATGGTGCTGTTACTGTGTTCCACACTGAGCTCCAAAAGAATTGTGGGTTAGTTGTGCTTATAAAATGTTGTTTATACAACACATTTTACAAGTGAGCAATAAAAATCTACATTCTCAACTTTATTAAAAAGTAAAATCTACTGCATGATGTTGTAGTGTTGACCCAAAACATATGGCCAAATAATAAAACAGAACAGAAAACTAGTTTGAAAGGCCTAATATCCCATGCTGTGTTGCGTAGAACATTTTATAAAGTTTTAAGTGAACTGTGAAAAGTTTATACTTATTTTCCAACTGCTCTCCAGGAGAAATTCTGACCTAAGGTTAGCTGCAACTGTGTTATGAAAAGACTCATAAAATAGACTTTTCTAAGTTCAATTTTAAATCTGAAATCTTGTTGTTTTGACTATACCAAAAAGAAGTATCTTATAAAGAAAATTTACCAATTGAAAATTAAAATACAGGAGAGTATTATGCAAATGTAATATTACAAGGATTTATTAAGCAACTGTAAAAAGTATATATATCACACTATTTCTGTACGTGCATATTTCCAAACTGTTKAGTGGTTTGATATTTTAAGTCAGATACTTGCAATGAGTGCCATAAAAGAGAACATCTTAAATCTGCTGTAACAATCTGGTTTGGTTTATGTTGGCAAACCAAGTCTACAGTCAATATTTGTGGACTTCAGCTGAGAATYCTATTTGCAGGCCTGAGAGTTCTTGGTGAAAAAGAAAAGGTTTGTAGCGGAATGATTATCAAAAGTTCTTGAATCTAGCTCCCTGGGGTATTACAGCAAGCTACCAGCATTTTCCACAGAGATAGCTGGATGTTGTTGAAAAATAAAGATTTGGTTTCAGTGCTGCTCAGACTCTATTGGCAGGCTGTATCTGCTGTGTTCTGTGCAAGCCCTGCAAGGAGATGCAGAAAATTTTTTACAAAGTATCAAATACACCAACATCCATACCTAAGTGACCCCAGCTGATCAGATATTCTCAAAGAAATTAGATGTTTTCCATTTCTATCCAATTCCTCAGACTGACCATTGGATCTTTTACTGATATCATATTTCCATCATATATGCTATATAGCCTTCCTGTCGACCCTTCCTTCTGCTTTTTCTGCTCAGTCTTTCACCTTTCATCATACTCCTGCTCTACCTGATCTTAGAGGTTACTGAGAACGGTGTATGCCTTAGGAAGTTAATTTGATATTTGGTTCACGTGATAGTTTATGCTAGACCTGCCAAACATCCATTTTTCACAGTGTTAACTCCAATTCCTTCTCAGCACTGTCTTGTGCCTGTCAACACCATTTGTCTCGAGCTTTTTGAAAGCATTCTAATGACTTTGTGGCCACCAAGAAAATTTCTATTATGAAGAAAGGACCAGTGACACACTTGAAAAAAGCCTTTTTTCAAAAATGAGGCTTCTCATCTTGGTGCATTTCTTCAGCCTGGTTTCTTATAGGCCTTCCAGCAAGCTTCAAATTCTGCCAGTTGCAACCGTCTCATCATTGGAAAGAACTGAGCAGAAAGTCTGCCACTGCTTATTATTTACTCATGCAGGCCAGAAACCAGACCAGGTTTCAGAGCAGACTTCCTCTGAGCTTGCAGAAGAAGAGGTAGATCAGGCTGAAAAAGGGTGAGTATCTGACAATATGCTGATTTGAGTGGACTTCATACAGCATCACTGCTCCATCTGTGTTTGTACACCACACTGTGTTGGCACCCTTGGCCATGCTCTGCTCCACCACAGCTGAATGCAGTGACCTGAAATGCTGCGCTCCTGCCTATTAATGAAATAGCTCCTTTTCCATCGTCATCAGCAGTCTACTCCAAAAATCACAGAAACCCTGAGGTTTACATTAGAGCTTGAAGCCCATTTTTTTCTTCCAGTATATAAAACTAAAATTAAATGCATGATTTGCACAGTCTGCCCTTGAGGCACTAATATTTACACCTATGTTTAGGAATTTTTTCCCCTTTTAGGAAATTACTTTGTTGACCCACTTCAAAGCAGTGGGATTCAAGGCGATTTAAGGTAAGTTCTCTGAAAATGAAACTCAGACGCAGAAGTCAGCTGAAGAGTTCCTGCCTAAAAACACTTCATTGTCTTCCAAAGACTTATTTTATATTCCAAATCTATAGGAATCTGAATCTATAGGAAAACGTTAACCAAAAAGAGATTTTTGATCACTTTTAGGGATGTGTGTTTTATACATAACTGCCCACTTCATAACAAATGTATTGTGGCCAACTCTTAAATATCATGACAATTTAGAAGGAAAAATATGCAGAGTTGATTAATTTCTATGTAAAAATAAGCAATAATTTATAGAAAGCATTTTGAGAGAGGTTAAACTGCAAATTTGTTTTCATTAAAGACTGGAATATCATCAAAGCTGATATGTGAAAGTAAATAAAGGTCCCTTGCAGGGAGACTGAAAATTATATTCTGATACTGGAGAAAGAGAAGTTCCGTGAAGGTACAGAGGCTCAGGCATCAATAGCATTGGCCTTCTGAGAGTGCAAAGCCCTTCAGATGTCAGGTCAAAAGCAAACAAGAGCAGATGGAGGCCAAAGATATTGGAAAGAGGAGTTTCAAAGGAAGACAAGGGAGTGTCAGCTCATCAGTAGGAAAGATCAGGTAGATAGTAACTATGAGACAAGGACCTCCGAGCAGAAGGAATAAGAACATGGAAACTGCAATTTCATTTTTCTTTAACAATTTTTTTACACTTTTATATATTATAAAGTAGTAGCTCTTCCATATGTTTTCCTGCTGCTAAATCCCAAATATCCTTTCAGTTGCTCTTTTGAAACTTTTCACACTTTACCAATTGAACCGATTTTGTCAAAAAGCATCTCTGTCCTAATATCATAAGTGGAATCCCCAGTCAAGTTAGGTTTTCACGTCTCACCTTGTACTTTCACAGCTTACCATCTGTAATGGCTTCCTTCTCAAGATGAAATGGAAAAAAAAAATCTTATAGCCTAATTTTAAAGATCTGAAAATGAGACAAACAGTAAACAGTTTTAACACAGTGCAACTAAACAATAATGAATTTCTAAATAAAACAAGGTTTCCCTAAACCTTCAACTCCATCTATTGTATTCAAATATTACTCAGCCACACGTTTAGTGAAAAAAATAATGGATTTTGCTACCAGTTCTGTCATTTTCCCTTCTTTCTAATAAAGAGTGAAGTTTTTTGACTTAATTAGAGCTTCAATGTCTTTACTAAGGAGAACACACGGAATAGAACTTGGAAATATTTGTGACTATTTATTTCCAAGGCTTATGCAAATTCCAAAAAAAGAATTCAGATAGGTGATGTGGGGCAGAAGCTTTTGAAATCAGCAGAAATATTATAGGAGGTCTACTAGTTTTGGAAAAGGTGTCTCATGAACAACTGGGAAAACAATAGGGTGATTTTGCATCTGGCTAAGTGTGAAAGCTCTAATTGTATTCTCCTCATTGCAGTCAAATGCTTTCATGCCCTAGAATATTATAGGCATTGAGGGTTCCCACGTAATGTTTATATTGTATAGTGAAACATTATTACAGTTCCACTGCTTTTGTTAGAATTCATCTCCTTGTCCTAACATTAGCTTGTTAGAGCAGTTTTTAGAGATGCTAGGCAGCTCTCCTCATGTGTTGATTTTCTAAGTCTGCTTCCCTTATCTTATGTCTCTCTGCAGAAGCTATCAATSTCTATCAGATTCCAAGACATTGTGCAGAAAGCTTTTAATTTCCAGTTCCCTGTCATGCAAAAAAAAGGAAAGGTGGCAAAAAGAAAAATGTTACACTCAATCAGAAATGAATTTTTATTTCAGTATTAAAATTCTCCAGATGTGTCTCGGGGTGAGAGACGTATGTGTGTACATTTGTATCAGTAAGCTACTGAATAGCAAAGATAAATAACATAAATAACTGTGTTTCTGCTCTGAAAGCATCATTTTGCTCACTTCCAAATATTGCATAGTATTTCTTTTTGAACATAAGGTACATCCATTTCAAAGCAAAGACTGACCTCTCTTCTGGATATAAATTAGTTTAGGCAATGCTAAAATAATTTCTGAAAATTTTAATGACTTAACCTGAGTTCTGTAGTAACTATATTTCTGGACTGAGCTTTTATAATTTTAAGCAGAAAAACCTACTGTAAGATAGTGTTGGGCTGATTTTTCTTTTTAATGCAACAGAAATATCCCTCCTAAGGGATTTTAAATGCATGAAGAGCAGGTGTTTTGATTTGATGGTAAATTGGTAAGCTGATTACCTTCAAAATTGCACAAGCTATAACCAGAAATCATCCCCCTTCAAGAGTATGGAACAACAAAAAAGCATTCCTAATGCTGAAATATACTTTCAAGTAACATGAATATAAAAGTTACTCAACCTGTGCTCATATATCTATATATATTGTCGTTGCTTAATACAACATTTATGAATTCTGTCTTCTCAGTAACCTAGACCTCAATTAGAGATAGCAATGGAGATCAAAAATAATGCTAGTAGGTTGATGCTTTTGTGTCCCTCTTTGATGAGACAAATTGAGTTTTCTGTGTGCACTACATGGGTGCAAGCCATTATGCATCAGAGAATTCTATCTGATTCTGATTAAAGTCTGGTAAGAACTCAGATTAAAAATTTAAAATTATGACTTGACAGATAGACTCCTTACCTCTACCTTCCCCTTCTCTAGTTATTCCTTTTCTAGCTATTCACACAGGCTTTGTTTATAAACTCATCATTTGAAGTGGATTCCTCATTCAAAACCACACATTCTTCTCTGCTCCAAAGAACCATGAGACACCAAGTCATAGGGAAAAGCATATGCTTTGTAACAAAATTACTATTTTGAAACATCAATTCCATCAACTTTTAATGTGGAAAAGCCAGTACATTTTCTATTTTATTCATATAAAAGCCAAATTCTATGCTGAAAAATCTTCCCAATACATGTAATTTCTCCTAATTCTATGGAAATTTTAAGGGCAACCAAAGAAATTATGGCCAGTCCACTCTTGAAGAACTGTATGTGTCCTGTTTCAAACCAAGAGAGTATGTTATATAATCAGTATAAGCAGAATGGAAAGAAGATTAGCACGGATACAGCGATTTTTTTTTTTTTTTGCAAAGCGTGGTTTGACGCATACAATTAGGTAATCAGGACAAAGAATTCCTGAGCTAAACATACTTACAGTATAAAAAAATAAGATTAATCTAGTTTTGATAATTTGGAATAGTACAGTATGAGTGATATTTTGTCAACTACAGATAATCTGCTCTTGCTGTGTTGAGGCAGGTGACCTATGCTGTTTTGAATCACATGTGTTATCAGAAAGTTGTGTTTCAGCATACACCATGTTTTCACATACCAAAGAGGTATGTTTTCACATTTCATATAAGCAAAAGATTACCTTTATAAAGTGAATAGATTTAGCCCTAATAAAAGTGACAAGATGCTATCACAATCTTAAAGTAGTCACTTTTTTTTAAGGATACAGTACAGACTTTTTTCAGTACTCCACTCAATATGTCAGTCCTTTATCAGCTGTAGAATTCTCTCTCAGGTAAATATTCTCAGGTCCATGATATTAATGAAAAATGTAATGACCAAGCAGGTCTCAATGACACCATGTATTTAAGAAATTCCCTAGCTCCTGTTTCTTTAAGTATCCACAATGTTTGTGCTGTTTTTTCCTAGTTTTTTCTCCTCCCACCCTGAATATTATGGCTTGTTTTTTGCCTTGTTGCTTCTTAAGGAGAAATCACTTGTGTGATTTCTACACAAGGAGCTACAGAAACATTCTGAAGACCTTTACAATTAAAGAATTAATTATTTCCTGAGCTTTATCTCAATTTGCATTCAGCTGGCATTCTCTCCTACTGTCCCACTAGGCAGCATGTCAGCTATGACGTTGATGAAATGTTGTGATTATTCTCATGCTCTAGAATACCAACCAAACAACTATCACTGAAAATGCAGAAACAAATAAACAGTTAGAGAAAAAAAATCAAACCATATATATTTGACAGATAAAATCTGTCTTTACTTCCTCTGGGTAGAATCCCTGCTATTTTTATAAATGCTGCAGCATATTTCTCATGAAAATATGAACTTTTAAATTCAATTCTTTCACAGGAAAAGACCCTAAAAGAGAAGAATTAAATGTATTTGAGACGTGCTGTTAGATATTCAGGGGGTATAGATGGTATAGCTCCACTAATTTCTTGCGCTGAGTAGTCTCTCAAAGTAGTAGGGAAGAGGACAAGAAGCGGAAGGTTACTGAACTAAAACTTTTGAATTGAGAGTCAGTTAAATGCCAGCTTCAACAACCAATCTCTTGAAGCAGCAGTGCTGTTTGTCTCTGATCTTAAGAAGGAGGCTATGTGAAAATTTACCTTTCTGAAATGCAAAATGACACTATGGTAGCAAAATCAGAAAATCAACATATACAGGACAAAGCAGCAGCTTGTGCTTAAGGACATATGTTATGATACCCCCTAACCACTAGATTCAGGTGTTTTCAGAGCCCACATAATGTCTTTGCCTTTTAGTACATACTGTTACTTGAGTGTGCTTGACTTAATGGCCACTGTAGCTCAGATGAAAATGTCATTCTGTTGAAGTCTGAACACATTTCACCTTGCAGGTGAAAAAGGAAAAAATTCTGTCCTTAATATTCCTCCTCTTTTTGTGTATTATTGGTAAATGTTTTTTATAAAGCTCTTTGTTGTTTTTGTTGCCTGATTTTGGTTTGGTTGGTTGGTTGTTTCTTTGGAGTGTTTTTTTTTCCTTCAAGAAAGAGACTCCACCATTTCGAGAAGGAAATGAAAATATCTATCTGATGAAATTCAAACCTAGTCCTATTGTAAACACCATGCAGCTGATGCTCACTTGGGTCCCTTGATGTTATATGGTGCTCTTCAGCAATTCAGAAAATATTTAAAGTCTGATAGAAAACTGTGATCTCTTTTCTGCTCTCTGCTCTTCCGTGCAGAGTATGTCATGCTTTCCTTGACTGTCAGGCAGGTTTTAGGGCATCAGCCATTTTTGTGTCCTTTTCTGAATGTCATTAGCAAGAAAGAGTAAATAAGTTTGAGCTACTATTTATTGAATGTTGTACATGGCTGTTTGTACAGGCAATTCAAATAGCTCTGTGGAATGGATATCACAGCCAGACACCTTGAAAGAGGCTGTAAATAAAAAGATATATAAAAAAGGAGGCACTTTGGACTCTGCTAGATCTCTGTGTATGAACTCTCCACACTCATATTTAATTCCCAAATATTCTTTTTAAAGACTATAAAGCATATAAATATATTCTTACAAAATATATATTTGATGAATCTGTCAGATGAATACATATCATATAAAAGATGTAAGTGTGAATTTAATGGTAAGGGAGCTTGAGCCATTTCCACTTCCCTTACTAGCTATTTGTCCTCAATCTCTTTTGGCAGCTGTTTACATAAGGAGAGACTTACTCTGGTCATGGAATGTATTCACAGAATTAACTTAGTTTATTCACATTCAACAGCCCTGTGCTTATTTGAGGAAAATTACACTTCCGCTCCATTTCAGGAGAGAAATTGTCTTCCCACCTGGAAGTCTGAAGGAAAACACTGTTTAGATGAAACTTGTATCAATGACAGTATCTGAGATTGATTTTGCTTCATTGTCAAAAGGCAGATGTAACAAATAGGGTTCCATGGGAGTCTGCCATGAACTGTAGACAGACATACAAATATATGCTCCAATAAAGTACATATCTCAATGCAAATATAAAGCATATCTTTACTCTCCTTAGCAATAATCCATAGAATATATAGTCCATTTACTGGTTTTGCAGATTCTGTCAAACCCTTAAGGCTCAAAATCAGGACCATAGAGAAGGTTTACTATTCAAAATTGTTTGACAAATCAATCTAATTTATGCAGAAGGGAAATAAGAACAGGAGCAAATTTCTAAAGTTAGCTCAGATAATCTGCAACACAAATAGGAATGCAGTGCAGGAAACTTGCAGTTTATCATGAATAACAAGCAGAACATGACTCAGACCTGTCATGCTGTTAAAAAAAACTGTAAGAGCTAAAGATTTTTGTCTTGGTATCTCTGCTTTTTCCTGATAACTGCCATTCAAGAAAAGTATTAGCCAATTGGCTCCAGAGAACACTCATGGAATAACAGACTAGCTGTAGAAAAGTTGAAAAAGTCTGATTTGTCTTCAAAGACTAAATAGAAGCTTCAGAGATGGATGGTGTATAATGTGTTTCATGACCACTGAGGTTAAGACAAGAAAAAACAAAGTAAAATTACAGAAAGAAAGATTTTGATGGGATAGTCACTATTCAAGTCAAAAGGGTTTTACACTAAAATACTTGGTTGGAGCAAGTATTTGAATATGGTCCACCAAAGCTTTTGGAAACTACTTACCCAGAGTTGCAACAGACATCATTAATCCTCCATTGGACTTTCTGATGTTCCAGTCTCTCTTATTTTACTATATTCTAGAACAAGATTTCTTTTATTCTCTGTGACATGTAAGAAAGAATTGGTTGCAAAACACCTCAAGAAAATCCAGAAGGATTATTCAGTGTATTTGAAGGTACAGAAAAAGACCATGAATTGTTTATCATTAAATGGTAATTTTTTTGGTTAATTTATTCCTAAAGTGTATAAAAATTATATAATATGAACAGCCTTTTGAGACAATTACTAAATCAATAAAACAATAAAATGAAACAACATTTGGCAGACTTCAATAAAAAAAAATGATTCAAGAATTTTCCTATTCTGCAGAGATCATAAAATGTACTTTTCACTAGTTACATAAATTAAAATTCACTCCTTGTACGTGTCCAGCATAGAACTCAGCCTTTTGTCTTACATAAAAAGAAAGAAAATTACTTGAAAATTAATGGTGCCTTTTCTGTGGGATGAATCTCAACTAAGTTAATAACAAGCAGAAAAACTGAAACATCGTTTTTTGAAACTGGTGTTTCTGAGGAAAAAGATATACAAAATCTTGACAAGAAACAGATCTGTTTTCATGTTCTTGTTCTTTGATCCATGTCTATTTAAAGCAAATTTTTGCATATAGAAAAAATCATTAGGCCTGTGTTTTTACTTTTTTTGAATGATATTCATCAGGCCCTGAAGTACGAAAAAAAAAAAGAGATTAAGATTTCCATTTAATAGACTGGAGATGCTGTTTTTTCAAAAACCAAGTGCATTATTTTCTCAGAATATCCAGCTTTTTTCATATCACAGTTGTAAATTCTGCCAAAATAGTCTAAATGTACTTTCTGTCTGTAGAGTCAGGCAGTATCTTCATCTGGCCTTCTGCTACATTGGCTTGATTGATTTTTGCTCTCATAAGAAGTTGGTGTGTTAATGTACCACTACACTTTATTCAGCTAAACATGACAAAGCACTAATCTTGACCCAGTGAAGGCAATGGGAAGTTCCACATTGGCTTTGCTGACTCAGGAACTGCTACGGGATCATGTGGCAATGAGGACAACTGCTTCTTCAGGTAAGCAGAAGACTAATTCTTATTCCATTAAAATATTAAGTTAGCCAACAATTTAGAGAAGATTGCAGAACTGAATCCAGTGCTGTGCACCCCTGGGTTTAGCAAACATAGCACCTCAAAATGGCAGCATCCTGCACTACATCAACAGACCTAAAACGTAAGCACTTTTTGAACTGTCATTGTCTTGGTTTGAAAAGACAGGTGTCTGCTAACAAAGGAAGGAATCTACCTTGAAAGGAAAAATGTAAACTCCCTCCTCCCAAATTATTATAATTTTGAAATTAAAGCAGCTCTCAGGCAAAGATATGGGAGTAGGAATAACAGTTCTTTATTAGGAAAAATAAAAATGTAGTAATACAAACAACACCGACAGAGTCAGAATACAACGTCACACCCTGTTGGTCAGGGTGTTGGTAGCAGCCCCGTTGAAATGGTGGCTGCAGCCCTCCTTCAGTGTCAGGTGTGGTTCTGTTGGAGCAGTGATCCTGCAGAAGGGGGGAGTTTTCCTCTGAAGGTCCAGTGGTGGTGTAGATGGGCCTGATCTTCCTCTGGGAATCCTGTGGAGAAGAAAGCTGCTTCTCTGGGAATGCAGGGAGAAGGGTTGCCTGTGGTGTTCCAAATCTCAGATTATATCCAGGTAGGAACGCTTGGCTCATCCTCCTGGGGAGAGCATCTCACAAGGGGATGATGTAATTTTATCAGTCATGCAGCGAGACTTAATGGCCCATTAACAGAAGATATCTCCCCTGAAGGAGGATTGCAGAGGTCAGCTGGTAGAAAAACGTCCCGGCTTGCTTTTCCAGCAATACCTGCAGTGAAGGAGCGCTTAGCTCCCGAGCGGCGGCACCGGGCTAGTGCTTCAGGCAGGCACCCGGAGGGGAATCCGGGGATGCTGCCAGATGCAGGACAAGGCTGACCAAGGCTGCTTCAGCAGAAATAAGAAGGCGGACTCCAGCTGGGTATAATCCAAGTTTACTTCAACTCAGGGGCACCGGCAGCAGGAGACAAAGGGGGCTTGCCCCCCCCTCGGGTTATAAAGTGTGAAGAGCTAAGGGAGGAACAAATCCCAGCAGCCAATAGGAATCCGGGGGGGAGTGGGGTACATAAGATAGACAGATGGAACAGAACAATCAGGGTAACTGGAAGGAGGGACCGAAATCACTCATCGAATCCCTGGAAGCCCAGGACAGAATTTTCTGGAAAAGAGGGTGGTGGACAGGAGTGATTGACATTTACCGAGGAGGGGGAGAACCAGGACAAAACCATTASAAAACAGGGGRAAACAGAACAGTCCAACTGAACACAACACAACAGAGGATGGCTCATGGAAGAGATATAGAAAACTGTCCCACCTGGTTTTAACAGGTGGCCCTATTTACAGAAGATTACTGCCCCACTTCTGACAGATGATAATAGAATATGCACCCCCAGCCACATCTTTCATTTGCAACTGAAGACAGTCATTTTGTATTAGTGAAGAGAAATTATACAGAACCATGCCCTGAACGTACATGTATATGTATATAGATATAGATATATATATATGTATATATCGATGCAGGGCAGCCCCCAGCCAGGGAATGACATGCTCTGACTCCATGATTCAGAAGCCTGAACACATGCTTTAGTATGCTACACTATATTACACTACATTATCCTAAAACTATACGATACTACTAAAGAAAAACCAGTGACTCTTTTCAGACAGTTATGACACGCTTTGACCTAATTGGTCAATCAGTCCAAACAATCATCAGCAGGGGTTAATTAACAAATCCCTTTTTGTAAGTAATCTCCATAGCACATTCCATGTATGCCAAATAACAGGCACAGCAAGTAGAGGTAAGAATATTTTTTTCTTCTCTCTCTGAGCTTCTGAGCTTTCTTACTGCCTTCCCCAGGAAATATCCTGGGAGGGAGAGTTATGTCTCTCTCTTTTCACAGAATGTGACTACCACACACACATATATATATATGCATTAGGGCAATAGATATGAGATTTTTCAAGTATGAAAGTGGGAGAAAAAAGGGCAAATGAGCAATTATATTGTAGTTCATATTGGTGGACATGACCAGAAGCTGACTTGGGTAAACAGGAATCTGAGTGGTCACATCATGTTTACTTGAAGGATTTTATTTCCTAAAAGTTGGTTTTGTCACTGAAACTTTCAGGTTTTCCTGCATTTGGCTGCGTGCACTTAATTACACATTTGATGTCTGGTTCCTTTCCTGACTCACACACAGGCTCTTCTTTTATTATTTTTTGAATGTGTCTATTCTTAAAGGAATTTTTAGCTTCTTTAGATCTCATCAAGATCTAAAAAGAAGATGTGTGGATTTCTCGAGAGCTGGAAGCAGTAATCCTATGGAGTAAAACTCTTAGATCTATGGATTAGTATGAAATTTCACCTGGCTGTTGAAGGAAAAGACAATCTCTAAAATATCGTGACCCCTTTCTGATGTATGTTGCTCAGATGACTTTTTATTTTACCTAAGTATAATTTAGTAAGAATAGGTGTTTTTTGCATCATAAAGGAAAAACTAACAGCATTTTTATCTTATTTCATTTTCTACAGCAAATCAATTGCAAAGAGAATTTGCCCGGTTCTAGATTTCAGGCAAGAACTGAGATTTTATGCTAAGTTATAGATCTGTGAAAATAGGTTTGCTGGTAAAAGTCAAACAGCCTTGAAAATACATAGACTCACATAATCACTGAAGCCTAGAATGGCTTGGTTTGGAAGGGACCTTAAAGATCATCTGGTTCCAGCCATCCTGCTCTTCACTAGATGAGGTTGCTCATGGCCCGATCCAATGTGGCCTTGAGCCCTTCCGGAGCAGGGGCAACCACAGCTTCTCTGGACAAGCTATGCCTGCACCTTACCACTCTCTGAGTAAGGAACTTCCCAATAACATCTTATCTAAACCTGTCTTCTCTCAGTTTACCATTGCCTTTTGACCTGCCTGTATAAAAAGTCCATCTCCTTCCCTTTTACAAGCCCCCTTCAGGCCCTGGAAAGCTGCAGTCAAGTCTCCCTGGAGCCTTCTTTTCTCCAGGCCCAAAAGCTCCAGGTCTCTGAGCCTGTTTTCACAGAAGAGATGCTCTGTGCCTCAGATCACATTCATGGCCATCCCCTGGACCATCTTTACCGGGTCCACACCTTTTTTGAGTTTACATGGATTTTAAATATTGAAAGAATAAGAGGGATTTTTAAAAAGGTCTCTCATTGTATATTAAGAGGAGGTTTCTATGCTGTAAAATACTACAATATCTGAAGCTGACTCCCGGAGTTGCTACTCATTATTGCTGAACCTGTAGAGCTGTGGGTAACTGTAAATATTTACTTCTTGGTGTAAGAAGAACCCAGACTTAAGGCAACTACAAGTATCTGTCAGATCCTTAGCTCTTGTGACAGATATTGGCTCTGTAACAGAGGATAAATCTGACAAACAATACAGTATTTTGTACCATGGACACATATATATATATACATAATGTGATATATTTGTGACTTTGAACCACTAAATAGCTTTGGGCATGAAGGATTTGAAACAGAACTAAAGGAAGATGAGTCATCCACAAGGAAAAAAAATAATAGAAGCATGGTAAAGGTGTAATAAGTGTAAATAACAACCAGGCTGGATTTTATACTGATTTGTATGTTGTTTTCTAAGCATAACATGCCTATGAAATATAATCAGCTCATAAGAGTTTTGTTTCTTTTTATACTGATTGGAGTAGCAGTCTGGCAAAACTTCATCCAAAGGCCAGCAACAACGCGTTGAGCCTCACGTAGCAAACCCTGCTCATCCTCCAGCTCGAGCAGGGTTTGCTACGTGATGCTCCACATCAACTCGAACAGAGAAAGAGACTTAAAGAGCTGCCACACAGGCTCAGGCTTTTCCTGCCTGGTGATGCAGAGCCACACTTTAGCTCTGAGTATGCTCTGCATTTCCATTCAGGAGGCTATTTCGGCCATTCTGAAGGTAGGTGTGCCTTATGAATGAATTATGTTTCCTTTTTCTGTACAAAGCCATTTACTTCCAGTTTCATTAGCATCATATAGATCAACATATATTTATTTATTTTATAGAACAGAATATGTACAACCCACAGGGACATTACAATGGATAAGCAAGCTTCAAAGATATTCAAAACTAAGGGCAAGAATTTTTTCTTCATAGGCAGGGAAGGAAAAAAAAGAAAACAAAAATTGATATTGTTTTGAAGTCTTTCTTTAATGGCAGGGAAGGAAAACAGAAATTGATATGGTTTTGTTTTCTTCTGCTGGATACAATGTAGCTTTATATATTTTTATTTCTACACGATCTTTGTGTCCTAGATGTATTATTTATGAGTAATATATTATTAATATATTTTGTTATATTCTATCTTTCACTATGAAAAAATAATTTACAACATTATTAAAAATAAGGTATTTAATTGATTCCAGTGAAGTTATTAAAAATACAATTAAACAAAAAATGTGATCCAAGATTTCTTCTATAGGAAGATTTGCATRAAGTGCAAAAATATTTCAGTATTATGTAGTTAATCTACTGATAATACAACTAAATGATGTAAGCACTATTAGGCCATGAAGAAGTGTAGTTGTAAATAATCAAGGTTCATTCCAAGCTTTGGTCTAAAGAGACATGCCCTGAGAAATTACTTCTAGTAATTCACTTACTAGTGAAAAAAAGAGATAAGTTAGGAGATTGGCACTGATTTATGATGTTCATTGTCCATAGATGAACTTTCGAGTCAGATTTACGTTCACAGTGAACTCAAATCAATAGAAGTCATGGCTGATGGGCATGAATACTCTTAGGCCATTTTTTAGTTACAAGTTGGCAATCTTTTTATCAAAATCATGGCCAGAGCAAAACCTAGTGCTAAACTACCCCAGGACCAGTTGCCTTGGGTGGGAAAAAGAACATGCAAATTGATTTTGTGATTCAAATATACTCATAGCCTTCCATACAAAAATATGATGAAATAACTTCATTTTTTAGAGGAAAATGTTGGAAGATGAAAAATAATAATTAATAACCTTTAAGCTGTTCAAACCAAGTGTGTAGGAGAGATTGATTGCTTTTAGCATACTCTTTAGTGAAGCATAGGCATATTTCTACTTTGTATGTTTGCATGTATGTATGGAAAATTGTYTTGACAGTGTTCTGGCTGAGATGTAAAACCTACCCATAATCCTTTTTTACACTGTGACAATGAAAAAAGCAGATCATTGCCATGTGCCCATTCCAAAGATTTGTTTACTCTGCGTGCATATTCAAATAGAATAAACAAAAAGACAGGAAAAATTATAAGTCCTGTTTTGATCTCATATCACTTTTGAGTACACCAACATGGATTTTAAAGTAGTTCTTTCTGAAAAAGTATTCACATAAAATAGAAATCAAGCATCAATGAGAAAAGAGAAATCCAGCATACAATTGAGCTTTTTTTTTACTGCTAGAAAAAAAAAAAATTCACCATAATTTATTGTTAACAGTATGTAAATAATGTCAGTAAATAATTATAAATATAAGTTTAGATGTTCATCTACGCATGTCTATGACCTTCATAATAGGATGCTTTATTAAAAATTTTTTAATTAGAGTTACGAAGCTTGAGGTAAGATATTTTTATTTTGTATGAAATGTGCTAGTGACCCTAGTTGTTTTGTGCTTGATGAACAGGTATAACAGGCTATCCTAAAATACCTTTTTTTTAGAATTTATTTTTGCTTTGATTTTTTAATTGATCAAGTTCCAATAAATTATGGATATTGAATTAAGTTTTTAACAAATATTCTGAGGACAGGTCAGAAAAACAGTGCAACGAATTGTAAGTAAGTTGGCTTATCCAAATCCACCTGGGGTCACTTGGATGTTTTGTGGTGAGCACTGTAGAAGCAACTTAAGTGCACAATTAAATAATATTTAAATTGTTTTTGAAAGCAAGACTGTGATTTGTACAGTTAGAAGGAATTTGGTATAAGTAGCCTTCCTGCAAAATTGATTTAAAAGAATGACAGTGCTAAATGTAGTGGTCTTTACTTCATGAATCTCCATATAGTTTGAGTTGAAGTTTGTATGACTTTTTGAAGGACAGACTTCCTATAATTGATTAATGGTTAATGTTAAGTATGCTTTTATACATTTGCATAATATTCATGGTGTTTCAAAAAGAGCAAAATAATTAAAAAATTTAAAAGCTGATCCCCCCACCCTTTGCAATTACACACCCCAAATATCTGCTTGAAGATGATGGTAATAAAGGATAGGGACTTTGTGGTTTGATGCAGGCTCCCCATGGTATTCCTTTGAACTGCTGAGACACAGACACTTACTCTTTCTTGTTTATTCCAGTCTTCACAAACCTTGCCACTCAGTGTAACCATATGTTCAAAGCAAAACATAAAATGATGTAGTTTTAAAGGACTCATTAATTTCCTTTGTACTCAAAAGCAGCTCCATTAAAAAATGTAATACACAAATTCTGAACTCAAACATGTTCCAATTTTACTGCTGTTTACTTCAAAGGGTCCTGGAAAGAGTTTGCTGAAGAATTGAATTCTTGTGTTGAAAAATTAATCTATTCCTGACACTTACCCATTTTTTTATTCTCTCTGGTTTATGAATTTTTAAGATTTTTATATTTCTAAGACAAGTCCATGCTTAAATGTCTTTTAGGATACTGCCCCTTAAAAGATTAAAAAGCAAACCATGCTATGCTTTTTGAAACCGGAAAGACAGTCTAGAAACTGCAATTGTCTTGACTGTATCTGTTGAGGCCAAGATTGCTAAATAGATTAAAAGATTATGTTGTATATGCAAAATGTGTTATGTTTTTGAGCTGATGTTGCTCATATGATTGACATTAGCTGAAAGATTAAGACCGGTATATTTGCCTTTACAAATAAAAGAGTGGCATCAATTATTTTAATTGTTATTTGGAAAAGTAATAGCTTGCTCTGTGTTCCATAGAGGTTATAAATCTCTGTGGGCTACAAATAACACTGCAGTTATTTGTACTCGGTTTGTTGAACTGGTACAAGATGATTGCACCATGTGCTCACCCTTCTGTGAAGGAAACACAGCTGAAGGAAAAGCAGCTACAAGATTGGTAGGCAGGTTGCAGCATAGCCAATTCTACGACCAGAATTTCTGTATCCAGAGAAAACTCCAATAACAGTGTTCAAATAGACAATCATTTCTAAATAAGAAAATAGCACAAAATCCTACCCCAGCCATTTTGATGTGGCTGATGGTATACCGGGCAACGTAAGCATAAAGCCAGTACTGCTAGAAATTTAACATCGTGTATGTTTGCCTGTGGAACACGCCACCAATGCCCCAAATCAGTGCCTTCCCTGGGCCCACCCTGAAAATATTTTGAATCTTCGCAGACATGCACACCAGAATTTACTGGAAGTCAATATCGGTATGCATCTCTTTCTGCTTATTTGAAAGAACATCTAAATATTTAAATTCTTGGGGCATTACATGATGTAATTTTCATGTATTGCATTGCCCTATAATTATTATATAATTAGGTTTAATTAGAGTGAGTGTGGTTTATAAAATCTAATTATAATAATATACTGCTGTTTAGTGTATATAATTATTACTGCTAATAGCAAACTATAATTATTCTGTTTCTTGGAATAATTTCTAAGATGGAATTTTGAAAGTCTCTTGTAAAAATTCATCAAATTAATTTTTCCAAGAAGTTGTTTTGATTTTTCTAAAGCAAATCTAATTATTTTGACTGCTCTAAATAATTTCTGGAGAGTCATTAATTTTCTCTTGTGTAGCAATCTCTACTAAAACCAAAGGAAGGAAATGTAGTGTTCCAAAGAGAGTGGACAATAATAATACATGTTGTGTTACATCTGCTGGGCTGTAATAAATGATGCAGTAAACAAGAAATAGTACTTTCAAACCTATGATCTAAGAACTGGAAGAATAGAGTTGTCGCAGACATCTTTCATGAGAAATCCTTTCTTAGGATTTCTGAGAGCTGTAGTTTCAGCGACAAATGTAAACCATGATAATCTGCTGCTGTGGAATKCAAACAGGTGCATTTGTGATTGGCCCATGTTGTATGTTTGTGGTTGGTGGCCAATCAAGGACTGAGCTCTCTGAGACAGAGCTCTGTTGTTTTGACTTCTTCTGCATTCTATTCTTAGCATAGCAGCCTCTTGGAGAAACTTCTCTCCCTTTCCTTTCTCTTTTTAATATAATGTAATATATATATATATAAAATAAGATAATAAATCAAGCCTTCTGATGGAGTCAAGGCTCTCGTCTCTCTCTCATCCTGGAAACCCTCCTGAGCACTACCACACAGAGTTTTATATTTCTCTTGAAATATCTGCTTTCATGAAGAAATTATCTTTGTGGATATGTGCAATATCTAACACCATGCACTTTTAGTAAATATATGCAGTTAGCTCAGTAGTGTTATAGCATAAGACGAGGCATGGGAGGGTGCTATACAARTAGGCATATCATATCCAAATATTTTTCTAGCTTCCACAGACTTTTTCAGTGTGGTATTTTTTTATTATGATATTAAGATTTTAAAGTATACTGTACAAACTGTAGTGAAGTCTTGCAGTGAAAGAAAATGCGTAGCTTGGGTATCCAGTAAACTTTCAAAAAACAGATGATCTTTACCAGATTACTTAGCATAAATAATTATACAACAAATGTAATGAAATTTAATTTTAGCAGCTTTATTGTAAAGAAACCCCAAACAATTAGAGATTAGCTAGTTGTCTTTCAGATAGAAGGCAGTTATAGAAAGATCATCTTAGTCATCTAGATGTTTAACCCTGAGAAAAAGCTGTGCAGTCCCAAGCCTCATTTGCCCATAGATTTCATGTTAAGGAAGGCCGTCACTTCGTGCCTTCCAGTGAATGCAGCTGAGGGTAAGTTTTCAACTGACAGTGGCCCTGCATGGGATAACCTAAATTAAGAAATGGATCTGGAAAAAAAAAAAAAAAAGGAAAATCACAAAATATAGAGAGTAACATGAATGGAAATGTCCCTGTGGGTTTTGCTACTTGGCATCAAGTCTTAAATGTACAGCACTAAGAGTGACTTAATCACCAGTCATTGGCAAAAAGAGCAAAAGGCACGAGTATAGTTAACCCTGCTCCACTCTTTTTTATATTTTTCAAAATGCCAACTTTTGCATCCTGTTCTTATTCTCACTTATGCTTGTCTACAACTTTTGGCACCTAGAGCCATTGTCAAAGATAAAATTTATCACAGTCAATGCATTAAATGGGCAATTGGTCAGAACTATCTTTTGGTTAGGTGTAGAGGGGAGCTAAAAATTTGCTAAAATATTTGTACTTACATGTTCTAAAAATGTTTAGGGGAAAAATCTCCAGTTCTAGTTCTAGTTCTGAAGCATCTGTCTTGTTTGTAATCCAGTCCTTCAGGGATGAACCTGCTGTTTGTTTTCTGAAACCCTGAATGACCTGAAGTCTGCAGATCATCTTTTCTTCAGGATTCAGAACTTTGCTAATGGATGCCACCTCAGATTGAATTTACAATAAGGGCTTACATGTTATTTTTTTATTTTTGTTTCTCTCAGGAAGCATAACAAATTGTGACATTTTCTGCCCATCCACAGATGCAGGTCCTGTTCTATTCTTAGTTTCAGATATGATTTGAAAAACATGATATGAGACCCAAAATTAATATGCTGAACTAGTTATGATTGAAACATTGTGTCTGGAGGACAATTCTTCTCTAAAATGAGAGGAACATTAAAAAATCATAATTTTCTGAAATGTCTTGTATCCTGTCTAGTTTGTTACCARTCTCTCAGACTGACTGCAGTTTTAAATCATGTTACTTTAGGAGGAATGCAATATGTTAGAAAAATCACTGAATTATCTTTTTAACCTATAAGCTTCTCTGGGAAAAAAGACATCTAAGAATAAATTCTTTTCTCTTGGAAACCAGCTGTCACTTCGAAATCTGTTCTGCATAACAACTCCATTACAATTTTTGTGAAGAAAATGTCATTGTTGTTTGCTATTTTGTGTTTGTCTAAAACTGAGCAACATGGATATTATAGATAAGCATGAATCAGTTGTTATCTGTTTACATACACAATGAAACTGTTGAAATGATGTTTTGTAATTGCTCTTTGCCTGGCCTTTTTGTACACAAGTGGAAGAGAGAATCTTAAATTAAGTCCTGTAAGTCTGGTTTGTTTTGTGAAAAAATTGAATTTTTCTTAAATATAAGTAGAAGATATTACTCTTTCAGCAATAAAAGCTGTCACATTAACCAGATGCCTCTGGACACAAATACTTCATCACTCAGGTAATTTTGAAACAGAAGAACCACACCCACACTTGTGCTTAAGGTTTCAAGGTTTCATGCTCTCTATGTGGTCAGATACTTGGTTGATTAGCCACAAATATTTTTTATATCTAAGGGTTTTTTAAAATTTGAGTCATTGCTACAATATCTGAATGTTTTCTATGTGAAATCAATAGTAATAGCTAGTCTCTGAAGAAGTTTATGGAATTTGACACTTTTTTCTTAAAATAAAAATTGACCAGAACAGTTATGATTTTTTATCCTATCACATATTTCTGTTACGTATTTCTACAACTTTCTTTATTTCGTCTCCAGGTTCAGAATAGTCACCTGGGTAGTAGAAATCAATTTAATGAGTGTTTTTGTTATAATATAATTATTTATTTAGATTTTTTAAAATTGATTTGTTTGGTGGAGGCAAAAAATATTTTGGATTCACATATTTTCATTTATTCTCAATGTGAAGTTAATATGCTCTCTGAAAGTATTTAGTGTGTATTTATGTGTATTTATATGAAAAAGAGCCAGAAATGAAATAATATTTTTGTTGCTAGTCAGGCTCAAATGCGAGCAGTCCAAAGAGCTTTTTGGCTTTTTGGCTTTGGTTAAATGCTCTGGATGGATATTATACACTGTGCAGTTTCTTCCTTGTAGCCATGAGCAGTATGTATCCCTCCAAAAATAATTTGAGCTTTTTGATGTAAAAAGTAAATTCAAATAACAGAGTAATTTTCAAATTGCTCTCGCTGCCTCTTTCCTTTTTTGGATTGCTTTGTTTTCTGAACAGCCCCCACCAGAGAGCACTTTGTGTTTGCATACAGATAATGGAGATCAAACACATTTTGCACTTTGTTTGGTACATTTAGGTTTATTTCTTCATATAACACATTTAAGAAAAAGCGTTTTTTAACTAATTTATGTATTCTCCTGAGGAAATATAAGTGTCAAAGGTGGTTTATGAGAAATGTGACTGCTTTTATTTGCTGCATCAGCTCACTGTGGCCTATTAAAATTGTGTGAATTAATTTTTGCTCAGATGTCAATATGGACATGTTGCAGTTTTATTTATCTTCTATGTAGCATTTGCATTGATGATGTCCCTTCTTTGCAACTGTCTTGCACCTTGCGAATGCTGCAAAGAATTGTGCTGAGACATTGACTTCCTCTGTAAAAAGTGTAAAAACTGCAAATACAATACACACAAACACATGCTCTTGATCCTTTATCTCTTGCTGGGATGTTTCCTAACTTCTCAACAGCAGATATACAGACATAAAGCCTTGTATCTCCCGACTGCTCTGTTGCCTCTCCTGTTCCTGCCTGACACTTGGTGGAGCATCCATAGCCCTTGCAGGACCCCAGCAGTGACAGATCTGCCTGCAGTAAGGCCTCCATGGCATTTCTGCACCAGTGATGGACTTCAGTCAGCCAGATTTTGTCCTGCACCTTTGTTAATGAGGGGAGAAAAAGTCAGTAATGTAAAGGACTTGGCAAACATCAATAAACTCAATAATAATGATAAATCATGGAAAAAAAAAGGCAGTGGGAAATTAATACATAATGAATTTAACAAGGACATTAACTATACCATTAATTAATTCCACTGGATAGATATTTTTGGTCTGATGAATTATCTTTATTCAACAAAAAAACCAGTATATATACACTTTAAAATTCCAGAACATGTCACTTGCTTGCAGTGAAACAGATGTGTTAATATTGCAGAATATTATTCATACATTTATTCTGATACTGTTTTCTCCTTTTCCTACAGCACAGTGTCTCACAGGGGAGAGTTATTCTGGTTCTGTCTGTTAAATATGTCATGCAACTAACCCAGATTTGAGGAGCTAATTACGTTATCTGTGATGTTATTAAATAATTATAGTCCTTGAAATGGGGTCAGAAGTAACAGGACATCCCTGTAGCGCAGCATTCACAGCTCATATAGAGAGCTGACAGTAACAAAAAAAAATAGAGAGAGGAATAAAATGCTTTGTAGGCCTTAACCCATTAACTTTTGTTGTCATCTGTACGCTCACAGCTAACTTGCCTT
The DNA here is from genome assembly GCA_014549065.1 of Cardinalis cardinalis. Lineage (NCBI taxonomy): Eukaryota > Metazoa > Chordata > Aves > Passeriformes > Cardinalidae > Cardinalis > Cardinalis cardinalis. The sequence continues at coordinate 192,009 of JACDOX010000519.1, read as the reverse complement.
TGCACTTTCCAGATTGATCCTGCCTATTTTATCTGCACCCATTGCTTCCAACATAGTCTGGAAAACTGAAAACAACTCACCTTTTAACAGTTCAGAAGCATTTTTTTTAACTTCCTGGCTCCCAGGTTTCTAAGCTTTTGTTTTTCTCCAGTGATTTGATGAGACACAGAAACTATTTTCTGAGACAAACTCAGTGTGGAAGTTAGGACACTATATGCAGTCAGGCTTCACTATGCACCTTGAATACAGCTGATAAATGAGTTGCTGGAAAGCTATCAATTCTTGTTTTGCTACTTTTTATCGTAGAMTCACAGAATAATTTCAGTTGGAAGGGACCCTAAAGATCATCTAGTTTCAACTCAGCCTCATAAGTAGGGATTACTCCCAGTAGACAGGGTGGCTTAAAGCCCTATTAAGCCTGGTCTTGAACAATTCCAGGGATAAGGCTTCCATGACTTCCCTGGGCAACTTGTCCTAGTGCCTCACCACCCTCACAGTAAGGAATTTCTTCCAAAAAACTAATCTAAACTTAGACTTTTTCCATTTAATCCCACTCCCCATTTCCTATTACTACATGCCCTTGTAAAAGTCACTCACCAGCTGTTTCAGGTACTGAGAGGTGCTACAAGACCTCCCTAGAGCCTTCTCCAGGCTGAGCTCTCTCTGTCTGTCTGTCTTCAAAGAAGTGCTCTAGACCTCAGATCACCTTCCTGCTCCTCCTCTGGACTTACTATAGTAGAGCAGAGGGGGCAGAATCCCCTCCCTTGCCCTCCCAGCTGGACAGACTGCTTTGGATGCAGCCCAGATTGGCTTTATGAGCTGCCAGTTCACATTGCTAGGTCATGTCAAACATTTCATCCACCAGCACCCATAAGTCCTTCTCTCTAGAGCTGCTCTCTACCCATTCTACACTCAGACTGTACTTGTGCTTGGGATGGCTCCAACACAGCTGCAGGATCTTACAACTGGCCTTCTGAATTGAATAAGTTTCCCATGAACCCACTTCTCAAGCTTATCAAAGTCCCTCTGGATTGCATTCCTTCCGTCCAGCATGTTGGCTGCGCCTCACAGCTTGGTGTTGGTGAAGTTGCTGAGGGTGCTCTGATCCCACCGTCTCTGATGCTGACAAAGATGTCATTGTATTGTTAGTCCCAGCACCAACCCATGAGGAATGTTTCTCATCAATAACCTCCACTTGGACTTGGAGACCTTGCCTGCAGCTTTTTGAGTGCAACCATCTATCCAATTCCTTATCCACTGAGTTCTACACCTGTCAAACCCATGTCTCTGGCTTTAGTATGAGCAACATTTCCAGCAATTCTGAGTCTGAATGGGATGGAGTGAGCTTTCCTCATAGCATCCTCTATGGTACTGTGCTACAGATTTGTGACCAAAACACTCCTAATAATGTCATCACCACTTTTAGTTGTTGCTGAGCAGTGCTTGCGTAGCGTCAAGGTCTGAGCAGAGCTAGGAGACTTACAGTTCATGAACTCCTTTAAGAGCATCTTGTGAACTTTCTGAAGAACCTATTTGTTGGAATGTTGAAGGACACAAGACAGATGATGGACTTTGGACTGGGTTAACATAAGAGATTTGATAACAGAATGCCTTGGCAAAAGCAAACGGAACTTTGAAAATTAGACCTAGACTGCAAGAAGATTAAATCTAATGAGTTTACCGGAAAAAGAAAATCCCATTAAACTCTGCAAGCAAGAGATGTTGTTATATGCATGTTTGTGTATGTGACTTCAACCTAATCATGGTAGTACGCATTACTAGCCTCCCTGAAATAGTATATAAGTGTTTGTATCCCACAATAAAATCGGATTCTGATCACCAAGTTGGTCTCCCCATCTCTCTCAATCGCTGGCACCTATTCTCCTATAAGAGATTCCTATGTATGTCAATGGCATATTTAATAAACTTGGCTGACTTTTCCCAGTCTGTGCTGACTCTCAAAATACAGCAATATCTTTTTGCAAGGCTCCCATTTCCCTGAGAATTCCATTTATAGATATGTGAAAATTTATTTGTGTTTCATTGAAGTTTAATTGCACAAGAAATCAAAAGTTTGTCAACAAAGTATGAGACACTGGTTTTTACACAGTCGGAGTTAAAATACCATTGTCTTCAGGGAGTCATACAGAAAGTCATACATTCAGGTTAAGAACTGAGGGCTCTACTTACAGGGAAATGGATTATGCAGAATTAAGTCTTCCAACTGCACATTTCATTTTGCACCCAAGACAGCATGACTGTCACAGAAATTTTTCAGGCAGCACAATACTTCTCATAGCCACCATATCATGTCTAAGTCTGTTTAAAAATGACTGCCAAAAAAAGATGGAATTTCTGCTGTGGGTAGAAGTCCTCCAAGTACCTTTTTTGTATCATAAATTTTTCTCTTTTTTTCTATTTTTTTAAAGTTCAAAAACCTGCATTATCCTCCACTGAAAAAGCAAATTTGATTAAAGATGATATTGATGATCTTTGTCAGCTACTTAGGAGATAGATCCTCTTGAAGGCAAAGTCACTAATAGGGTGAGTCTCTATGAGGGTGAATCCCTTATGCATACTTGGGTATGCATAAGATGGGTTCAGATTCTGGTCATGGGCTCTTATGGCACTGTGTCATATCATTTTCATTCAAGGAAACAGACAGTGGTTTTATGTGGGGATCTGAATGTTTTTGAGATGCTTATGATTGGTAAATTCCTGACCTAATAAATGATGTGAAATTGAAAATAAAGCCTGGTTAGACAGTTGTTCTTAATCATATGTGAGAAAAAAAAATGTTTTCCACACTTACACAAATTCAATTATACCGATTATTTTACAATTTCACAGCTGGCAGCTTTTTCATCATTTAACTATTACAGTAGCCCATATGATAAACTGCTCCATAATAGGTTTTAAAATAAGTATGCTAGAATGTTCCAACATGTGTGTTCTTTTATATTAAAAAGAGACAACTTTGAGCTAGAACAGAAAAGCAACTGATGCTTATAATTCTCCTCATTTTGGAGAAATTAATAATTTATTTAAATTTAAAAAAATGAACTGAAACAAATAAATTAATGAGATATTTTAGCGAAGTAGTTTCATTGTTGATTCTAGAACTCCCAAGTGTCAAATCAAAAGACAATGTATTCCCAGAAAAGTAAAAGTTACAGTCTATATATAGTTGTGTCCTCCTTGTGGAGATTGTATGAAGAAAAATTTATTCCAAGAGGAATAAATCATCCTCTTTGAGGTGTAGATCACAAACTATTTTCTCTGCTCCCACTATCCCTCTTTGTACCTGGTACTGAACAAATGCACAACACATTTCTAAGGTTCTCATTCTTAGCTATGATGAAGATTTTATGTTGCCACAAAAATGTTAAATTTGACTCTTATATTTATGTATGTCATTGCCTGCTTAGTTTTCTAAGTTCCAAGTTTAATCTTTTACAGCTTATTTAAGACTTATCACTCAGTTCTCTACCTGCTTGACTGAGAGTTATGTACAGGTTGCAACGGAGTGGAAGAAAGAGGAACAGTCAAGAAACCAGCCACCCACTTTTATTCATTTACACAAGGTGTGACTGAAAGTATCACAAAATAATGGCAAACAGTTTGTGTTTGAAAACAATTAAACCCAAAGTCTTGAAAACTCTTCCAGCTTGTTGGAATTTAGTTAAAATCAACTCTTTGGAATATTATAACTCTATAAAATTATTATAATGCTGTAAGATTCTTATAATATTGTAACTTGTTCTGTATTATAAACCAGATGCAGCCATATTTTTCCAAGAAAAACAGAAATATGGGTTTTTTTAAAGCCAAAGACAAGATTTTTTCTGCCTTGCGAAAAAGATCCTATGACAGTGCCATTTACTAATAATGTGTAAGTAATAGTTAACTAAATAATAACTAAATAATTTTCATGTGGTATTTCCCTTGGGTATCAAAAAATTCATAAGGAAAAAACCAGGGATAGGGCATCAAAATCTATAAAATGACAGACCTCTCCATGGGCATTTGTACTTGAAACACTGACTGGGTCAGATATGACAGTATAAGTGGCTGTTTTGATACCTTTGGGTCTACAGCCACCAAAACACAAATCTTAAAATTTTAAGCTTATAACCTGGCTCTTCAGAATGGACAATCAGTTCTGAAGATCATGCAATGCTAAAATTTAAGCCTGCTACTAATCAGTTGTGTCTGAAACTGAGTGATAACAATAGAGTGTGAAAGAAATATTGGTAAATAACTAATTTTTACACATATGTCAAAATACTTTGAAACACATGGTTATAAGAATTTTCTTCTGGAAAAGAATGGTTTCCCCCCTCACCTTCATTTTTTCTTTAGGTGAGGCTAGAAGCTTAGCATTGTTCTGCTAGAGTTATTATGTTGACTGCTCTTATATAATCGCTTTTGTATGTTTAGAGCTCCTTAATAGAAGAAGAGAAATAGAACAACAATCATGATTCAGAATATTGGAAAGGTCAGTGCAGTATACTGCACTTTTACTTTATAAAACATGTGTGCACTATAATTCTTGAAATTTTATTTTAATAACAAACAAAATGTTAATCTAATTAGCTAATCACTTAAATCAAAATCAAAAGAAAGTTGATGCACTTATAATAGTTTTAAATGATGGCTTTATTTTCTACACCCTAAATCAATCCCTTCTGAAAAGCTAAGATTTAGAATGAAGGAAAATTCAGTGGAAGATCCAATTTGCCACATTTAGAGCTGTTTTTTATATGAGGTTCACAAATACTTCTTAATTTGCAATATATTTATTTAGTTAAGAAAAAACAAAGCAAAGTAAGAACTGAATTAGAGTAACATTACAGAATGAAAATTTGAATTGTTTGCCTCTGTGAATGACTCTTTCTACCTGGTTGCAGCWGCCTATTTAAAAAGTAGAGCTTTTTAATTTTTCAGAACTCATTCCCATACTTCCACTATAAACTTGAAAATATTTTGATGATAATTTCTTATGATCTTAATAATTCATGCTCAAAGAGGTCAGAGTCCTTTTTAATGATATATATTCCTTAGACTTTATTTTTCCTTTCCTCCCCACTACCCCTAGGTAGTCCAAAATAGTTGCTATATCTCATCTCATTCTGTTCATACCCAGACAACGCCCAGTCTGTGAGGAAGCGATACAGGATTAATGTGTCAGTAATTGTTCATCAGTAGCTGACGTGAGAAAAAGCTGGACTGACAGACTGCTGACAGATGAACTTCCAGCTAAAGGAGCTTTCAGCTAAAAGGGATTAAGGCTCAAGATAAGCCTCTGACTGCCAGCCTGAGAATAAACTAAGGAAATGTACTTTCTTTGTGTAAATTTACATGTCACTTTTTTCCAAAGCAAAATTGTTTGGATGACTAAAAGTGTTCAGTGATATTTTTTGTGAAAATTATTTGACCAGTAGGACTTTTCTGTGGTAGAATCTCTGAAAGCAAGAGTCTGGCTGTTTACCTGCCATAATAAAAGAAAATAATTTTTCTTCGTCTGCTTGCAATGCCAATTATCCTGTCATGGTTTGTTTGTCATTACCTGGAGTGAAACCGGTAGAAAACCTTTGGTATCCTATAATGAAAGTAATTTTTTTTATAGTATGAATTTTCACTGCTGTGGCTTTACTATATAACTTAAAGGCCAAAGATCTGTCAGTTTTCTAGTTTTTGTTTGCTACTAAACATGTTTTACCCTCACTGAGATGACAAAAGTGACTAATTGAATGTAATAACTTAACTGTGACACACACTGAAAATCCTTTGCTGTGAGAATTACTTCAGTTGAAACAAAAAATAATAAGGCAGAAAGAATAAAGTTATCACACCACAAGGCAGCGGAGGTTTATACACAGAAAAACTATCAAAGTAAAAAAAAATGTTTAAATGGGATGTTCATTTCTTATACCCATTACAATTTAAGAGCTACATTATCATAGTAAAGAGTCTTCCTGTTCAGGACCATTTACAGAAATTAATCTTTGCAACACTCATGTTTTAGGATGAGGTTACTTCAACTAGTCATGAAAGGTGAGCATGAAGAATTTCAAATTTTTTGTGGTCAACCAGGGGTCCAATGCCTTGTGAAACAAGTCACTAAAAGAACTGCAGCTAGCTCTGAACCAGAGCTCCTCATCTTTAACTTCACTTTCATCTATCAGCCTAGTGAGCTCTGGTATATGTTGCATAGGTTGTATTGGTTTCTATCAGATAAAAATGCCTAGAAATTTTAAAATTACAACAGATTAAATAATTTTTTTCCAGAAAGCAAGGATAACATATGTAGTAGGGAGTATAGGAAAAGGAAAAATATCTGACAAATGTTAAGTACACTATGGGTGTGACACCTTGTAATAGTAATTTTCAAAAATGTGTGCAATCAAACTTTTTAGATTAAAAATTGCTAAATTAAATTAGCATTTTTATGTTAAGTTGTTAAATTAATTAGCATTTAATTAGCAATTTAGTTGTTAATTAAAATTAGATTAAAAATCTTCACTAAAAATTGCTTGGAAGATATAGAGTTGTTTAAAATTGTGCAAACAGCATCATTCAAACTCACTTGATATTTGATGTATACGCTTGTGACTGACCAAAATAAAATGTTCCAGTGTGTGTGAGCTTAGGGCCCAGACTAGCATAGAGAAGAAACCACATTTATTATAGAAGATATAAAGCTTAAAAAACCAAGGAAACAATTTTATGCTCAGGGCATCTTCATAGGTTTTTTTCATTACCTTGGAAATAACAGACTATTTTTTTAGAGTACATTTTAACAGTCTGCATACATGGCAGAAAGTTATGAAGCTTCAGTTGTTTCATAACTGTATGAAGCATCCTCCATAAAATTACTGAAAAATTATTTTCCTAAAGAAAGAGGAAATTGAGTCCCATACAAAGAAGATAGAGATATATAATTATTAACTCAGTTTCCAATATTACCATTTCAGTTTAGTATTTGTGTATTTTACAGCACATCTTCCTTATGTTATCAAAAACAATATATTACATGTACCAAAAAGAGGACTAATACATCTGATTACTGATGATAAAAAGATAAACCCAGATAAAGAACATTTGGCTGTCACACACGCACAAAAAACCCATATGATAAAAATGATTAGAAAAGGAGAATGCAGCAATAGTAGTTTGAGATAACTTGGAACAATAAAAAGCCAGAAACTATTTCAAGAAGAAAAGGAAGTGAGTGGTACTTTCCATGGCAAGAATAGATCTTTGAACTTGATAGTGAATGTGACTAAAAAATGAATAATGGCATTCAGAGACACAGGAAAAATTCTCACAGATCCAAAGAGAAGAAACAACCTTAAAATGAATTTTTTTCTAGTTAGAGGGCATAAGGTATGAAAGAATAAAGACAAATTCAAATATATTTTAAATTATATATTTAGTTTAAATCCACTCACTGCTTGTGTGTTCCGAATCAGAAGATATGATGTAGGAACTGCCAGGGTTTCCAGAACTGTTACTAGTGTATAAAAGTGCAGCACTAAAATCTCACTATGCAACCAAGTATTTGTCAAACTTGTGAGACAGCATCCAAAAAGATGAAAAACAATGGCTGAAAGCCACGTACAACAAGGTAGAGATGGATTCCTGCTCCCTTCTACATTGTGCATGAGGTGACCCCAAAATGTTCAAGCTTCTAAGTGACAGTTTCAAACTTCTCAGCTGAAATCAAAATAAATACTTCCAGGCCAACAGTTGAAAGATATATTTAATAATAGAAAGGAATTGAAAAATTTAAAAGAGAAAAAAATTAACTGATCTCACAAATATAAGAATCTTCTAAAGCAAACTGAAAGTACACTGGGTAATTTTTTTAATTTATTAATATTTGTCATGACAGAGAGACTGAGCTTTTCGTAAGCCCAAAGAACACATCATTTTTTCAAAAGACAGCAACCAGCTTAGTTCCAAAACATGCTTTCCAAGAGCTAAAAGAAAAATACCAAAAAAAATTAAAAAATGCCAACAAAACACAAGATATATCAGTGTCTACCAGATGCTGTGGTCTTATATGTTCCACCATCAAGAATTTAGCTGTGAAGCATGAGAGGCACAGACAATGACAGTGATCAGTAAATCTTTTATCTGACACTTTTTATCTGACGAATGTAACCTATTCCTTTTCAGTTTTGTAATTTTTATTCCCTGGGTGTTGTTTTGAAAGAATGCATTTTTAATTTGAATTTCTTTGAGCTGCTAGTTCAAATATGTTTTAGTGAATGGGTGGAGTATGAAGTCTTTCCCATTTGAGATTTTTGCTATTCATACATAAATAAATGGCCACCTGAGTCATAACATTTCTTTTCCTATCTTCAACAAGATAGATAAAATGCTTCAAATAAGATTACAACATATACTGAAAAGCTTTTTTTTTTTCCTCCTCACACTGCTGTTTAAGGTGGTGAAGATGTCATTCCCTCCCTTCCTGGAAGAAAGAGGGTAGAGTTAAGGGTAGACTGTACAAGTCAAGTGAGAAAGTACATCAGACACCTAGCTGGACAGTGGAAAAAGGCGTCATTCTATGACTCTGTTATAAGCCTGAAAAATCAATAGCTCAGTATCCATTGTCACAAACTAAAGAAAGCTTGAAGAATTTGAAGATGAAGGAGAAAAATATGAGAGATAAATGGAAAGGCAAAAGGGGAGTTTATAGAGTCAGATAGATAACTGCCTTAAGAGGAATAGGAAAACACCAGTAAATCTATAGAAAGACAATATTAGATAATATTGCAGATAATTATAAGACAAGTAATAAGGCAGTCATAAATGTGGGACTTAAAAGACAAATTTATGGGCAATCAAAATACAGCAGTCAATATGACAGATATTAGAAATTAGTCCAACAAACAATGAGATAGATATCAGTAAGGAAGATAAAGCATGTAATCTGACAGGTGATAAGGTGCTAGGCAAATGAAAGCCACTGAAAATTGTTCAAATTTAATGTGATTTTGTCACAGGTCTCATTTATAATTGGCAAGACCTAATCCTGAATACAGCCCTTTGCCTTCATGCTAACTAGATTTAAGTGATAGGCAGAGACCTACCCTGTGAATTGAAAAGCTTAGAGTTGTAGCATCGAAAGAAGTACCTTCAAATGCTATAGCTTGACATCTTTTATAATTAACTACAGTGCTGATAAAAAAATAAAAGCAATATAAGGAGGAGGTCCAAGGTATAGAATGTGACCAGGTGAAACAAGAGACACATTTAAAGAGAAGTACCTAACATTTCTAAAATAACATCTGGCACTTAATTTCAAGATTTTCCACACAAGTTGACTTTTATGTCTGATTATCAGGACAGTTTATACTTTGCTATAAATAAAAGATCTATCACAAATGCCTAAATTTTCAGTTGTGCTTTTCTGTCACATATATGTACACTTAGTTTTTTTAAAGTCTATGTCCATAGGCAACTAGTGATACCTGCCAGCAAATCAATTTCCTTAGTCAGAAATAATTAGTCCAATTCTTATTTCAAAAAAAGGGGTAATTCTATGTATGCTGAGTGTATGTGTGCACTTTCCCTGATACTTATTTCTCACTGAGGATGTCTACCAGAATTTTCATAAGCCTTACCTCCCAAGGGATGATTTGCTGTCAGTCACAAATGTGGGCAGAGGTGGATGGCAGCACATTTTACCAACTTTACAATGCTCTGCTTTTAATCACGCAAAATATTGAGCTGAGTTCCCCATAGATATGGTATTAATATCTTCCTGCATTTTTTTTTATTCCAGTTCTGAATAAAATATTTCATACCTATAGAAACAACTTGAAGAAATTAACATTATTGACTCTACTATATTACTGAATGAAAAAAAAAATCAAAACCTCTATATCTTTCCATCTTTTGACTATAGGTTTTTATTAGGGATTATTTGAGATAAGATTTGTTAAATCAATTTTTTGGGGCAATATTTATGTTTACATTTATACTTCTCTTGAGGTTTTTGGATGCTTTTCAGCAAGTAGTCCTGTTTTTAATATGCAGTCAGGGATCTCATAATAAAGTGCAAATACAAATGCTGAAAATACTACCTCTAGTGATGCTTAAGCTACACATCCAAGTACTTGATAGGAAAAATAGAGAAAACAGAATTCAAAATATGCTATCTTTAAGTTTACATATCTTCCTTCATCCTGTCCTACAAGGAAGCCTTTCATTCTGTAATTTTAAACCTGTATAGACTGGAAAATACAATGCACTTTCTGAAAAACTAGAGAAGGAAAATAGATTAAATCATCTCATATGTCTTTGACCTCTTTAGTTTTTATGTCCAGTGGCTGTAGGACTCCTTGACTGTTTRAAGATTCCATTGACTTCATACATTCCATCGGTCAAAAGCCCAGGAGTACTAAGGTTCCTTATTCCATACTCTTTTATCTAAATCTTCTATCCAACTGCTCCTGCTATAACTGTGCTAGTGATGAATTTTGCTCAGATGACAAAATGCCTGGGGGTTGCTGAAGAAGTTCTTTAGATAGTCTGCAACTGGGCATTCTTAGACTGTGTTCCTGAAGTGTCATCTCTTTCCCTGATTTAGAGCTCCTTGAGCATAATCTTTATTTTTTTCCTTTATTTTGAGCATATTACAGAAAGCCTTCAGTAAAACCTGAGAAGCTAAGTATTTGAACTTATCCTTTTCACAAGTTTCAGAGCTGTATTATGAAGAACCCCAAAGTGCTGTTTCTAAGGATAAATTTTTTATTGCTAGTCTCATTGAACTGCCACACTAAAATGAATTGTAAAAATAAATTATTATTTCCGTTAACCCTTTAGTCAGTACATGCTTTACTGCAGTAAACTATCTGGATAATTCAAATTTACTAACTATACTCATTCAAGTAGGTTCTGTTAACATCTGTAACACTGTCTTCAAGAATTCTCTATGATTTATTAATAATAAGAACAACATGCTGGAAAGAATTAGAATAACCATCTGTTTTCCATTTGACTTATTTATGTAACAACTGCCATTTGCAAAACCCACATTGCCTTCAAGCACAACACCCTTGGTATCATTTCAGTAACATCTCCTGCATATTATGTGCTTTTAGTTAGCTAAATAAATAACGGGTTTATTTTTTGCTGATATATTTCTCTAAGGAAGAAGAAACTGACCAGTTTGTTGATATCGTCTCCATTCTTGAGACTAAACAAAGTTCTGTTTGGCTGCATTCAGGAAAAACTATGTCTAAAGGAGAGTGTCCTACTTAGAAATCAGAATCTTTTTTGCCTGCAAGAACTCTGCTCTAAGGTTGTTTTGTTTCATGACTTCACCCTAGGACTCCTGCTTGTTTGACTTTCTTCTGTGACTCTTAGAGGCATAGACACATCCATTCCACAACACCCATATTATTAAGAGTCTGTTACCAGGTAAACACTTTTCCTCATATGGTTTAGATACCCATTAGCTGTACCAGGTACTCCATCCCTACTGCAATAGCCTCCACTTTTCACCACACTAAGGTAAATTTGAATATTCCTTCTACTTAACTTGATAGAATGATGCTTGCAACAGCTGTACACTTTAATCACATCTATGGCCAGCAATGAGTAGCCTCCTAAAGGCAGAACAACAATACCACACCAGCAAATACAAGGAATAGATGCCTTGAAGTGTATTTTGTGTAGGATTTGCTCTAGTAATGAAGGACTCTTTAGTATGAATAGCGGAAAAACATCTTGATCCAAAAGAGTTTGTAAATAGCATGCAAAAGTAAGACAATGATGACAACCACAGCATTTATGTGGTTTATAAGGGAAAAAGTCTCAAGTAATTCTATTGATGACAGCAATTGTGTTTAAATTACTTAAAAGTAAAATTTCATTCAAATTTTCACTGAAGAGATTATTTGTCAATATCACAAATTAGTGTTATATCTTTGTCTGTGTTTGCAACCTAGAAAGTGCTCGCATGTTTTCACTTTTAAGTTTAACCAATGTCCGCATAGGAACCTAACACATCAGCTTCTGGTACAGTGACAGAATTCAGGAGTAATTCTTAGAATAGAAATGATGAAAGTGATAAAATTCAGGTTATTTATCTAAATAATTAGTGTGGCAACTCTAAGTTCTTTAGCAGTATTCTTGCTCTGTGCATTACTAGTCTGTTCAGTGAATGGCTTGGAGTAAGTGATGTATGGTGTGCCTTTTCCAAATTCTTTCTAAGCACATTGAAAACATTGTGTCTTACTTTTTTAGAAGTACAGGACTCAATGCAGCCAATTAGAAAGTGAAAATACAATGTGTTCCATTTCAAACTATGTCAGGTGTGAAAGTAATACATCTACAATTAACAGTGCCTGTAGTGAGGTAAATTCATTTTTGCATTAGATTTTTAATGCATGCATTATGTATATAGAGTGATTAAACATAATAAAAATTTATAACTCAATTCTGCTATTTCTTTCTTTTCTTCTCGAGCATATTCTTCAAATGACCCAAAGCRGTTTTTTTTCCATGTTTTTGTTTCCTTGTTTGTCTTTAAATGAGAAGATAGGGGAAACCAAGAACTTCATCCTCTCTGTGTTCTAAAGAGGCTGCTGTTTTTCATTCCTTTTTAGTAACAGTCTTTTAAAAACTTTCTGCCTTGAGTGCAATACTCATTCTAAGATTTCACTGGACAACCCATATTCTACAATATTCCTTTTCTAGTGAAGCAGTTAGTGAACTCTAATTCTAGATGACCTTGAAACTCTGTTTGTTGTACAAAGAAAACCTTAGCCTAATGATTGTCTTTCTGAATCAGGATTTCAACACATCCCTGCCACAACAACATCTTCTTTGTTGTCTTCTTTTCCATATTCAGAGACCATCAGCACTCTGAATAGTGAAGAAGATTTATATTTCTTTGAAATTTTTTGCACTTTTAAAAATCTTCTGTGAGATATTATATCCTTCTTTATCTGCAGCATAATCACCTAATAATGGCCTTAGTATGGTATTTAGTCCTTTTTTAATGCCAATTAATTTATCATTTTACTCATGAGTTTCTGATTTCTTCTCATTGTTCCAGATACTTTTTCCAACAATATAGACCAAAGGTATATGAAACAAGTATATGAGTCAAAAACACATGAAGCTTTTGTGAGCAGTTCTTCTCAATTCTTGATTAGGTTTTATGTTACTGTTGATTTCCACCTATGGTCATATGTGTCCAGTTTGAGTCATAGATAATTTTCGTTGACATTATTTTTTCCATTCAGCATGTAACAACAACTTCCTATAGGTAGTCAGTCAACCTGGATGAAGTGTCCCATTCATTCTGTTTCCAAATCAATTGCGTAACATAGTAAAATAAATAACTAAATTTATTTTCCGGTTGTGGTAAAGAATTTTATTATTGAGATTCAGCTATGTGCTTCAGTGTAAGTGATTAGACTAGGGTATGTTGCAGTCTATTTACAACTTTTTGTCTAAGCTGCGTGCAGCATTAGAATGACAGTTCAGTAAGATCTTTGAGCCAAAGACTTAAAGTAATTGCGTTGATAGTAGTCTCAGTATATTCTACTTTTATATTTGTATAATTATAGTTGTCTAGCCAATAGTTAATTCACAAATATGTTCAAAAGAGAAGTGGAACTTGTATTTTACGTGCAAGGTATTTTTGAACTGGATTAAACACTACTTGCTAGTTTACTAATTTTTTCCTCCATATCATGGCCTCAGTGGTAAGGGATCTTAAAGATTATCTGGTTCCAAACCCTCTGCCACGGACACCTTCCAACAGACCAAGTCGCTCAGAACCCCATCCATGGTGGCTTTGAACGCTTCCACGGAAGGGACACTGTATCTTTCCATTCAGACTAATTAACGTAGATTTGAGGTATTCAGATTCAGGAAGTGCTTTACAAGAGTTTTTTCCTTAGAGCTGTGGGTTAAAGCAAGCAGGCTAGATCAGGAAGCTTGATATATTGCTATCATATTGAAAACTTTTTCTTATTTTTGTCAGCTGTACACAAGAAATCTTTTATTGTAGCTTTTTAAAGTTGATTTGAATTTTTATATAAACTAATTAACATTTTGAGATATTAAATACTTAAGTTTAACTTAGGAAGTACTGTCTTTAACTGTTTATTAATGGAATAAAATTCTGAAATGGAAAGGGGTGATTAAACAATTAGACACGTAGTGTAGTTTCAAACTTCAGATACGAATTTAGTTTGTTTTTCAGACAAAAATTTTCATTTAAATTACTCCACTTTGGTGTTGTGCAGCTCCATATCTGATAGCTTTTCTTTAAAAATAAGCCTATAAGAACTTCTTGTGCTATATATTTAGGAGTTTACATAACTATAGGCAGTGGGAGGGGAGGGATATTTTTCTGTTTCTGTTTTTGCTTTGAGGTGGAGCTATTGGACCTGTACGGTCTGTTTTCCTCTTTTACTTTTTGGAATTTTTTGACATTTTTTAGCTGATACAGTACACTTTTGGAGTAGTCATATTTTGGTTTTGCTGAAGTTCAGGCATAATGGTTTTCACAAAGTGTAATGCCATGTAATGACATTTTTTCACAAAATATCTTTGATTTTTTTAAGAGTCCTGTTTCTCTTTCACACCTAAAGCTAAATAGAATAGAAAAGAAAATTTAGGTTAGAAGGGACCTAAGCTGGACAAGAAAGCTGCTCATTAATTAATTTTTAAAATAAATAAATAAAAATGTTATTTTCTTACTGTGTTGTATGTTTTGCCCAGGTGCTTAATATGACAATAGGACTTGAAGATGCAGTAACATGTTAATTGAGTAGATTTATTTTAATTTTTTAATTAGTGGAGGATTTATATTTTTATTTGTGTGCTATCTAACCCTAGGAACTCTCATTTCCTGAACCTTAATTGTTTTCTAACTAATATAGGAAGTAAATGCTATATGAAATAAAAACACACACAATTTTGGGGATGTTCTCTGTAAATTACAGCTGTTTCTAGGAGTCTGGTGAGAATAACTTACTGCCTATAGTATAATACAGCAGGCATGTATTTGTGTATTTTGATACTGTCAAAATGAAAACAGACTTTAAAAATTTACATAATTTCATTCTCCCAGTGAATGAAGAATTTCATTCTATTTTTCCTGTGTCAGAAAGGTACTTTGTCATGAACTCAGAACTCAGTTAGAGTGTTTCTGGCAAACAAGAACTACTAATAAGCAAATAAATCTTTGGGAAAATATAAACATGTTTGCAAAAAGGGTAGTTATTTTACCTGCCTGACTACCAAATGATCACTCCATTCTTTAAATTTCTCCAGTCATAGCTAAGTGAGCTCAAGTGGGAGAAAGGAACATTCAGACTAGGATAAAAGAATTTCCTGTCAAAATTATGGGAATGGGAGACTGTGGAAACCGTTCCAGCAAACGAATACGCACATCCCAAATTCACAATTGATGTTTCCTCCTTTGTGAGGGCCCTCATGGAATCGAAAAAACCTGTTTGGTAGGCAAGTTCTCTCTGTGAGTGTGTGGTGTATTCTAGATTCCGTAATTGAATTTCTCCATGTACTTTACCTTAATCTCAGTTGCACTGCAGGTGTGGTTTAACCCCAGCTGACACCAAGTCCTAAGCAGTCGCTCCTTCAGTCCCTCACCAGTGGGATTAGGAAGAGGATCAGAAGAGCAAACGCCAGAAAACTCATGGATAGAGATAAAGGCAGTTACAACAAAGGCCACACACACAAAGAAGGTAAAACAAGGAATCAGTCCAATGCTTCCCATGACAGGTAGGTGTTCACCCATCTCCAGGAGAGCAGGGCCCATCAGAGATGACAGTGACTCGGAAAGACAAACATCACCACTCCAAACAGCTCTCCCTTCCTCCTTCTCCCGAGTTTATGCACTGACCATGATGTCAGATTATGTGGAATATCTCTTTGGTCACTTTGTGTCACCTGTCCTGGCTGTGTCTCCTCACAGCCTCCCATGCACAACCAGCCCTCTTGCCAGCATGGCAGCACAAACAGCAGAACAGGCCTTGGCTCTGTTTAAGCCCTGCTCAGCAATAACAAGACATCCCTGTGTCCAGCACAAACCCAAAACATATTGTTTTGAGGGCTCATATTAACCACTGTGAGATTTTACGCCAGCCACAACCAGCATAAGTGACCAATTTTCAAAACAACTAGACAAGAAGAAATATAACTGATCTTCAAATTAAGTCTTTTGGAGATATTAGCAATAAATACCTAATTCCTAACATTCTTCATCATGCTTGAAAGGTATTTTGACATTATCTGAAAGATAGCACCAGAAGAAAACATTATCAGCATTAACAAACAACGAAGATTCACTGATATGCTGCAAAATGCTCCTAAGTTGGAGGGAACAGAATCTGTCATTCTAGAACATGGCCAAACCACTAAAGAGGTGATTACTGATACTGGAGACACGTTTCTGCGACACTTTTTTTTTCTTTCATACAGAAATAAGAAGATGAAAAAGAGTTTTGCAGTGTTGAAGTGTTCCATGAGAATTGAGCTGAACAAGCAAAAACTCTCCATGTTATGTTCAGTGTGTGAGAGATGAGTGAAGTGTGGCACATTCTTAAAAACTGCAGCCTGCGTTTGAAGATCTTCTTGTTAAATTGGGAAGATGAAATGTAACTGATTTAGAAAAGATTGCACTGAAGTTGAAATTTCCTTCTGATTGTTTGACATGGGTTTATTATTTGTTTTTGGTGATTTGAAATAATGTTTTCACAGAATAAATTATTATGGAACCCTAAATGAACTTTTTATAGAAACAAACAAATCAGCAAAGGATTTGACATTTGCAAATTCAGAGGTTTCAGTGAAGTCTCCTGGTCAAACATGAAGTATTTATGTCTATCTTTTGGACATAAACTTACATTTCCCTGTGTTTCTGTAAGGCCTCATGGGATTTGTAGTCCAGACTAGGAAGCTGGCTCTTAAAAGAGAGTGATGACATAACCACGTGTTAAATCTACTGGAAGATTGCAGGAGTACTCAGTAGTATTGGTGTTCAATTAATTTGCCTTGAAATCAAATAATTAATTCAGTGGGTCTAAAGTTCATTTACCTGAGGATCCAGGGAAGGGTATCACATCTCCAAGATACTGCACAAAGACGATACCTTATTCTGTGCCCTCTCATTGTTTTGTAATGTTTTAATGATTTCAATGCTTCAGCACGAATAGAAATCAAACTGAAACTCTGAGTGTAGCTTGGCATAGAAAGTAATTTCTGTCATATTTATGTCACAAAAATTACTTGAAAAGTATTCCATAGGTTTTTCTGTCAGGAGACAGAAAAGTTTGGTCAATGTAGAAATCATAACAAGCAGTATTTTTTGCACTGAATTACCTCAGTGCAAAATTAAACATAAGGGGCAGAGGCCTGCCTGTGAAGCTCCATGAAGTCACGTGGCTGTCGCTGGGACAGTATTGACTTTAGACAGTGTCAGTCACTCCACGCCTTCCTTTAGGGCACCTCTCTCTGCAACAAGCTTGGAAGGGAACATCCATACAGTATTGATATCTGCTGGGAGTCAGGAGGGAAGAAAGGGGAAAAGATGGCCAGGCAATTGGGTATACCTGCATCCAGAATTGGTAACAAAATTAATGTTAGCAGATGATGGCCTTGGTGGTGGAGGTCGTGAGGCTTTTATCATTAATCTTCAGTTATGGCTGCTCTTGTAATTAGGCTTCAGTTTGAAATAGTGACATTTCACTCCCCGTTGTTTTAAATGGGAAAGCAATTGTGTAGTTAAGGAAAATTACTATCACAGCACTTCTCAGACTTCAGATGCAATAGATTACTTGAGAAAGAAAACCACATGTAAGCAATGCCTTTAGAAGCCTACTCAGAGAGTGGGCTCAAGGTCACAAAGAAAGGATTTAAAATTCATCCTAATTCTCTGTTAAATCTTTGAAATGTAGGACTGGGACCAGACTTAAACAAAATGATGATGGACACCCGCAGAGAATTTTTCAGAAGTTTAAATAAGATTCAGACATCAGGTCCTGCTGAAATACCAATTAAGTAATAGTATAAATCTTTAAGCATTCAAATTACCTTAAAGAGCTGACTTTATCTGCATATTCTTTTAAAATCACTAAAGATGAGCAATATGATCTTGGACTACTCCCTTTACAAATAGTTCAATTATATTATTTTCAGTCCTGAGGATCCATTCCTCTATTCTTGAGGAAGATGTGCTCTTGTCAGCTATCTTAACACTTTCAGTGTTATTTTAACAAACACTGAACATGTTGGACAGGGGATTAGAGTGACTTATTTGGTGCCCAGTATATAAAAGAATTTTTACACAGAAGTCAATGAGTAGCATTCATTTTTGTATTTCAGATGGTGCCAAAACAATCATGTATTCCTTCAAAAGAGATTTCTCATTCTAGGAATTTGAGAGAGATCTTTTACTGACCTGTGTCTTAGTGGACCTAGACAGTCCCACAGCACGAGCTCTCAATCTTGTATAGCAATAACTTGATGTCATGGCCTTTGCTCACATGTCCTGAGTGCAGTAGAACAATGTCTTGTACACAGCTAGAGGTGTGCTGCAGGGATGGCCAAAGTTCTGCTGGAATGGAAAACCTGGCCAGGTCTCCGCACTACATGGATGTATTGTGCAACAATATATCCTTTTTAGAGGTCACAGAGTGGAAGGGGAAAATTTTGCGTCAGAGGACTTCTGCCATCTCAGAGCTAGCTGTACCTCTACACTGACAGCTCTATATGATGGTTCATCACTCAGTGCAAACGGAATAACATGATGAAGCTGCCACCTCTCTACTACTGCTAGCAYAGCTCAGAAAAGCTGTGGGCTAATGGGCTGATGTCATGCTACATGTCTCTGTCTGCCAAGAAAAAGCTAAGGGAACAGAGGCATGGAAAGTACCTATTTTTCCATTCTCATTTTTCCTTTCTCTTCATACATAGATTTTATATCTGTTCCAAAACATGCATGACTGCTGTATAGATATACTGTTACTTAACAATAATCTTCTTCTTTCTCAGGAGGATGTCCAGTATTTCATATCACTCTGTAAACAGTGTTAAAACATATTATGAAAGCAAATTTCAGTCCACTAGCCTTTTTCTATACTTATACCTATGAAATTTTTTCTTTGTGATTTCTAACACAAATAATGTTTTACAAAACAAAGTTTAAGCTTTGCACAGGAAAAAAGTATAGAATATCTGAACTAGCATATTTTTTGTATATGAGAAATTTTCTCTTATCTTCTACAGAAAATAAAATGAAAATTAGAAAGTAAAAGAGAACTGAAAGCTGTCTCTAAGAAGCATATGGTAATAATGGTTGTTTAAAGCTTAAATTATATCTCTTTCCAAGCAATGTATGAAATGCATAACAGAAGTACTCCTTTACTTTTTTACTGTAGTAGTAAATCGTAGGCATATTTGCAATTATTATTACTTCTTGCACTGCATTGCTGTAAAGGAACTCCCATCTGCTAGGTGTAATACAAAAGGAGACACTGAGGGTCTCAGTTTCCTGAGTAAAAAAAGATTATTCAGGAGTTTTTCTTGTTTATCCTCCAAAACCTTCTAATCATAGGTCAGTTTAAACTAAGCTGAAAAAGAGAAGATGGCAAGTTCCTGTAAATTTAATGAAGTTGTGAAAAAACAAAGGTCAAGAAACTGGATTGTTGCCTTTGAGCCATGAGGGACCATGCACATATTTTAAGTTCAGAGAAGGCCCAGTAAGTGTATTAGCATATTCAGGTAACTGTGTATGTGCATATGTACACGTCTTTATGCAAAACATTCAGTCACAAACCCAGGGTAGTGTACCCTGACACACTAAACTCAGAAAAGAATTGTGGAATCTAAAGAACATGTCAATACCAGTACAAATTGCTCTATTCAAGGATGAAATCCTGTCATTTGCAGATACGGTGCTTCTGCATCATCTGTGCTGCAGAAGTTTCTTCTAGGGAAAAAAAATCAACCATTCTAGGAGTAAATAAGAAGTAGAAATTGTAGCACAAGAAAGTAGTCATATAATTCTTCAAGTTACACTTGGGCGCTGGACACCCGTTCTAAATCCAGCTTTCATGATTTCAGCTTTACACACTTTCCAAGAGTCATAAATTTTTTCATATTGCTGCAAGTACAACCTGGCAAGTGCTTCAGAAGCAAATTTGCAGTTCTGCATGCTTCTTGAGGATGAAAGTTACACACTTTGCCTGTAGCAGAAATATAACATCACTCATGGCAATAACTTTCTTTTGTCCTAGTTTTAAAATTAAGTCTTTAATAAGTTACAATCCCTACCTTGATTGTAAAGGTTGAATAACATTTTTTTCTAGTAAAGTAAGCATATACATAAAATGTTGCATCATCAGCTATTACTGGTTGATGCCAAAAGCTCTGTTAGGCATAGAAAGATCTTTAATGCTTTCCTTATTCCTGGATGAGTAAATTCTGTGCCATGAACTGAAGGAGCCACAGCATTTAAAATGCTAGTCAAAGACTGATGAGAAGTAACTGAATTATCATAAAATAAATAGTAAAAACAATAATTAAAAAAGCCACATATTCTCAGTTTGGCAGAATGGGAATTGACAGGTAGGATTTGAAAGAAATCTGTGCCCGAGAACCTGGCAACCGAAAGAGCAAGCAATTTCCCCCACTGTGTGGAGAAGTATTGATAAGCTGTGCATCCCTGCTTTTCATTTCCTTCACTGTTCTCATTCCTTTACCAGCCCCTCTCTTTCTGTCTATTCTGCCTTTTCTGCTTATTTTTTCATTGTACTTATTCATGCAGTGCCATTTCAGAAATGTCAGTTTTAGACCTTGCTACAGGTGACCTTGACTGTGACTCTGTCACTGAAGAGGATGGCGAAGCTTCAGCTGTAGTCTCAGAGGATTGCTTATGTACTGTGACATTTTGTTGAGTGCTAAATTGGTAAAGGTAGGTGTGTGTCTGAATGAAGAAGTATGTTTAAAATTGAAAATGAGACAAAGACAAAAATGAACGAATTCACAAATATGTGTGGATTGTTTGGCATAGTGGTTACCTACTTCTATGATTATTAGATGATATTGTTATTACTTGGTCTTGGGTGAGATACAATAGGTCATCCTCCAAAAACAAAGCCTGGCTGTCTCTGAAGAAGAGGAAAGTCCAGGTGCTCTTGTGACTTTGATGTGAGGATTGACAGGCTGCATTAAGCTCTGAGGGACAATGCATCAACAGATTTTCAATGCAGACAATTAGTATCAAATGCAAAGAAACTGAAATTTTTTCTGCTGTCATTGAAGAGGGTAATTACCTGCTCAAAAGCAACAGAATAAATGTTTTGTCATCCTGTGGAAAATCTTACCATGGAGAAGAAAAGGAAATACCTCTGTTATGGTATTTTACTATAACAGATGCATTACCAAACTCTCTCACGATGCTGAATTAAGCAGTAACTTTGTAGGTAAAACTATAATTTCCTCATTAGAGGCCAGAAAAAGCAGGTATTTAGCAGGATTTTGCTTTCAGTGTACTTTTATATGTGTTACTCTAGTGTGTCTGTTTTCTGACATCAGGATGCAAGTCAAAATATTAGAAAGATAGGTGTTTTTTCCTACTTCATTATACTTTTTCAATCAATTTATCAAATATTTTATTTTAAAAATAGTTCTTTAAATTGCTAAAAAAAATATAATTTGAACTTTAAATTTCTCTCTTTTGTCATATCCTTCCTTCTCAGTAGAAAAGTGGTGTGAATAAAATAATGCAATAAAGAAAAAATTCTCATGATTTTAATGTTTTTCTTATGGAAGATAGGAACAGGATCAAAGTATTAAAACCAATGTACTTAAATTATAGACTTATTTATATCTTCTTTTTTTTTTAGTAGGAAAACTTTCCTTAGACATAGTTGTTATATGATAGAAGTGGAACAAAATCAAAAATAGGCATATATAATTTCCACAACAAAATAACAATATCAAGCACATCATCAGTACTGAACTGAGACTAGTTCACTTGTTTGTTGTTTTTTGTAAAACGAAGCTATATAAAAGGCTTTTCTACAGAAAGACTTTGCGCACGAGAACCTGAAATAAGACCCAAATAACTTACACTATTTTTTGTCTTTTTTTAATGTTCCAATCTAGATCTAATAGATTTTTGCATGAAACATTTCTGAGGGTATTTTTTCTTTTAAAGATTTTTTTAAACCTCTCCCAAGATAAAGGTTGTTTCCTTGATCAGGCCAACTTCAGTTTTGGCCCAAATTTGATGTAATAAGCACATTTACAGCCAGTTGTCTTTCTGAGAGAAAGGTATTAAAATGACTTGTATGTAAAAGTCTCTCCTATTTGGATCTTTGTATTCAGGTAAATGTTAATTCAGAACTGATCCCTTTCTGGTGTTGTTAATGAGCCATGTGAGAAAATACCCTACTTTTTCTTAGAGTATCAAGCATGAAACAGAATTTTCAAAGATAACATTAACAGAGCAGTTACTGTTCTCAGTGAAAAGTAATCTAATGAAGAGATTTTTTCTCTATGGCTTGTGTTTATTGATGTTAGTAAGTAGATTCAGATGTCTGTATATGCTCTACTGGTAATCCTTTCCCATGTGAAACAAAAAATGACAGGTCGCAGCATTGCTACTGTTTGTTTACACCTACATAGAAATTCCTTCGCTTTTGCTTGAACTAAAATATTACATTACAGTCTGCAGCTGAAAACTGTGCTCCTTGTCAAAATTTATTTTTCTTACTGATGTTTTACTTTCTGCTTTTCCTTTCACAGAGTTAAAAAAAAAAGTGTCTTTATTTATGGAAAAGTAAAGATAGAGGAAAACTATATTTAAAAATCTCTATTTATTTATTTATCAGGATAACCTGAAGTATTGCTCAGACGAACAAAGTAATAAACTTCACAAAGACTGTCAAGATGCCTTCATAATTTAAGGTACACAAGAAAAATAAACAAGAATGTTTGCTTTATTCTCTGTCCCTAGAAGCAGATGGTGAGGGTCAGTTGACTATTCAGCCAAGTTAGTGCTGTTTCCTTTGTTTTAAGACCAAAAGAACTGCAAACCACAAGAACAGAGAAAGGGTAAAGATTCTTGTTGATAACAACAAAATAGATCAAAATGAATGTTTGGAATTGTAAATTCAAAATGAATGTTTCACCTAAAAAGAACAATAACTGAATTGTGTCAGCTGAAATGAGAAAATAAATGTTTTTTAAAAGCTGATGGTTCAATTTGAACCTTACTGGTGACAAAAAGATATTATTGTTTATTTGAAACATATTTTAACACATGAAGGTAAAAGGCAGCCCCATCCTGAAAGTACTCTGCAATTAGCAGAAGCAGGGATGAAATCAAAGAAACACATCTTCACATGTTAGAAAAGTAAAGGTGATAAAATCTCCTATAAGTTGCATCATATACATATGATACAAATGTCAGGCTGTTGTAATTTGTTAAAATGCTGCACTCTGTAGAGCTTCGTTTATGGAAGTGTCTTACTTCCATAAGGGCCCTGAAAGCATATTGAAGACAGGCTTAATAAGAAATAGGTGGAGAGGGGAAATGATCTTTCTGGTAGGGGAACAGCATGAAATAGGAAATAGGTCTGTGGGAATTGGGAGGGCAAGCAGAGGTGACTTTTAAATTTTTTTTTTCCCATAGGTTTCCCTGAGAGAAGCATCTGGACCAAGCTCCCCCACATAACTCTTGTTTTAGTGGGTGATGGTGACTTTCTGTGGTTGCAGCTGCAGACCAAGCAGGGTGTGCAGCATGCTACTGCTCTGGGGCAGTGGCTGGGTAGCAGGAGGGGCTGAGGTATGTAAAATAACACACAGATGGCCAGGAAATTAGGTTATCAAATCCCTCTGCTTCCCCAGAAAAAAATGTTCCTGCTTTGTGGAGGGAACTTCCAATGCCTTTGCTACTCCTCAGGGTTCAAAGATGGGCTTCTTCTCTGCTCCTCACCATCTACCTGGCTTCGTTTACTTATGGAAAACTGTCTTGTTAATCACACTTCTATCTCTATTTTTATTCATTAGGTGTTTTACCTTACTGACAGTATAGAATAAATATTATTATAATTTATACCACAGCATTTGCAAAATCCTATAATGTGTTTTTGTGAAATAGCACACAAATCTGAACAAACTGAAGTATACTACATATTGACGATTGAGATAGATTACCCAAAATTAATAAATACATCATTCTATATTGTCAACCATCTCATTTTCTTGAGCCAATAACCCTGAGATCTCTCAGCAGTGCTCTGGTATGCACAATGCTGTCAGTGCCTGCAAATGTTCTCTCTCCAGCACTGTCCAGGGTTGTTTTGGGTTGCAGCATCTCTTGGTGTTTTTAGAGAGCACAGAGCAACGCCACTTCCTCAGTTCCTGGGGTAAAACTAGGAGATTATAGATACGAACAACATGGAGTGCAAGTTTCAATGTGAAGGGAGATGGGAGGTGGTAGAAATAGTTGCAAAAATGTGGCCTGCAATATTAACAGAAATGCTAGTGTGGAGAAAAGTAATTCAAGAGAAAAAGAGAAAGATTTATGTGCACAGTGAGGGTGGTGGTGGGGAAGGGAGAAATCTGTTTTTAGCTGTTAGATCCTCACACTTCCTTTTCTGAATTGCATTTCAAATTAACTCTTGTCTAAACTGACTGTCAGGAACTGCWATAATGTTGACACTGGTAAGGTTACTTTTTTTACTGTGGTCACAGCTGAGATGCTCCTATGTAGGTGAGTCCTTACATACTTCTCTGGTAACTCAAAGAAAATGCATCTGTGCTCTTCACGCTGTAATTAATGTGCCAGTAGTTCAGGTCTCAGCATGGATACCCCTGCACAGCCAAACCATTCTCAGAAGGAAATAATCACTAGAGGGATAGATTTCAGTTTCTCTTAATATATTTTTTAATATCATAATTATAAAAACCCCCCAATCTATAAGCAGAGAAATAATAGCTAAAAGTATTAAAAATATTTTCATGTGACCATTTTAATGATAGTAGTGTAATGAAACACTGTTATGAGAATGGCTTAAAAAGGCAGCCAGTAGTGTGAAAGTGAGTTTGTATAAATATGGGAATTTGGGCAATATATTTTGTTTGGATTCCTGGGAATTAACTTGTCATGTTAATCTGAAAATGTTCTGTATCACCTAATAATAAATCTTCTCCATGACTCTAAGCAGTGTCTGAGTTTCTGGTTGCTATGCAAAAGATGGCAACTGTTTCAATTATTTAATACAGTGATAATTCAAGAGAAAAAGGATAGTTTCCATCCTGAAAACTTACTTTGTCCCTGTGTTCTCAAATGCACTTTTGAAACAAACCTTTTTTAATTTTGAAAAACCTCCTGTTATTAATTAAATACTGATTCTTCAAACATGCAAGCAAAAAAATTGTTAATTATGTCATCATGACTCTATCTTCTTGCAGGACAGAGCTGAGAGACTAAGTGAAAATGAAGAAAAAAAGAAGGAAAATCCAGAGTGAGTTTAACAGGAATTTAAAAGGTTTTGGGAATACTTATGTTCAAATGAAGGCATTTAATTGTAAGGTGTCCTCAGTAATAAATGGTAACTAAAATATGTTTGAATAAATTCCCCATTATAAAATGAGGAATTATGTCATGACTTTGCTTTTTCCATTGATCCTTGAGAAAGGTGAATCTCTCTTTAAAACTTATACCACCAGAGCTTTGGGTCTTTCACACTGCTAATGAACTGAGTAACTGAGAAAACAGCACCTCTGCAATTAAAGAAATGCAAAAGCAGAGCTACCTGGTAAAACAGAGAACAAAGAGAGAATGTTTAGAAATTATTAGTCCTAAAGAATCTATTTCTTAAGGCCAGCAAAGAAGCTGTCATCACTGCCAAGAATTATATCTATATAAAAATATATATTATTTGCTTTCTTAGTAGATATGTTTGAAGCAAGCATTGTAAGTATATGTATGTTGYCCTTTGGTTCAGAAAAAGAGATTTAACCAGTCCTAACTCAAAACCACCCACAGCAAACTTTGCCTGATGGCAAGATATCAAAAGGCACCACAGGCTGTGATATGCTAGTAAATGATGGTGAGGCAGCTTGTTGCCAGTGTCTTATCCCTGCACAAAGGCAGGAAATTTGTCAGCTGAAGATGCCCACTGTCAACTGATGATGCCCACTTTCTTCTGCTAAAGGTGTGTTTGGGACTGATGGCCTGTGGGTACAATTCTCTCACAGTCTGTCCAGGAGCAAATCCTTGCTCCTTCTGTGCCAAGCAGGCGACCTGAGGATGCAGGATTTGTCTGTGGCCAAGAGGCCACCCTTTACATTTCTAACTCCAACATCAGGAGACAGTATGCTGAAAGCTAGTTACATTACAGTGAACAAGCTCTTCGTATCATTGTCCAAGTCCTTTCAACTTTTGTAGATTTTCAATCAATGATGCAACTCACTCATATGTGGCAAATAGCAGGTGTTCTAGATCAGAGGAAATTTCTTTGGAAATGTCATTGTTTCTAAGACTTTTTGAATGGAAATCTGAAATAAGCTTCAGCCAATATTCCATTGCTCAAGAAGAGGTTTCGATGACTGTTTTCGTGCCTGTTGTAGTGCTGTGAGTTGAGATACTATGTACTGAGAATACTGTCTGTATATTCATTAACACATGTTGCCCGATTAATGTTCATAGAAAAATAGGTCACTGGAAAGATAATTTTTGTGGTAGAGACTAAGTCCAAATGAAGATATCACTAAAATAAAAAAAAAGTTTATTTGATTCACTACTATATCCTGTTATGTATGTGGAATAGATGCTCAAGTCTTGAAGTAATATTTATCAAATAATTGCCCCACTGTGCATATAAAATGCTGTGATGGTCTCTTTAATCTAAGGATATTAAACTGTAAGATGGATCTATAGGAATAGTTATAGAACTCCTTGTATAACCACAGCAGGTTTATTCCAAGAATGCATATTGCAGATAATCTTTAAATCTGCTGAAAGTGCTTGCTATGGAATATAATAAAAATCAGTTGTAGAAAGGAAATCAACTGCAGCGTTGCATATAAACGTTTTTGCTTTGGAAAGCCGAGCCTTTATTGTCTTGCTGTAGGCAAGGTATAATGTTAGCAATGGTACATTCTGTGTTGCAGTCAGTTATACTGTTCTGTTTAAATAGATCCAAATAATGATGTCTCTGACTAGGTGATATTAGTTAACGTAAATAAAAAAAAACTCTTAGAAGAAAAAGGTTTGAATAGACCATGGAAAATTAATATTAAATTTCATGTTGTCTACCTCATTACCTTGTTAGATGACTTGTATTAAAAGCAGTGAAGCAAAGAATCAGTAACCTAGGCCCTTGCCATTTCTGCAGTGCAGCCAATACACGTATCAATTTATACAGAAATTATGTCTGTTGAGCATGCTTTCCTGGACTATAAGTGCAGCAGACTAGAAATTATGGCTTTGTTATGATATTTCAATGTTCTGCTTTTTGAAGTTATCCCTGAAAGCCATTATTATTAGATGCAGGTCTGTTGGGTATCACAAGACATACTCTTGTTTGTACATTATCCTTAAATAAGGATGCATGTGTATATTTATACTCTACGTCCACATAAACCTGTGAATGCATAAATTACTGTACATGGAGGCATGACTACACCTAAACAAAGAGAAATGATTCCTGGTTTACAGTGTTATTTAGTTTATGAAAAAAAATTTAAGGAAAAGTATTTTGACTGCTGCTCTTATTAAAAATTATATTGCTGGAACATGTGGTCTTTTGCTGAGAATATATTTCAAACCCAACTTTGGCAACTCATGGTCTTGCTGAGAAAGCTCATTAGAATTAATGAGGTAATTGGGAAAAAAGGCCTTGTAGACTGGAGGAATGCATCATGAGATTCTGGCTTCAGTGGGGAAGCTGTTTTAATGCTTCCTGGAACTCCTGGAACTGCTCCAATGCAGTAACACCACATGCTTGTCAGCACAACCATTTGTGTGTGGGGCTGCATCATCAAACAAATAGGAGAAGATAATCCAAGAATGCAGTGGATTGTTTGACTTGCTTTAATTAAACTGTTTTCCTTATTTCAGTGCATTTGAAAATAGGCAAATGGTGAAGTTATTCAGGATCCATAACTTCTGCATTCACTTTTGTTAAAATCTCCAGATTCTTGCAAATCAACACCTTGGGAACAGCACCTAGCCCTCTAATACATTTGATTTTGAAGGCAGAATTGCATTGCTATTCACAGTCCTTCATTTTCCAGAGGGGAGGGAATTTTGTTGGTTGGTGCCTTGAAAACTTAAAATGTAATTGTTCTGATATTATGGTTTGCAGGGTGGGTGGAATTACTTCACTATTCAAAAGCCAAAGAAAGCCCCCAAATTACCCACAGATTTTCTTAAAAGAAAATTTTAGATGAAAACAGGAGTTATCTGATTTGCATAACCAACAATTAAAAGTACAAGTATGAATCTTTCTTACTTAAGAGGCCAAACTGAAACAGCCAAAAAGTTTGCTGTGAATTTAAAGAAACAAGTTGCATGCTTTTCTTATTTCTGAAATTAGTAAAGAAGACATGGGGAGAGGTTTCTATTTCTGTTGGATAATTATGGTCATACGGTATTTTCTTACTACAGTTACCAAATATACCTCATGAAATTCATGCTCACATTTAGTTAATAGAATCTTCTGAGCTCTTGTGCTCTATTGATACATACATAGTAGAGTTCCAGTTTTTGCAGAAGTGCATAAATGCATTAACTGATGGACTGAAAGTGCTGAGAAGTGTCACTATGAACTATCACTTAGCAGTTCTAATTATCAAATCATATCAACTCTGCTAAAAATATCAAATAACACCTGGAGGAGTGCATTACACATGATTTGTCACTCTTGAGAAAATATACCTCTTTATAAATATGTTCTTTTTGAACTCATTGTCTTTTTATGTAAGCATATGCAAGACAATACTGGTCATTGCATACACTGAAAGTCTGGTTGTGTTTTTAATCCTTCAACTATTCAGATGTGATGTTTTGATTAATTTAATTCTTTTTCATCTTGTCTTCTCTTTTTTCTCCCTTCGCCTGTCTGTATTCTTTGTCCTTTGTTTACATTTTGAAAGCTGTGAAATTTGTGAATAATCCCTTCTCTTACTCAAAGTTCTCAGGTTACAGAAATCTATAAATAGATCAGGCATAGATGAAATGAAAAGCAAAGACAGTGTTATGTCACTCAGACTGAATGTGGATCAGCAGTATGCCCTTGCAGTGAAAAGAAGATTTCAGCCTCCTGGTCAGCACTGGGAGAGCATAACCAGCAGGTCAGGAGTGGTGACATTCCTCTCTACTCAGTATCTTTCCTCCATTTTAATATGAAAGAAAGAGCTTAAAATCATATGCCAGTTTCTGATTGACGCTGAAAGCCAAGCAAAATTTCTTGGAAGTGTTTGTCCTCCTCTGGATCTGTGTCTATATTAGAGTATTATATGGAATATCTTTTTAAAAATAATTGCTAATGGAAAAATCTGGTACGATAATGGTGTTTTTTTCTGAAAAATATGCATTGAGATGTTCTTAATCATTCTTATCTATGCAGTATTACCTTAGTAGCTACTGTATTAGAAGAACAAATACAAAATAGCAGGAATGTTGAAATCAACAGTAATGAGTTCAGTGTCATAGATAAAGTCAACGTGTTGTTATCTTTCTAAACAGTAAATACTCAATTAGTATAAAATATTTCTGTGAAGTTTTCATAAGGGTAGTATACTTTAAGTGAAAGCTCTCAGTAGAAATAAGGAAGAAAAATAGCTAGCACTGAATGTTGGCTTAAGACCTGTGCAACCCCATTCAGTCTTGAGCAAGAGAAGAAAAGATACATCTTTATTCAACAGCTAGTTAATATTTATTCAATAGAGGTACTCAGGGTAGGAAAAGAGATTAGGAGATGCAGCCTTCCCATTCTGACAGATAAATATAGTGTAATTTGGAAACTGCAATGAGGAATTCATTTTACCTTTACAGTGTTGCCATGTATAATAAAATTAGAAGTGTTACTTATTATTACTTTAACAAGTTAAAGGCAAAAACCTCTGTACTAGCTCATGTACATTTATCTAGTTCATAGATTTCTTAGTTTTCCCTAAAGAGCAACCCCCATATCCATGACACTGAAAAAAAGTTTTTTCTACAATTTTTCTACATTGTTACTGAGCCATGGATTATCTTGAATCTGTTGAGGCCCTCACAAGGACAGTCACACTTTCAGACTGGTTATTGCACCTTATTTCCATTGTTATAATGTTACTCAGGTGGAGAAAGTGTCTTTCTCCCTTCCCCAAAATGAATACTTCTGCCTTTCCATTTTCCAAAACTACCCTTATTTATCTCATACATTCTCTCTTTTTATTTTGATTTTTACTGCCATAAACTGACACAAAGAAAAGAAGATTAAATGATAAATTTAATGTTATATTTTTGTGAGAAACATTAGAGATACTGGGGTATTTCTTGTAGAGGAATAGAAATCATTGAAATCTACAAGATAAGGGTAAATATGGCCTTTCTCTTCTAGCTTTATTTCAGATGCTATGGTTTCATCACTAAATCAGAAAAAATCAAGTCTGGGCACACTTCAGACTAAGCTTGTTGTTGGGAATTCCCAGAAGAAACGTAACTGCATTTTATTTTCTGTCTAGTATCATTATTAAAAAATGAATTTTTATGGAATTTTCACAGAATCATAGAATATGCTGTGTTGGAAGGGACTCACAAGGATCATTGAGTCCAACTCCTGGCCCTGCACAGGCCACCATGCCATGTGCCTGAGAACATTGTCCAAATGCTCTTTGAACTCTTTTGTCAGGCTGGGCTGTGACCACTTCTCTGTTCCAGTGAACCAGCCACCCTCTGGGTGAAAAACCTTATCTTGATATCCGACCTAAACATCCCCTGATGCATCTTCAGGCCATTCCCTTGGGCTCTGTCACTGTCACTACAGAGGAGAGATCAGTGCCTGCCCCTCCTCTCCCTCTCACAAGAAAGATGCAGTGAGGTCTCTCCTCAGCCTCCCCTTCTCCAGGCTGAACAGACCGAGTGACCTCAGCTGCTCCTCATGGCTTCCTCTCAAGGCTCTTCATCATCTTCATTTCTTCAGTGCCCTCCTTTGGACACTTTCTAATAATTTTGGCCCCTCTTACATTGTGGCACCCAGAACTGCCCCCAGCACTCGAGGTGAGGCTGCCCCAGAGCAGAGCAGAGAGGGACAATCCCCTCCCCCATGCTGTGCCTGATACACCCCAGGACACGAGGGCTTTCCTGGCTGCCAGGGCACTGCTGGCTCATGTTCAGCTTGCCATTGACCCCGAGGTCCCTTTCCATGGCTCTGCTCTCCAGCCTCTCATTCCCCAGTCTGTCCATTCATCCAGGGTTTCTCCATCCCAGGTGCAGAATCCAGCATATTCTCTTGTTGAATTTCATACAGGTGGTGACTGCCCAACCCTCTAAAATGTTGAGGTCTCTCTGCAGGGTCTGTCTACCTCTGGGGGATCAACACCTCCTCCCAGCTTTGTATCAGCTGTGAACTTGCTTAGTATCTGTCCTGGTTTAGGGCAAATTTGGGAGGAGACTTTTGAAGTGGTCTCATCTATATAGCAAATTTAAGCTGCCTCTCCCCCAG
Organism: Cardinalis cardinalis; assembly: GCA_014549065.1. NCBI lineage: Eukaryota > Metazoa > Chordata > Aves > Passeriformes > Cardinalidae > Cardinalis > Cardinalis cardinalis. The sequence goes on along the minus strand of JACDOX010000519.1, from coordinate 160,279 downwards.
CTGGTTTGAAAGACACAATTCTTTGAGAAAACTGGAAAAAACCAGTTTATTTGACAAGAAAAGTATTCACAAACCTGAGAAAGTGAATGATATTAAACAATGGAACCCCTTGTTGTTCTGAAGAGATGGCCAATTTAGAAAGCCCTGTTGTAGTTCAGAGTCCTTTTTGTGGATGTGTCCTCAGCTGTCTCTCAGTCTCTTGGGACTCAGGTCTGATGTCCCGGCTGCAGTGCAGCTTGGGGGCCCCTGGACAATAGTCATGGTGTTCCAAGACTGAGCCATAGCTGAACAGTTCCAAAAAACTGGCCTCAGCTAGCTAAAATACACTGACTAAAAGCAAAGGTGAGCTGTCTCCCGTTCCCTGTCCACGCTGCAGACCACATGCACCCAGGGAGAGACCTGAAGCTCTTACAGACTCTGTTTTCAAATACAAAAAAATTCCACTGCTTTTCCCTCTCTGCCCCTTCGCTCTTGGAACTAGATGTAAAGACACAAAATTTATTTCTGGGCTAAACAGACGAATTGGGCTACAATTCCGAGCCAAAAAGTCACCCCAGGACATTATCCTTTCCAGTCCTGTGCCCAGGTCATTGCTGGAGGTGTTGAAGGGCACAGGGCTGAGGATGGAGTCCTGCAGAAGCCCGCTAGTCTGTGTGTCACCCCATTCACTGATGTCCCCCTTTGTGTCTGACCCATGAGCCAGCTGGTCACCCACCCCATGATGTGTTTATCCAGCTGTGAGCTGGATGTTTCGTCCAGAAGGATACTGGGAGAGACAGTATCAAAAGCTTTACTGAAATCCAAAAAGGTTAGGCCCACTGGCTTCCCTTGATCAGCTGGGTGGGTTACCTTGTCATGCAATGAATTCAGGTTTGATAAGCAGGACTTTCCTCTTGTGAAGGCAGGCCAACTCTGACTTGGATGGGGAAAAGAAAGTAGGCTTCCTTACTTTTCTGCTGCATCTCAACAATAACCAACAGTTGCTGCAGTTCAATCAAAGCCAATAAAAAATATTTGAATAATAGTTCTGCTGAATAATATTTTACATCTTTCATATAAGACTATGTTTTAGGTTTGTCTGTCAAAAATTGCAGAAATACTCCCTATAGGGTTAAATTTTCATTTTAGGAAAAAGTTATAGAGCATTTTAAATAAAACTCTACTAGTATTGCAACACAAGAATTTGCTATTAGTAAGTCTAAACCAAGTGATCTGAAGAACCTCCTACATACTTTCTTCCATGCTTGAGGGGTAGGTGTTATTATGGTAACAGATCTTACATGCTTGTCATAAGAAACCAAAAAGGTAGCTCATATTTAAAGATATTTTGATAATTTGGCTACCTGATGATGACTTCCATTAAGATAGAGTGTGTTTTGAATAGAACTTGAGTGAACTCTGGTACCTTGATAGTGTTCTGAGTCCTGGTAAACAAAGCTATAGAAAAAGCCATTTTTCATTTGGTGTGAAGAAATTTTGCCAGCATAATCCTCAAAAATGCACTTTCAATATCCTCATGAGAGAAATAGAGCTATTGTTGAACATCTGCTTTAGTATTTCAGCAGTTATGTTCAAGATCAGCTTTGATAATGGGGAAAACAATTTATCTTTTAAATGAGGGGAAAAATTATTTGGTTAAATGAGTAAATATCAGTTAAAGTTTGGGCAAAATCTCTGTGTTTTCCAAAAGAAATCCTCAGTAAGATTATGAAATGCTATTTTCAGTGTTTTCCTCTTTTATATCTTGTTCTTTACAAACTGTATTATTCTAACACATAGAAGATTGAGGTGAACAAGTCCTATTAGATAATTGACGTCATCCTAGTGCCAGACATAGCCTTATTGGGAAATATTTCAAGTATTACTGTTACTGAATGTAATTGACTCAAGTAGGCAAGAAATGCTTCAACCAGCATTTGCTAACTGAGGAGAAAATTGTTGTAAAAAATAATGTCCAATGAAGATTTCTACCCTCTCTCAGGTGAAGCAGCTACATTTTAACAATTTGGTGAGTGACATGGAACATTGGTTCTGCATAGGTTTTGATCTATCATCTGTTGTACTTGAGCTGTTMCTTCAGACACATTTTAAGGCGGGTGTTGCGTTTGATTCCCCATTGATTCCCCATTGCTTAGCATCAGTGCTTAGCATTTATTTTACCACTTAACCATGGAAATAATCTAATTATATGTTTCAGTAGTTTCTCTGAGAGGACTTACTCTCCTTAATTTTAGGTAATAAATAAAAAATACTTACAATGATAGTAAAAAGATGTTATAAAATTTTAAGGGTTTTCCCACTATAAAGCAAATAATATAAACTACAGTTACATATCAACAGTTATCAAGATGTAAGACTTTTTTTATATATTCAATACTTAATATTTATTATTTGTGTATTGAATAGCCATTCACATTAGAGGATCATTGCCCAGTAATAACATTGTGACATATTAATCCTAAATTCCTACTCCAAAGTTTTAAGAAAGGAGTTCAGAAGCTGATTGATGTCACAATTATAAATGCACCTCCTGTCTTTTGCCTTTTGTTATTTTGTCTATTGTCTTATGAGGAAATAATCTGAAGTGCTGCTGTAGGCTCATCACTACTAGGAGAGTGAAAAAAAAAATTAGAGAAGAATTAGGACCAGTTTTCCCAGATATAAATACTCTGCTCCTTTAAGTTATGCATTTAGATTTTTTATGCGACTTAAAATGACAGAGGGAATAAAAATATATTTGGGAAATATAAAGGAAAGGCATAAGCAAATGACTAAATGGATTGCAGACAGGATATTTATGTTAAATCCACATGTATGTGTTGGCCTTCTATTCACTGGAATGAGAAGTTCAGGTTTAGGCTGGATAAACCTAATCCTGCCTTTGATGTGCTTGTGCTGTAGTATTTAGAGACATTAGCTAAGCTAACAGACAAAAGGAATATGTAGGTCAATCTTGTACTTAAAACTCTTTTAAAAAACTCTTGAAAAAGTGACTTTTTGCTCAGAAAAAAAACATTTCACTGTATCAGTAGTAACTAATAAATGTGTTGCAAACAAGGAGTGAGAGAGTGATTTCAGCTTCATTTCAAAAGCTATGAACAGTTTAATGCAGTTCCCTCACACAAGTTTTTGTTGTTTCATTCTCCAGTATTGCAGAGTCTTAAACATAAGTCTATTGCCTGTAGGATAACATTACAAATTCACAGAAATAAACAGTTGCATGCAGACCATAATTCTCATTTGTGTATGTGTCATAAGGAACCACATGCAGTTGGCAGACAGAATGAAGTTGTTTGGCATGTGTTAAATGATGAGGTACTGTTGTTTGTGGCATATGTAGTGAAAATATACTTATTTCTGTTTTGGGGCTGAGCTGTTTGCTCAAACTTATTGAACTGCCCGCAGCTTACGAGAGTTTGTTGGAACTTTTGTATTTTTTTTAGTTACTTGTCAATGGAAAAGTTGTTTTCCTTCAAAGTAAAATATTTGTTATTTAAGCATACTCTTCATTATTTCTAAAGTCCTTCCATTATTATCTTAATGACTTTTATACAGAACAACTAGGAAAACTTATTTTAAGACATCTTTTTTTGTATTCATTTAATTAGAATATGTTAATGAGCCTGATTTTGTGTTGGAAAGTGCTGAATTCTAATTTTATTTTACCTCCTGCTGAATTCTAAAGCCAGCATTCATTCCTGAACACACAGTGCTTTTACAGCACCAAAACTCTGAATTTCAGAGGCTGCTCTTTGCCCACTTTGATGACAACATACGGTATCATAAACTATATCCTAGTAGTTATTGATTTCACATTTTTCTTCAGGCACATTCAATCCAATGCTGCATATATGAAACCTAGCCCCTTCCAATATTCAATAACAAACTCTGCCACAGATAATTTAACTTGTCTGACTTTATATAAAAACTGATGCTAATCAAGGGAAGTAAGAAAAAGAGCATTATGAGACCCTTCCCTGTGCCTCTGGCAGTTGAAAAGTTCAGGATTTATATTTGAATATGGCATAAAATGGCATTTTGGCAGTCTTTTGTATCTGTATTCTGTGTTCTTCATAAGAACACATTAAAAGGGATACTCATACAAGGTATAATTATTTTTTTTTACATGGTAGGATAATAGTAGCAGTTATATCTTCATTTAAAATGATGAAATTATAATTAATTATTATTAGATACATTGTCAGAGTTTTGTTTTAGGAGATAAGTTACTAACTAAACTCTTCTACTGCTGTTATTTATTTCCTGATGTTATTTCTTTGTAGACAACTTAATTTTAGATAATTGATGAACTTTGCCTAACAGTATTTTTGTGACTGACACAAACAGATCCTGCTAAGAATTTGTTTTGCTGTAGACTTCGTACTTGAAAATTTGCCTTTGAAATATGCATATAACTATGTACATGTGTGAATGTAGGTATATGTATAAATACAGATATATGTGAATTTAAGAATTGCAGGAGTTCCTGAATTTGGAACAATATTACCATAACTTTTCCAACCCTTGCATATTTAGAGTTACATTTTTTTTTTTTAATTTCACGGCCACATACCTATTTTTAAACAATTTATGTTATCATAAGACATCTCGATAAGATATCTTGAAAAACATCATCTGTAATATTTTGCTTTCTAGGTACATATTTCTTCATTCTTTATTTCTGTAGTCCTTTTGAAATTAACTTTTATTTCTTATTAATTTCTTATTATTCGGATATATTTTCTTCTTTCTAGCTACAGCATGATTTCCTCTGTTTTTCCTGTTACTTAAACTGGGGCATGACTGGTGGAACCAGAACTGGGAGGGAAGAAGTGAGCTCTGTGCCATGTAAGGCAGAAAAGCAGTTCCTCAGGGGGTCTGCACAGTTTGAGCTGTTCCTGTGCTACTGGACAGGTCCCATGGTGCCAGACTTCCAACTCAGCTCTGCCCTGGCACTTGCTCTTCCATGCTCTGGTCCGAACAGTTCTTTAGGACACCCTCTAAAATGCATCAGATTTTTTCTTTTTAAGACTTGTTTTCCCAAGCGACTGATCTAGTAAATTTTTCAATTGATGCTCCAAAGTTTTTTTTTGACTTAAACTGCTTTCATAAGAACATGATTGTCTGGGAAGGTAGAAAGCGCTCGAATCGCTTTTTTCCTGAATGTCCTTATGCCAGGCTGCAGACAGTTATAAAGATAACACTGTAAAGACCTTGATGGAAAGGTTTTTTTCTGTGTTTTGAATTCCAGCACAGGGCTGTGAAAACAGGATTTCTCACTGATCACTCCTCTAGGGACATTTTGAGAGGACAGGAGGCATTAGCAAAATCTCTGTATTGCATATCAAGATATTTAGCTGGGACCACAAAAACCACTTCTTGTTAAGAAGTCATATAATATATATTCTTTATATAAAGAATATTTGGAGTGCATATGGGAGAAATACTTAAACCTGTAAGGAGTAACAGTGAGGGAATTAATTTGTCACAGAATCCAACAAAGTCATGAAGACTCCAATAAATGAGTGAAAAAATCAGAAGAACCTCCTTTGGTTGCCTGTTTATTGCTGTTTATTATATGTTCCCTACTGTAGAAAAGCAAGAGATCTCTGCATAAACACTGTGTTGGTTTATGGTCAGAAGCATGAGACTAGGTCTATGCTTGGTATCTCCACACTGGAGAAGAATAAATATTACTTAAAAAATATGTCCAAGAAAAAGAAAGAAAATAGCTATTATAGAACTTTACATGAAACTTTTTTTAGGGCAGCATCACAGTGGAGTTAAATACACATTTACCTTATTTATCTTATGGGACAAATAACCAGAGCAATAATAGGGCTTTTTCTATGTCACTTGGTCCTACTCTGCACAGTTTTCCCAGCACCATTACTAAATTACAGATTCATCCTGGATTTTTTTAAAGGATAGCTAACACATTATCTGAAATACTTTTACAATTGGTATATTTTGAAAATATTTTCAGAATTATAAAATATCAGTGATCTGAGACCACCAGAACTTGACCATATTTTAAGTGCTCAKAGTGACTGCAGTGAGTTTTTATATGTTCTCTTTCTTTTAACAGAATGTCTTTTTAACCCCATAACTATTTCTATTAATTGCAAAGCCACCCTAAAACCTAAAAACCAAAGTTTTTGAGGAAAATATCTGCAGCAAGTAAACAAAATTAAACTCCATTTTGTCAACATCTTTGATATTTATACTGGATAAAGATCATTCGCTGAACACCATCCTGAATTATCTCACTGGAAAATAATTGCATCTATTGATCCTCAGCTAAGGAAAAGTTAATGGACCCATCCTGAAATCAATGGTCATATTCTAAAATACAACATTTATATTAATATTACAAGGAAGACAAATCTAACACGCATAAATAATAAAAAGGAAATCACAGAATACAGTAAGGCAACTACTCAGGAAAGTTTCTGTTCTCCCTCTGTTCTCCCATATCCTTTAAACTCCTTGCTGAGTGCCAGTAGTTGTTTTCCTTAGCAGCTTTGGCCAGTCAACACATAGCTCCAATCTTCTTTTCCCACAGAAGAAAAATTATTAATTTTGATCTGATATAAAGATAATAAGAACAAAAACCCCTCCAAAAATCCAAACATAACAAAATCCAGGGAGAAGGGTAGATCTGTAAGAGTAAAAAGGAAAATTTACTTCAGTTAACCTTAATGCTTGGTTGATACAAACCTTAATAAAGGTTAGAAATCAGGTGAGGCTCTGTTGATGTTAAGCAAATTTGTTCCAGAAGAATATACAAAAAAAGTCTGATAGTACTAGGATATGAAAAATTTGGAAGAAACTATCTCAGAGTATGAAAAATTACCTTAAATTCTTATATTAGGGTTTTAATGTTCTCTCTCTTGCCTCTGTTATCAATGCAGAATATGTATATATATATGTATGTACCTATATGTATATAAGTATATATATAATGTATATATAAAATGTATATATATATGCATATATATTATGTACATATACTTAATCACCAATGTAATGTTTTGTTTTACATTGTTCTAGAGAATGTATTTTATGAGTAATGACATCACATCTCTCTCAGAATGCTCCTTGCTGACATCTTTGCCTAAACAAGTATCTTGCTCAGCAATCCTCAAAGGGCAAGGCAAGAGGGGGAAAAAAAGAAATTCCTGTTCCTCTTTAATGTCCTTTTTTCAGTAGCTCAGCTACTGAGTAGTTTCCATTTACTGTTTCACTTAATGATTTCGTGAGTTCAAGGCCATTTCCACTGGGAATGGTAAAGGCTCTCTCCCTCCAGCAGTACTATCAGCTCTTAGTCTAGAAAAGGCAGACATTGCAATTTCACCTATTCAGAAGTTAATTCAATGCCTAATTATTTAAAATTATATATAAAACAAGTCTCTTATCACAGTAAGTCAGGTCACAGCCGCAGTATGCAAGTCTACCAGGGCTCATAGGAAGACAAGCTATATTTTATCTTTGTCCCCATTGAAGTATCTAGTGTTTTAAGAATTAAAGCGATGTAATGCCTTATGTTATGAGTTACCAGAGCAGAAGGAGATGGTTTATGCTCAACCTCATGCCAGTGCCTTGCACGTAGCTCTCGTCCACTTTAGACTCCCAGTAATCTGTGCCAAAACAGTGTAAAGGTGCTCTAGGTTAATGTTGAGCAACTAGCCACTGTTAACATGTAAAATAGCTTCTTACTGTCACATTTAAACAGGAGAAAGCTATCAAGTGTATATAGGCAACAAGTGTTGGAGGTGCATTTGGAGATACTTACACCTGAGGAATGCCCAGCTCCTTTTCTGCATGGATTGTTTCTTTTAAAAGGGAAAGCGCTACAATAAGACCTGACCCTGATAAGGGTGTACACATAAAGCTGGGTGTACACTTTTCCCTCTGTCCAACAAATAACTCACATGTTGCTAAAAGAAACAAGTAAATTCTGAATGCAGTGAAACACAAAAGAATGCGGCAGACTAAGCCGGTGTTTTCTGACATGCACTATGAGTTACCTGTAAGAAATGAAATTTGCTTCTGGGCTTAATACGGCTATTAAGACAATGTACTGTAATTTCTTGGTGAAACTTAGTACTAGTATTGATTTCAAATGACAAACAACATCTCCAGCTAACTTTTTTACTTTACATTTCAATACTTCTGGCACTTTTGGCAATTCTAAAGATCTGAACTATATAGGACATAACAAATTATCTAATAGTTTTTGAAGCTATTATTTGTATCTAGATTTACAAGTGATTTAAACTTTAAAGCGCTTACTTGAAAGTGGAAGGAACATCTTTTACAATAAAATTATGCTGAATGGAAAATACAACTGCATGGTATGATTGCCTATATTTCTACTACAGAATAGACTTATCTCCTGCAATCTTACCAAATCTTTGCCATCCCTGCCCTATTGGCATCACCACACTCCTTTCTGTTATTGCTAGCTGCATCATGTTTAAAGTGGATTCTACAATGCATATGCCTTTCACTTTTTTATTTCTTTTCATTTGTGGTGCGCTGTATGTGACATATTTGTCATCATAGAGCAAGCAGCAAACATTTGTTAGGCTTTATTTTTAAATATCTGGAAACAAGTACAGGAAAGGAAAGGAAAATACTTGCTGGTTCCTTTCTTGATTGGATCAGCAGGCATTTCCCAAATCTCCTACATGTTTTGTGCCAGTGCCTTTTCCAAATCAGCAGCCTCATCCACATTTTCTTGACTGGACTTTTGCTCCTGGGCATAGCTGGGGGTAATTTTTTGAGCTGCAACTAAGTAGCTTTTGAATGTTGGGCTGGGGGTGGGGGGAGTGTGGGAGAGGAATTTGCCATTTTATTTATCTATTTCTTAGCTATTAATTGTAATTTTTTCTGTTTCCCCTTTCTCTGATTTCTCAGTAGTTCCCTTGATATCCTCTCCCATCAGAGACAAGACAGGAGGGAATCTGTTTGAAATAAGTTTTACATGTAGAGACTTCCAGAGAGGTTCATAAGGTGAACAGCAATGACAGTGGAAAATCAAAAGTGAAGAGCATTCCTATTGCAAATACTTATGTGTGTATGATCACGTATATTGCAGTTGCAGGACTATGTTTTTGTTGGGATGATGGAACTATAGCAAGTTGGCCCCCATGACTGAAATGTTGCAAAGGAATGATACAGGYTCTTTCAGAAAGACAGGAAAGTATGATGAGGAGGAAAATTTCCTTTTATATGACACAGCAGCTTAAGGTCTTGGAAATCTACCTAGAGGTGGATGAGCAGGCAATAGGGATTTTACATGTTAGAATTAGGCAAACGTAGCATTATAGTGTCTACAATAGGCCACCTGACCACAGAGTCAACTATGGTTGACCATAGTTCTTCAACTAGTGGTTCAGATTCTATACAGACCTCAGGTTTGGAGGTGCTGGTCTTTATGGGTGTCTTCAACCACCTTGATACGTGTTGGACGGACAACACATCAACACATAAACAATCCAGGAGATTCTTGCACTACTTTGATGATACTCTCCTCTGCAAGTGATAGAGAAGTCAGCAAGGAGAGATGCTGTGCTGGGCCACAAACTCACCAATAAGGAGTATGTAAACACCAGAAGCAGCCTTGCTGCAGTGATGGGAGCTGAGTGAAGGAGGAGCTCCAGAATCTGGGGCAAGGTAGAAGGGTGATTGAACTAGTGGTATATCCCTATGGATAGTCCTTGATCCACTCCTGTTTAACATATTCATTAATGATTTGGACAATATTATAGAGTGTACTATCAGTAAATTTACATCAGAATCAGATATAAAACTGGAAAAAGTGGATGAATCACCGAAGGTCATGCTGTCTTCCAGATGTACCTCAACAGGCTGGAGAGGTGGGAGGACAGGAGCACCTAAAGTTCAATTAGGGGAAATGTATTGTCTTGCATCTGGGGAGAAAAAACCTGGTGGCCGGCCAGCTGGAGAGAAATTCAATTGGATGAGTTTCAAAGTCCAGCAAAGGATCATGAAGACAATGAAGGGCCCGAAGAATCTCTGCTATGAGAGATCTGTGACTGTTTCACRTGGAGAAGACTCAGGGAGGGTTTTATTAATGTGTATAAATTCCTGGAGGGAGGGTACAAAGAAGATGGAGCCAGGATCTTTCTGATTGTTCCCAGCCATGGGACAAGAGGCAATGTGCTTGAATAAAAATGCATAACGTTCCCTCTGAACATCAGGAAATATTTACTGACTGCAAGAGACATCCAAAAGCTCCAGATGGTCTTGGGCCACTAGCTCTAGGCTGTCCTGCTTTTGCAACTGGGTTGGACTAGATGAGCTCTGGAAGTCCCTTCCAATCTCAGTCATTCTGTGACTGTGATATTCAACAGAACTTTTAGCCATGATGATATGCTGGTGTATATTAAAAATTACTTGTTTATGTGACACGGGGTAGGATTTGTGTGCAACAACTTTTGCTTTTGAAGTTCTTAACTCTTTAGGTATGTAACAGTTTTTCATCTGGATTGTGACAGTGATGACAAAGTAGGTTCAAATCATTAGTTGAAAAAGGTGCTAAACTAGGCAGATATGAATTTAACCAATTTGGAAGATCTATGGTGTCTCTAAGCTACTTATACGTGTATTTAAGCTATAAAGAAAAGACTGGTAAGAAACTGGAGAGTTTTCTAATTTTGTCCAMATACTTTTCTCTGAAATTTATGTTAATACAGTGACTTTTATGGTATTAACTACATCAGCTTGATAAATCCTCTACATTTATTTAAGCTAATGAGTTACAGAACTAACTCCTTGCCCATATAATTTACCTGTAAGATTATCACTCTTTACAAGCTGCATTAAAAAAAATGCATTGAAGGATTATACAGTCCAAATGTGTGATGAACAGGTGCTGTCCATCACAAAACAAAGCCATCCAGGAAGTTGATTCCGTATAAAACTTTTGAATGCAGACCTAAAGATAATAGTGGTAACTATTAATTTTGGCCAGTGGCTTGCATGCCTGCAGCTTTGGTTTATGCTGCATGTCATAAMAATGCTAGCAATTATTAATTTGTCTGGTTTTGACAGCTGTAGTACTTGCAGAGGAGCAGAGAGAGAGAAACAGGGCCAATATAGAAAAGAGCACTACAGTAAGGTTTGTAAAGAAGTTCCCAAATACCACAGCTGGGTCTAAAACATTGAGCTAGATGGAAAAAATGCAATAGGAAAAAATTAAAAAATTTTGCAGGTCAAGGCTAAAGCTCCGGTAAAAAACATTCCTTGGTTTTCTATTTGTTCAAGTTATATTTAGGTAATATTTTGGACAGGAATTTTTTATTGTAAGGGCAGTGAGGCACTGGCACAGGTTGCCCAGAGAAGCTTTGGATGCCCCAGCCCTGAAAGTGTTCAAGGCCAGGCTGGATGGAATCCAGTGGGAGATGTTCCTGCCCACGGCAGGGAGGGWTGGAGTTAGGTGATATTCGAGGTCTATTAACAGCCCTATGATCCTATGATAAACAAAACTTCTTGAATTGCCTTGCAATAGAAACTGGGAGGTGAATAACCTGCAATGAGGCTGTATTTTGACTTCCCTTTATATTTCCTGAATAATTTGCGTGCTTTGCTGCCAAATCTTACTGCAGAAATGTTGAATGATGAAAAGATTTTTTTCATAGTTAACCTTGTCAAAAATATATTTTTTTAATATTTTAGTGACTCCTCTGAGTGTTGTATAGTATTAGAGACATAGGACACCTAAATCTGTTCATTATCTGATAACTGAGTTTCATACATTGAAGAATTTTCTTTCAGGATGTCCTTTTTCAATTTCTTTGAGAATAGTAATGTGACAAAAGCCCAAGACGACTGGATGAACAATCTGGTCTAGTGAAAGGTGTTTCTGTCCATGGCATGACAAATGGAATTATGTGATGTTTAAGATCTCTTCCAAGCCAAGTCCAACTGAATTCCATGATTCCCTGTTGAATGATATGCTGTCCCAGGAATTTCAGCAGTCTGTGGTGCCCTGCTTCTGTCCTTTCCTTTGCTTCAGTGATTTTTTTTTGTGTTCCAGACTACGGTCTCTTTATTTATTTCTCTCTATCAGAAGTCTGACAGTAAAATACTAAAAGCATGATTTTGGCAAGGTTTTTTTATGCAATTACTTTTCTACTTCATGCTATTCCCAGGTCTGAATCTAAAGAACAGTAGTTCTTTCATGTCTTCTAATATTCAATTATAAAACTTTCTAACACATACTCAAGAGCTTAAGTGACGACCCTTGCTGCTATCATTCAGAATATTCTGTTATGTTCTTGTTCTTAAGTGGATTTTTAACAATTACTAATAGATATACCACAAAAGCTTACATTTCTAAATTTCCTTTGTCTGTTGTAAGATTCATCACCCAGGTATAAATGCAGACTCTGTCTGCCGCATAGTTCATTAGACATGTTCCACATGATATAATCATTATTTTTTGTCTTTAATAATGAAAATTTTTATTACACCTTTATTACTCATGTTAGTGGTTGGGTATTGTTCATCCTCCACATCTCAGTATACTGTTAATTGGCTTTTTTTCTCGAGACTCTGTTACAAATCCACCTGTCACAAACTTGGAGGGAGCCTTTAAATGTGTCTTTTGTCAGTACCATGTTCTTAACCATGCTGGGAAACTCTCATGGTCAGATACAACCTTAATTTGTGTGCAACCTTGATGTATTAGAGGTACTGTATACCAACTATATTTACCTCTAAAAAAACCTCTTGTTAAAACAATCTTGCGCTTTACTTTCATTAATTATATATACCACTTTGTTAAATGAAAAGTATGTATCAATCAATTGATGATGACTGCACCACAAGAGACATCTTTCCATTAGTTTAGTATATCAACCTGATAAAAAAAGTGTAAATAATTTCTTTATTTTTTCCAAAATTTAATATTTTTTTCAAAGAGGGACAGAAAGAGCACCTCACCACTTGCATTATGCACTTGTTTTCATGTAGAAATATTACCTTGCTTGCCAATACAAATATTGTTTATGGAAAATAGTGCCAAAATGACTGTCCCATTTTCTGTTCTTAGAATTCTTACATTGCTGATGTTACTATGACTCCTCAGTATCCTTAAATTAGCTAAAGAGTGTATTTATTTCCACCTATGGCAAAAATTGAATATTTGCTGTACTACAGAAGACAGGATCAGAGAAGTATGTTTAATCTAGAGACTGTCTGGCAATGGTGATGTCCTGTTTCCATAAAACCTGGGCAGGGCTGCTGATAAAGCTCTGTTTGACTATAGCATACATTTCCTTTAGTTGGTTGTAATTATGTCATTCCAAAACTGTGGAGGCAACGGATGACTCTTATTTATTCTGCTCTAATCATGTGTGTATTTTCTGGAAATTATAAGGCCTTGCTTTCAGCAAAGTATTGGCTTTTGTCCTGCAAGTGTCATTTTGAGCTTCAATATATGTTGTCAGTCCATCTTTTTCTCTGTCACTATAACTAAGCCAAGTAGGCTGACACCTTTACTTCACTGGCCACCGGTGCTTTAATCTGCGTAGGTGCTGAAAAGAGCCTTTTTATATTTCACTTTGGAACAGATACAGTGGGTATTTTTTTCCTAAGAATTATATTATACATCTCAAATGCTTATTTGTGGAGGCTGCTTTCAAAATTTGTGTGAAGTACTGGAAGACCAGAAAATCCCTTGGCATATAGTTGCCTTGACATGTCTGAAGAAGTGATTATAACATGCATTTAAATCACAATACAATTCTATAGCACTTTCAAACTATTTGCTAAATAGCAATATTCAGGATTTTTCAGTTTTAAGCAAATCATTTTTCCAACAGCTGGAAATGTTTTTTAGCATATGGTGTATTTCTGTATATTGAGCTGTTTGGTATGGGAAGTTGAATTGCTCCAAGGTCTTTAGAAAAAAATGGTAATGTACAAAATAGAAGGCTGACCTAAAATTTTAACCTGCAGTCAGCTGAGAATTATATTGTAATAAAAAGGTATGTTATTATTAATATTTTTTCCTCATAGTGTTGGCATATTTCTAGTGACACTGGGGTTTTCTTCCTGAAAAATGGGAAGCGCTGAGTGGTTCTTTCCTTGTAGCTGAGAGTGTCACTTGTGATTGCATTCTCTTTTGTTGTGCTGTGTTCCCAAACTGTCAGTCCTCAGTGATGAAGGGGTTACATATCTTTATTGGTAATGAGACACAGATAAGAATCACAGTCCCTAGTTAATGTGTCAAGAGAGGACACTGGAATTTCAGGTTTTGAGAAATCTGGAGAATTTCCTTTTTTTCCCCCATGGCAACATATTACCAATGCTCCACTTTGGTTCTCTGCACCGTCTATTCATTGCACATCTGTTGTGTTCTGTCCAGGTAGTCAAGGAACAGATTTACCAGGCTTGCTGGTCTTTTAACTCCATGAATACACTTCATTGTTCCACTTGCAGTGGGGAGAATTGTGTTCATTGTGTGCCATTAGCAGAAAACTCCAGGGAGATCAGTTTGACATTAGGAAACATCGGTCAGAACACTTGTTTTCTGAGCAAAATTAAATGCCGATAGCTAGCAAATACAAGCTCTAGTACTTCTCTGGCTGCTTTTCACTTAGTCATAGAGGATCACAGATGTCAGTGAATGGTTTTCTGCTTTATGTTTGAAGAATCCTTTCAGACTGCACCTTATAACATGAGATGTCAGCCTATTTTCTGCAATGCTCAGTCAACAGTTTTCTTATCTTCCCCAGAGATATTGAGCAGAGTTTAACAGTGGCAGGGGTCACAAGCACAAGTTCTCTTAGCATTTCTCTTTTGCTTTCCAAGACTCAAGACTGCCAAAAGCATATTGTGTCTACTTCATTAACTGATATACATACTGAAAAGGTAAGACGATGAGGCGCATCCTCACCAGAAGGTACAACTGCGTGCAAGAGTTTAAGTTGTTTTGTCAAACCCAGTGACCCTTTTGTTGCTTTTCCACTGACGTCTTTTCTGTTGTCTCAAAGTGATTCCATGGTACGTCCAAGAAAAAGCCCTCACCCCAGCATTTCAAGAGAAATATGGTATTGAAATATCATCAAAGATACAGTTAATCTAGAATATTGATTAATTTAATCCATTCTTCAAAAATATATTTTTTCCATGATTATAATAAAAAGCTGTGGTAAAAGGCAGTAGTTGTGTTAATACTGGAGAGGTAGGAAGGGAGTAAAGATTCTTCAGTGACTTTTGAGATTTTTAATACAGCCAGAATAAGAAATTTATCAAGTCATTATCAACTTTTCTTTACAGTCAAAGGTGGAAAACTGATACTGCAATAGATTCACAGAGGATAACCATATGCTAGGATCTTCCTGTGTTGCAGGAAACATCCCATCTCTTAAGTCTCAACCCCATTCAGTTTACAGTTAAAAATTATTCAAGTGAGGCTTCCCTATTTTGAAGGTGCTTCAGCAGGGCAGGCTGTGGGGTGGTCCCACAGAAGGCAAGCCACATATTTTTTTATCCGTTTTTGTAAAATTGCTTTAAATTTGAGATTTATAATGTGAATTATGAAAGATCAAAAAATATGTCTGTAGGAAGTCGCAGCAGCCACCTTCAAGGAGTGCTTGGTCTCCTCACTCACTCTTTTATGAAGAGCACTTCATAAAAATTTCAGGTTTTTCTCTTTTTATATTTTGACTTTTTATTCCTTCTTTAATCTTCCCAATGCAGAAATTTTGTCTTTTTTCTTTTTCAATTAAATTATCATATTTTACTACAACAACAAAAACATTTACAGTGAAAATGGGGCAGTTATATTTACCTGCACTCTGCTAATGTATATTTTGTTTATATTTCTGCTACTCTATTGTAACAACTGACTACAAGCATAGCCTAGAAATAACCAATCTTTCATTATCAGGCTTAAATATCAAAGCCAAGACAAGATATCTAGTGTATGAAACCAATCAGAGATTCAATATTTACCAGGCATTCTGCAGTAGCAGCTATCGCAACAAAGATTATTATATACCATATTGGATAGCGGACGCCTTTGTAAAGAAGTGGTCAGTGTTACTCCTGTTTCAGAATGAACTCTCAGCCTTTCAGACATTTAAGCAATTCTGGTTTAACCAAGCTTTGTGTTCACATCAAGCAGTTTTGAGAAGTGGTTTTCAGACTTTACAGAGTCAGCAGAAGGCATGAGGGAAGTTGAAAATAAGGAAAGAATTCCCATACACCATTTCAGTTCTCTCTGCTTTTCACAAGCACATGTAGATGCTACAAGTCAGCAAAAGTGAACAATTAGTGTGTAGCATTTTTTTCTGAGAAGTCTGTGTGTGAACTGGCTTTTAACAGAACGATGTAAGGCCATCTTTCCATTCCTAGACTTTATATAACAAGTACTATGCCTGAAGTTAAATCAAGACAAAAAACTGTTTTCACCTCCTGAGGAAGGTTTTGCAACCTTTATTTCTATGTCTGTGAAGTTGTCCTTACTCCAGATAATGAGGTCAAAGCTAATTCTGTTTATGAAACCTTCATTGTAAAAAAGCACTGATGTTCCAAAGTAGGAAGATTTTTAACCCCACACAGAGGCACAATTGTGTGTATCTATATGTCTTTACATATATAGAAAGTGAACAGATTCAGCAGTACATATTATTGGTAATGCAGATACCAGTTTTTAGATTTATTTATCATGTATATTTCAAAATCATACTTGTGAAATACTCTCAGTCTTGAAATATTTTCCTGGATATAAATCATCAGTGATAATACTCCACAGAACAATGACAGCTATTTTTATATTTTATCTTATATTGTACTATAAAAGTTTTATTTCTATAGACACTTTCAAGTTTCTTGATTTATTTTAGGTTATTATTTATTTTTAGAGTTATTAGATTTTTGTCTGATAACAGGAGCTCTAACTTTACCAACCAACCCTCTAGAGGAAAAACAAATTCTGTCATATAGTTAGACTTTGTTTGATGTCCTTCTGTTTTTGTACTGTATTAAAGATAAGGTATGATTTGAGTAAAGACCAAGCAACTGTCAGATACAGAAACTCCTTTAAGTCTATTTGTATTTATTCAAGAACCATGGTAAATGACTGAAGAAACTTCCATCCTTTAATTCCTTTGAGAAATATGATTCTTATAAAATATAGGTGTCATGAATACCTTGCAAAGCAAAAGGGGCTTTAAAATTTTGGAAATTAGAGTTGAATGTAAGAAATGAGTTCAAATACAGAAAATTCCATATTCTCTATGGTAGTAGCAGTGTGTATTGCATGTTGGTTTTATTTTCCATGCAATGGTATCAGGCAGGTTTGGTCACTTTTTGGTAATATGAAAGAATTATAAAGATCTACACAGGCATGTTACTGTTCTTTTAATTTTTAAACAGCTATTCTTTCAAGGCACAGTGTTATACATTCTTAAGCCTATTTCCTGTCATGATTTTTCCTTCTTTGCATTATCTATGTGGAGTTAGTGTGTCAAAAAGTGTCAGCTCCTGTTTCATCACAGTGTATTATTTTATGCCTGTATGATACSCCAGGCCTTTTATTACTTTGTTTTGTGATGTGAATGGATGAGAATTATTATGAATACTATAGAACTTGGTGTATGGAAATGGGCTCGCTTTTGCTCTCATACAGAGAGACCATTGATAAAATCCCTTATTAAGATTACTACAAAAACTAAATAAAAATACTTCTTCCTTGTTTGTGGAACAATTGTCAAATCCCCGTAAAAATAACTGATGAGTAGCCTGCACAACTTCACCTCCCATTGTCCTCTATTTACACAGGAGGAACACTTTTTTTCCAGGTTGAAATATTTACAATAAATAAGACAAATAATACTGTACACTGTGACAAGAACCTGCACTATTTTCTTTTAGATGACCAGCTGAAAACTGTATATTTCTTTAGTGCATGCAGTTTGGATTTTAAGAGTAGTGTATGGATCCTAGATAAAAGTACCCTAAGCTTTTCTTTTATGGATTAATCTCTGTTATAAATGGTTTTCAAGGCAAGAAACATTAGGAAAGATTAGGAAATTAAAACTGCAGAGATTTTCTTGGATTTCTATTAGTGCGTTCAATAATATATTGTACGACAAAATTTCCTTTACTGAAACACTTAATTATTTAGCTAAGAAAAGTCTTTATTTAGATGATAGCTGATTGTTTGAGGAACATGGGTCTTTTGAAAGCAGGTGAAGTCCTACTGGCAGCTTGTGGCTTAGACAGGGGCACTCTGGTTTAGAGTCTGGATGGCCAGGCTCAGAGAGTGGAGGCGCATGGAATTACATCCAGCTGGAGGCTTGTCAGCAGTGGTGGTCCCCATGGCTCAGTACAGGGGCCACGACTCTAATATCTTTATCAGTGATCTGGATGAGGGGTTCAAGCATCCCATGAGTAAGTTTTCAGATGACAAAAGTGGGAGTGTTAATCTGCTGGAAGGTAGGAAAGATCTGCAGAGGGATCTGGACAGGCCTGGCACACAGCCTGAGACTGTCCTCTTGTCCTGTCGCTGATTGCCTGGGTCTGGCAGGATCTGGACAGGATTGATGGGCAAGGCCAGTTATGTGAGATTCAACAAAGGGAAGTTCTGGGTCAGAAGTTTGGGTCACAAGAACCCCAGGCAGTGCTAAAAGCTTGAGAAAGGGTAAAGGTATTGATGGAAAGAACCTGGGGATGCCGGTCCATGGCAGCTGAACATGAGCCAGCTGTGCCCAGGTGGCCAAGAAGGCCAATGGCATCTTGGCCAGTGTCCACAATAGCGTGGCCAGCAGGAGCAGGCAGTGACCGTCCCCCTGCACTGGACACAGGTGAGGCTACAGCTACGGGGCTGTGTCCAGTGATGGGGCCCTGGAAACAAGGGCATTGGGGTGCTGAAGAGTGTCCAGAGAAGGGCAATGGAGCTGGAGAAAACTCTGGAGTACAAGACCTACGACGAGCAGCTGCAGGAGATGGGGTTGTCTTGTCTGGAGCAAATGATGCTCAGGACTCTGTACAACTGCCTGAAAGGAGGCTGTAGCCAGCTGGGGGATGGCCTCTTCTCCCAGGCAATCAGTGACAGGACAAGAGGATGGTCTCAGGCTGTGTGYCAGTGGGCGTTCCATATGGATATCAAGAAGGCTTTTTTCACTTGAGGGGTGGTTAAGCATTTGAATGAGCTGCCCAGGGAGGTGCAGCCACCATATTAAACAACAGGTGTTCAAGAAATGACTGGATGAGGGGCTTTAGTGACATGGTCTTTTTCAGTTTGGTTGTGGTTGGCCTTGATGATCTTGAAGGTTTTTTCCAACCTTAATGATTTTATAGTTCTGTGAAATTAAAAGAAAAAAGAAGCATATAAAATCTGAACTCCTTAAGTATTCTGTGAAAAAACACATTCTAAAATTTTGAAGGTTATTCTGCTGAAAACCCAAAGTACCTTTATGCACAGAAATTGGTTATAAATCTTCACAGTACAAGTACAAATAACACAAACCATAGTATTTATCTTAGCTTCATGTAATCTGCCACTACCTAAACACTGGAGATCTTTGCATGTGAAGCACTTATCTGATGGATTTTGTCAAGGAAATACATAACTTAGTAATGCTCCTATCCTAATTAAAAACTTGCCACCATGACATTCCTGAAGTAGAAGATTATATGAAAAAATTTTCTCAAAGTGTTTCAATACATTTGTGTAATTTATATAGTATATATGTACTATATAGAGAGAGAGATAGAGTTATATATTAACACATGCATATAAAATATGTAATTTCTCAAGGAATTATAGAGAATATAAAGCAATTTTCTCTTGAAAGTTGCATAAATGAAATTAACTTCTATAGCTTATTCTCAAAATTAATATTATTTTTGGGAATTGGCTGACTGTTGTGACTCTTGCTTTTCTCTGTCTCTCTGCATCTTTGGTCTTTGCTGAGGAGGAACCATGCAATTAGGCCTGCAAAATTATTTCAGCTCCTGATGGGGGTGGCAGAAGATGTAATGAATCAGAAATGTGCCCACATTGTACTCCGTTGTACAAGCAAACAAATGAAGTGCATGTACTGATTTGTAATTATATCATGATTATATGACATGGTTTCCTCAAGTGTAACCTGCACTAAGCCCCACAAAAAACTTATTTCAATCCATCAAATGTGACAGTGAAAAGTATTGAGGGAAAATGTTATGTTTGCTTTTATCTTGAAGAGTGGTAGTGTTATTTGAGCACACATAATTTAAAGGAGAGAAAATTTCCCTGGGCTGTGCCTTGAACTGCTTCTCTTAAGGTCAAAGGAGTAGTCTTCATCAAATAGTGATCTTGGGGGCCACCTAAGTGGTAGGGGAAGATTTCCACAGAGAAGCTCCTTGTGACTTCCTGAGGCACTTTGCTTTTTGGTTGGTTTGTTTTCGGGTTTTGTTTTCATATTTTGCCACGGTTTCTTGGTTTAGTGTAACTTAAGCTTTTTGTTGTTGTTGTTGTAGTTGTAACAAATATTCACTGTTAATCATTGCTCGGGGAATGCCAGAGCTTAGTGTATCCTGTGTGCCTTTTCCCAGGTTTAATGTATTTCATCCAAAAAACCTTTTCTAGGGTCTGTGTGGATTCAGCACTACATTGCTTTGCTGAAATGGGCAGGAGAGAGAAAAGTTTTTTTCATTAATTGGAACACTATAGTTTCTCTAGTTTATATGGGAGAGCAATAGTTCATCTTAAATGATAAAGTTTGATCAGAGAACATATACAACATATACCAAATCCATGGGAAACTGTAGTTAATTGAGGTTTTGTACTCCATTGCAACTCAGTACATTAAAATTGCATTTTCTTGAAAGGGATGGAAAAGGAATATTTTCCCTCCCTGACTAAAAAAAATGTATTGTCAGAGCTTTTTGATTCTTGTCAGCTATATTTTCTTCCTGGAACTTTTGTGCTCCATCTCATTTTGAGTGCAATATTTATCTATCTTGCTTGTTATCTAGTTTATTTGTGTTATATTTTCAACAGCTAGAAGGCCAAATTGAGAAGGTAAAACTACTAGTTTAAGATGCAGGAGGAAGGATCAAATGATGGCTGCAATAAATAGAAAGATTCATTCAACTAAATCCTTTCTTTACAGCTTACAGGGTAGACTGAGGCTGTTTTAAGAGTATGGATTAAGGGCACAGTTTTGTTAGCAGTATTTCTGTTTGATTGCTGTGTATGTTCTCTGAGAATCTCAAGACTTTGTCAAAAAACCCTACCCTTTTTATCTGTTTGAGCGAATCAGTTTGAGTTTTTTGCTGAGTCTAGAAATGGTGAGGCAACATGTGTGTATCTAAAATCTATTTTGTTTCTGTTTGCATCTGAGATATCTTTTTTTTGAAAATCCTCTTTCAGATAAAAAAGCTTTGAAAAATATGGTCTGGCAGGGAAATAGACATAAATGACCAATTATTTGCTGCACCTCTGTATGGAAGTTTGATTTAAATTTGAATTATTTAATTGAAAATCTACATTTTAAGTGGATTTGTGAGAATGTTCTTCTGGAGTTTTCAAGAAGGTTACATATATATATATGTATATATATGTATATATTCAAAAGTGACTTCATGATTAAATAAAAAAAAGAAAACTTTAGGTGCTAAACTCTTGAAATATAAAGTAAATACATGAGGGAAACCATGAGGTAGAGCACTTAATTAATTAGTAGCATGCTATAAAATAATAACGTTTGCCTCAGTTAGGCTACCATTATATTTTGACAAAAATAATTTCTGCAGTCTTTAGAGGCTAAAATTTCGTTTTTTCTCTGGCTGATGAAAAGGCATTCTTCCTGACTATGAAGAGTCAGTGTGGGAAGACGCACACTCCGAGTGGGATTTGCTAACTTCCTAGACCTAAAATGTTGGATGTCTTTCTCCTGAATATTTGAATATTTTTGCTCTCACCAGGAGTAGTTAGCAGTCATGCAAACACACCAAGCAATGGTCATTTTTTCTGTCAAGCACAAGTGCTGAGACTTCGCCTTTCTTTCACTTGTTCCTCTTTGCATAAGGCGGAGAGGTTTAAAACCACTTGCCGCAGGTATTTTTTGAAAATCCAGAGAAATTATGTGATAATAAAATCCTGGACTGTGAAAGGCAAGTGTTTGTCAAAGCTTTATTTTCCCCATGTCTGGGAGTCTGAAAACGTTATGGATACTCGTGCAGGAATTCCATTCCAATCTTTCAAGGACTACCTTTTTTCTGCCACAGAAAATTTCCCAAGGTCACATTGCTAACAGTGACATGCAATCTTTAAAGAAAGACATTTTCAGTGCAGTAAAACTTGCTGGAAAGCCTTTGAACTTGAAAAGCACTCTAAGAACAAGGGCTTCTCAGTATTATGAAGACTTCTGAGTAGTAGGTGGAAAATTGCATTTAAAAAAAAAAGGGAAAAAAGTTATACAATATAAAAACAATAGCAACAAACTTGTTCAAAGATGGTGATTTGGAACCAGGTTCTCCCTGAAATGAAAATCAATTGACCTGTTTCCAATGTTACAAAAATTATGAGTTCAAAGCTCTGAGTCAAAAATGTGCCCAGCCTTGTCCTCTTGTATCCTGTGTATCTAAAATTAAAGCCTGATTTTCTGTGTAAAATAAGAGAAGAGAAAATCATCCTGCAGAACAGAATGTCAAGAAGCCCTTGAGCCATGATTTTCCTGATGCATTTTCTAGAGTGTCATTCTTAAAAAACATATCTGTTTCATCTTGAAGGACAGAGTCTGTTCCCTTTAATTCTGCTTGGTTTGTAGACAGAATAGGCCAGCTTTAATTTTAATCCTACAGGTTATATGTCAGTTCTGGTTTGGATTTGTTTTTCTTCCCCTGTTTGTCTTCCTCTGTAACATAAAAGCTGTCTGTGAATACGGGTAGAACCCTTCTTTATTGTTAGGTAGCCTATAACCCACAATTTGCAAAAACTTTTCTGAGATTAAGAAATGATGACCTAAATATTTAAGACTTGCAGAGGATAAAGGATTCATTCTGGTACAATGAACAGCATTTCATACTCTTCTGCTTTTAAGTGTGAAAAGTTGTATCTCAGAAACAGAATACATTCACTTTTTTTAATCTTCATTTTTCTTTCTTTTTTTTATAAGCTAAATGAAAAACTGTGCTTCACAGTGATAACAGGAGATTCACATTCCTGCTCAGTTCACAGTGTTTTTCATAGTCATTGCAGGTGAAATTTGCTATTACGCAGAGAGCTGGCACAAGATCCAAGGATTCCTTAAATGTTGCCTGAAAGCATTTTGTTCTGGCCTGGTTATTGCCTCCTACATTCTGCTGTCTTTTTAATGCATCAGAGAATGTGAATGGCCTTGCTGCCATTCTTGTCCCAGGGTTAATGTCAGGTCAGGACTGGAGGTAAAGGAGCCCAAGCAGCTGCTGTTGCAGAGTGATGCTTCAATCAAAATCAGTGCTCAGCTGCTTGAGGTGCCATGAAGTTTCTGGCAGCTGTTGCAGAGTTCTTACAAGATACTGTAGTGAAATATTGCAGAAACACATTGTCTTCTGGTATGATGGATAAAAGACAAAGGAGAGAGGCAGGTGGGAAGGCTTTTCCAAAAAGAATTAGGATTGGAGATCTGCAAGATTGCATGAGGCACATTGGCTAGACAGAACAAGTGGTGACACTGAATGGAACACGTCATATTTTATAGACCTTTAACAATACCACCTTTGAAAGTAGTGAATCCATCTGCTCAATTCATTGAAGTGACAGAAACAGTCTAAACTCATCTGTACTTTCTGGTTTGTAGCGAAAACCCATATTGCTTTTGAATATCCCATGGCATTATTATACCAAATAAAAAACTATTTGAACACATTTGTTCCTAGTTGTTTTTACCACAATCCTCAGTCCTCACTTCAGTCTCAGATATTAAAAGAAATGGCAATAATTTTGAAAGATATCAATTACTCATCAAAAGGAAAAGTGGTGGTAAACTTATACAAACAGAATGATGACATTTATAAGAATTATTTTTATAGTAATGAAATCTGTTGTGTGGATGCCAATAGGTCATGCAAAACTAGGGCTGTCCTTCCTGAAGTTCTGTGTGCAGGTAGACATAACATCAGTCTTGCAGAAGGCCAACGATATGCATATGATATCTTTTTCTTTAAAAGTGTTCCAGATTTCAGGACAAGGTAACAGTTGTGATTACAAAGAGTTTCAACTCCTAACAGTAAGGAAACAAAATTGCTGGAGAAAGTAGGACTCAAAATGTATGTCTTTTCTCACTTTCTCCTCTCCATCTCAGTCATCCTTTTCTTTTCCTCAGCCATTTGGTTCATATATGGCCTATCTGCTCTTCCTGAGGTTCACTAAGATTAATGGGTTCTGCAATGACCTGATGCCTTAGGGTTCTTCTGGGCACTCAGGAGACTTTTCTGTAAGGCCATGTATGAGGTCAGTGGTCTCCAAAAGGCTCCCATGTAAACTGTGCTATTGTATTTGAACAGTGAATTTATGATATCTGCTATTCTAGGTGTATATAATCTTCTATATTAGATAACATATTCTCCTATTTGCCTCAATTTTGAAGGAAGAAGTTACTGCAGAGTTGGAACACAGAAAATCTGTGCACTAAGCCTACAGCTCCATCTGAAATGCATTTTGCATTACTGTGCTGGGTGCCTGATGCTAGAACTGTTCACCATTTCATGTATCTTCCTTCTCCTGGATATGTTCTGCAACCATGTCATGTGTATAAAATATATGTAGACTAGATACGGGTTCTTTCAAAGGCAGCTAATTTTGGCTGTTGGCAATGGAATGCTGGGTTTAATTCTAATTGGGTTTGTAGGCTTGATATTTTTCTCCCTCATCCATGCTGATCTCATTCATTTGCACTGTGGGAAATCCTCCTTTAAACTTAGTTACCAGAAGAAAGAAGTTTTAACCTTTAGTTGGTCAAGTACTTAACTGTTATTCCTGCTTTTTTTTCCCCCGACTCTTTCTTGACCTTGTCATGCCTAAATGTTTTACTCCAGTGGTGGTCCCAAGCAGATACATGTGGAATTTCCTTTTCTCAGCCTGAGGAACACAGCTTGACTTAACATATAAAAACTGTTGCACAGCAGTGCTCTAATCCAATGGTTTATTCAGCTGCATATCCACTCTGTCACCTGTAGACTTGTTTCTTTTTCTGCCAGAATTATGCTGATATCTGCTTCAGTTTGTTCAGACAAAAGAAAACCACACCATCAAAATCAGGTATAGTGGTCACATGGATATTTATACATTGGTTATTACTTTGTTTTAAAATTTGCCATTTCGCCATAAATATATTTGGTTTGCAAATAGTTTATTCCTTGGGTTTAGTTTTACGATTTCCTCATATTACTCCTTAACTGTAACAGCTTCTCTTTTGATTGGAATCCAGTGTTGTTATTAATTAATTTATCTTTGCAAAGATTATTAAGCAAAATATGAACTGGAAGATCATTTATTTAATTTCTTTTTCCTGCCACTTCTTTCAGTGTTTTTCCTGTCTAACTTTCTTTTCCAGCAGCTAAATAAACGTAGTATGATAAACCAGCCCTCCGAACTACATTAACTACTCTGCTGCCTTTGTTCTCCTCATTTTGTGGTGTCCCACTTTTGCAGAAAAATTGCTAGAGCACAAAACCAAAAACTGCCAAGCTGATTGTTATCTTTTTGTGTGGTTGTTCTGTGTGGCACTGAATATCTTTGTGCATCATTCATGGTCACTGGAGAGCACTGAAGCAAAGCTGTTGACATTTCTGGCAGATTATTAAGTTTCGTTGCAACAATTAAAAAAACTAGAAGCAAAGATTTTTCAGGAAAACAGTTTTACATGCAGGTGCCAGTTTGTTAAAAAATTTCTCTTCTGTCAAGCACTCATTTGTAAGGCGTGAAACTGTAACAGCTGCCTGAGATTGGTAAGCCTAACACCTTGAAGTACAATCTGATTTGAAAATGGAAAATATTACATAAATATTTCTGTCTTTGTTGAGTCCTGTCCTGCTTTGATTTGTGTCTCTTTGCATTAAGGGTTGTTGACAAGAATAAATAGGCTCTAGTGGAAATGAGAACTGGCTACTGCTTTTCATTCTATTTGGTTGCTATAAATATGCCTTCTGCTGTTTCTGTTGAAATTTTTCTGCCTATATAGCAGAAATTATTTAGTTTGTAAACAAAAGAACTATATAATTATGATTAAATAATAATTAGTATTAGAAATTAATGATCATATGCAAATCCCTAATACAAATAGCAGTACCTTGTATTAAAAGCTATACAATTGATCTAAGAAATATGCTTCATTCTGCTTGCAAAGCTGTATTAAAAAAGACCTAATCCAAATGAGTTGTATCAAAATAGAAAAAATACATGAGGCAAGACTGCCAAATTATTTATCTTTCATTAAGGGAGAAAATCACACATAATTATCTATGCTATATGAGCACATTTGCTGCAAGTAGGCATGGAATTGAACAACAATAACCATAAAAAATGCAACCCACAACAAAGCTGAATCTAACTAGCTATTATGAAGTATATGCTAAAAGAGGAAAAACTGAACAAGGAGAATATTCACTAAATAGTACTACATTCTCCATAGTCAGAAAGGATTAGTCATCATTTCAAAGTACAGAAGCAAAATGTATATGCTTGGAACCTATTCAGTGAGTGGTTATCATGGATCTTTTTGTAGCTTTTCCATAAACAAGTAACAGTAGAGACACGCTTTAAATTAAAGGATGTTGATGCCTCGAAATTAAGTAGGGCTGCAATGCTTTGTGGTTTTATTCAGAGATTTTGGAAGGTTTAAATAGTAAGCATAGAAGGAAAATACGAGCTCTGAATTTGCATTTCAAAATATCCTTTGCTTTTTCTTCCAAGTTAAAATCTGTTTAGTAGCTGACACATCTGAGCAGCATGAGGTGATGTAGTACCATTTTTGAGCTTAAAAAACTGTAATCAGGAATACAGCCACCTTAAGAACTGTCCATTGCCTGTCATTAGTATGTGAGAATTTCATTTTCTACACCATTACCAGTTCGTTGGCAGCTATAAATATGTAAAAATCAAGACGTGTTTTGAACAATTTCAGTAAAAGACAAATTACAGGGTTTTATACCCTTCTAGTGGGAGTACATGCTGTAGGACATAATAATAGGATAAACCCCTCAATCTGAACACTATACAGACCAGGATACTTGTTCCATTACCTTAATATTTTAATATGTCTCTGTATTTCAAGGTGAGATTGCAGAAATTGTTTAATGCCATTGACATATCAAGCAATAAAATGAAAAAGATTCATTATTATCCTGATAGAAATTGTAGTAAGCCCTTCTGGAGTTCTGAACCAAGAGACCAGAAACTGAGAACAATTTAGATGAAAACCAAGGGAACTTTAAAATATTCAAAGTTTAAGAGAACTATAAAATGTGCTAGCAGAATAAAACTCTATAAAATTTAGTGGTGCCTCTTCCATACAATTGCTTAACATTTCTTAGTATAGTTATCTTGGGATGGGATTTTCTTCTGTTGATATTCTGTTCTTATTTTTCTGTTGGGCAGATCCTCATTGAAATAATGTATTTTACTCATCCTTTCTTTGATGGTGACTGAACCTGTAAGATCAGCCTGAAAGAAAATTTTGTATTTTTATTTGCTTGTATTTCTTGTTGTTCCATTGTTAGATACTAAATATTCTTATTTTTATATTAGCGTTGATTGCATCTTGGATGCATAAAAATCAGTTGGTGGGAAACCATTCCTTTCTTCAAACAAAACCTGGGAGAAATATTTTAAATATCTTGTATTGACATTTTGAAAATTCTGTTTATGCAGTAAATTTTAAGTATAGATCAAAGCCTGCTTCATGTTTCGGGAATTGTTTTGTAATATGAAAAAAATCCTTTCATTGTTCTTCACATGGTACTCTCCTCACAGTTAATCAATGCTGAAAAACTGTTCATTTCTGTGGTCAACCTATCTTAAATGTATATATATATATGGGGGTTTTTGCCAGTAAGTTTTTAGAAGTGATCTCTCTAATGCTCTAGGTAGTCAATTTATATGTAGTAGCTCAGAATGAAATGAACTAGAAATAATGAAGATATTTAAAATTATCACATATATGTGTCATATTGCTAAATTTGGAACCTTTCAAGAGCGTAAGTCATTCCTAACAATTTGTACACAACTGAAAATATTCATGTCAGCTCTCCTGCAGCCAGCAGGGATTCAAAAAGATGGTTTGCAGGGAAGACATAACCTCTGGGAAAGACAAAAAAAGGTGATTTTGCATTGCTATGACTTGGATGATTATAAGATTCACCATCATATTCCCTTGACAACTGCAGCACATACAATGAGGGTTATGAATAGCTTGTGTCACTGCAGCTGTGCTCTAAGAAGGCTTTCCAGAGGAGTGGTGTAGGCTTGTTTCTGCTCACTTATTTGTCACAGTTTGTGTTTTGGATTCTCCTAAATCTCTGTTCTTTGGATCTGGGTTAGTCTAGATGAAATCCTGCAGACAAAGCCCACATGTAGCTGGCTTTGCTGAGGATTTGCACATGAACATGAATTTGTGACTCCATGTGTTTATTTTCAGTCTAGTTTCAGTGATTTCTCAGAGGAGAGCTGATGAGGGTACAATTAATAGTAAAATCCTGGTCTACACAGCAGAGCTGTTTCTACAATCCTTTGTGCTTCTACTCATTTGAGGGAATACTTGCAATTTGCATCATGCCTGTAGCTGAAGAATAATGTCTTTACTTTTATTTGCTTTAATATATTATCAAATTTATATATTATTACCTATTTATATGAATGCAAAAATGCCACAAATGTTTATCAAAAACAAAAATAAAATCTATTAGTCCTGGCTCCTTCCTTTCTCTGATAGAAAACATCAAAGTAATTTCTAGCTGACAGTCTATGGAAAGAGGGGTGGAAAATCTTAAATAATTTTCTCCGTCTTCCACAGTCCAGATTTTGGGTAGGCCTTCCTTCTTCAGTGGTATTTAGACATAATTTCTACAAATTCTGACACTTATTTTAACACCCTTGTTTTAAGTTACTGCACAAATGGTCTTGTGTCTTGATAAACTGTATTCCCTTACTTTTGTTCTTCTGTTAGGAAAGACAATCTACACACTGTTTATGAAGCGCTTTGTACAGAAGGTTCCTTGGAGAGTACAGACAAACAGATTGTAAAATCTTTTATAGCTGCTGATGATACACCTACATGTGAAATGAGGTTAAGGTGTGGGGGAAAGGCTAAGGCGGCAAGAGATGAACAAATGTGTCTCTTGCTTTGGGTAAATTTGGCACATCTGTCAGTCTGCAGAACCCAGCAAAGTGAGCTTGCTTTTAAAGTGCCCACTATTGTGGCTTAGTTCTAGCTCCCTTATTCAAATGTGAGGATTTTTTTACTTCTGAGGGTTCAGTGGAGGATCTCTAACACAAAAACAGCAGAATAGGTTCTTTCATGTGACTGCTTCACCTCTATCTCACCAGTAAAGCTGTCTTTCAATCAGTGCTCTCAGTGAACAAATTGTCTTGAGCTTGTACAAATGCACACAGAGTTCAGAGCAGTTCTGGTGTTAATATGAACCATTTGGAGGAGTTCTTATCAAAACAAAGCTGAAAATTATCTCCCCAGAAAAAGCTGACTAAGGTAGAATGCTATCTCTTTTTAATTGCTTGTATTCTAGGAAGGGGTAGAGGGGGAGGATGGTTTGCTGGGTTGGACAGTCAGACCTTAGTCTGAAGACCACTTTTTCAGCTCAAAATTTTATTATTTTAATACACTGCAACCAGGTTTAACAGGTTTTTTAATATTTGATTTATGTAAAGAAATATATTCTTAACATCTTAAGCTGAAGAGTATTAGAAAATTAATTATTATCACAGTTTTAAAGTTCTGTCTGGGAGTTGGTAATAGAATGATGTTTTGTTTTATTCCTCAAACAAAAGATGTGGAGCCCTTTTCTAATTCAGCATATAAAATGGTGTAAGTAGGACCAATCAATCCAGATAAGGCTCCTTGCATTCTTTTGAGTAAAGATTTACTGATGTGCAGAACTGCTAATAACTACAACATGTAATTCCAAGAGACTGGCTGACCTTGAATTTGGAGTGTCCCTTCTCCATGCAGTGTGTACTAGGGTTACAGACTGATTATTTAGGTTTTAGTTACTTAAGTGGAAAAATTGTTTTTAAGTGGCCATTGAAATGAATTCAACAATGAAACCCATTCCAACTCTCTTCCATATGCCAAAACACTCAAAAACACATTCTGGAAGGGGTAAATCCCACCGTATTCTCTTTACTCCCACTACCTCTGGGGAAAAATGTTGTGAAGCAGAACTACTTGCTTTCACCCACCTGTCCTGGATTCCAAGCACTGGGATAGGCCGCTGTCTGTCAGCGTTAATTTAAGATACCATATTACAATTTTAGAGTATGAAAAAGCAATATATACAAAAGATTATTGTTGCACCGGTAATGACAATTAATAATTTTAAAACATATATTTTGAAAAAGTACAGATAATTCACAAATATATTAAAGTAAAAAATAGCTTAACTTCACTGACTAAGTTCAGGAAGCAGTGATAGGACCTTTGTATTATTGCTAGAAAGGATCCTCTAGTAATGCTGCAAACGTGCGACTTTTTAAATATTAATTTTTGCAAGAAACAAGAGCTCATGCTCTTTCAGACTACCTTCTCATTGGAGTTGCTGGAGAGCAAGCTAACCACTTGCAAATGATGGCTTCTGAGAGAGAGTTTAGAAACTTGAGAATGTGTATAGCAGACACAAATAACTGATAGAAGGTCAAATCATCTGCATCAAGGCAATGCTCCTATAAATTAGGACATAGATTAGGAAGCACAAAATGCGTTAAATACTCAACAGAATAAAACCTAAAATTTTAGCCTAGCTGACATTACCTCTCTGTCTATAACACACTGGCCAAACAGTAGGACCAACTTGTGTGCCAGAAATTTTTGCAAAGACCCTTTTGGTATTTTTGATCTTGGAAAGGATAAATTATTTACGATAAATCTATTAAGGTTTTGTTAGATTTATCTTATTTAATAATATAAATCTATTAAGATTTTGTTACAACTGAAATACCACATTCTACTGTAAYGTTTTTCAAGTGGGAACAGGTTCTGACAACAGAGTTGTCTAGGGCAAGAAAATAAATTCAACTTCATACACATCACTAATGAAAAGTAGACTACCAGAGATGTAATCTTGCAAATACTTGCAAGGTCTAAGGCAGAAAAATTACTAAAAGCCATGCTTTGGTCCTGACTTTTTGGCTCTGTGTCTCTGTGTCGCAGTTTACTGTAAGGGAAAAAAATCTCTCCACAAATGGAAAAAGCAACACCTGTTCTTCAGTTAATGAAACCTAAACATTTGCATTTTCAATCTATTAAAAATAATGTAATCTTTGGAAATAGTCGAATTAAGGAAAATAATTCCACATTCAAATGAAACTTTTCGTAACAAAGAATATACAGATTTAAGCTGTTTAATAAATTTCCCTTAATATACAAATTTTGGTGACACCAATGGAATATCCAGGCTGTCAATGTTTTCCTTGTGTTTGCAGTATCTCTATCTCTGTCCCTTGAACATGTAACTCCAGCCTTGACTTTATTACAAAATTATTATAGGAGGCACTGTGAGAAGCAAAACAACTTCCAAACAACTCCAGAGTGTAAGGTCTTCTTCTGCCCTCTTCCTCATTTCTGAGAAACAAGACCACTGAAGGAAGTACTTGAAAATTTTGAAGATTAGCTACTTTTTTGGATACTATTAAAGTATTGAAAGGGTAACCCATGTAACTAGACATGTGCAAGAATATTCTTGTTGAAGGCAAGCACCTTCTTTTGTCTAGGGTTGCAGAGACTGCAGAGGTACCAGATAGCCTCAGGAGGCTGAGCTGAGGTGTTGGAGTGGCCAAGTTAAGAATGGGAGGACTCTGTAGACCCTAAAACAAGAGCTTCCTGAAGGAAACCACTGGAAATGCTAGAAAGAACATGAATCAACAATCTGGGTCCCCAGGTGATCTGGATATGGTAAAGAAGATCTCTCCATGAAAAGCCCTAAGAATCATGATGGATTCACTTTGAAGGACACTCATCTGCAATGTTTTGACTTCACATTTTTATGTGTTACAGTCAGCTTTCTTCAGGCAGTACAGAAACATCAGTTTTGATTTTAGTATGTTTGAGAACAATAGAAGTTTACCAAAAGACCTAAAGCTCAGAAGATGCTTTAGCATAAGTCTGATATCACAAGGCCCTCTCTCTAGGCTCAGTAAAAAAAAAAAAAAAGAAATTATGAAACAGCGCCTAAGGATATACACCCAAACTATTGCAAAATTCTCACTCAAGAGGGGAATTTTTAAAATTTCTCAATAATATTTGGACTTTGCTGTATCAAGAGCCTCAGACTATGAAGATGCCCTATGGAAACTTATATATTCTGTCACCCTTACCTTTGCAGGGGTGTATTTTGAATCTGTTGTGATGCTGTTCATTTTCATTAAAGTGAACTGGAAATTAGTAATGCACAAGGCTAACTAAGGATAACTATGAATCCTCATGATGCTAAATTTTTCCACTTTATACATTTTAACTTTTTCAGATAGCAGCATTTCAAAATTCCAGAGGAAAAAAATCATGTTAAAAGTGTTGGAGAATGAGCAAATTCTTAAGTCTAATGTTCTTCTCTCTCACTACTCATGTGTTTGCAAGAATTTTACCCAATTATAGGCTTTGCTTTCTTAAATGAAAAGCACAACATTTTCAAAACGTCTTCCAATCATCTCCCTTCAAAATAAAGGAATCACCAAACACATCTGGTCTGACATACCAGATTTCAATTTAATGTTATTCAAATGGAGATAAGTGCTGAAGACAGAAGTGTTTAGAGCAAAAAATACAAATTCAGCTTTCCTACACATACATATACTTCTTTCTATAAAAAATGAAACAGATAATTAATTACATCCCTTGACTGTTCAGAAGTGCCACCTTTATTTGAAATAGACTTTACTGAGATTAAACACTTTTGAAGTTAGAGATTAATTTAGAACTTGCCCCCCCCATCCTTCTTATACATCCATTTAAACTGACATTGCAGCTGAAGCACCCTTAATCAAGCAGGGGTTAACTATGGCATTGTTTCTGATATTTGCTGATGCTTCAGCTTTTGATGGAGTACTAAAGATATTAACAGAGAAAAGCCCCACCCTGTGTGGCATGAAATTTTATAGTAAAGATGTGTAACTCCTCTTGGTTTGATAATTTGAAAACTATTTAAATATATTCAGGAACATCAAAAACTTTCACAACTTCAGTGTTTTCCTTGGAAGTCTATGGATTATACTTTATAGATCAGTGACCTTTTTGGGGTGTCTTTTTATGTTTCTGTAGAAAAGTACTGAATGCAGGCTTTATACTATGTAATTTCTTTCCATTCAATCAATAAAAAGTGTGTATGAAGGTCTATTTTTTCTGACTGACATACCTTTCTTCACTAATGATTAGTGGTAACTAATTATCTTAGGTTAGTTGGAAAGGAATATGGTTGGAAATTTGATAGATTGTATAACAAATGGTATGTTGTTTCTCTTGTTTTCTCAGATCAGCTTACCTTACAATTCATAATAAAGGGAAAGAAAAAATAGCAAGAAGTATTAAAACTATTTTGATTTTACTTCTTCCTGAAATTTAGTGCAGGTTAGTGTGATGCAGTGTTACCTGGTATTACAGTCCTGGTTTCCCTGACTCATAGTCAGGCCCAGCCTGTAAATAACCTCAGTTTACACAGTACATGTGTGCATATTTGTGTGGAAGTGAGCAGTCTATGAAAAACTCAACTAATATTTAAAGCTAGTTTTATTACTTGTCAAGCAAGACTTTCCAGACACAGACATTTCAAATTACTACAAACAGGCATTTTAAAGAAGAAGCAGGCACCGTTATTTTAGTTATTTTCTCACATCAGCTTCTTCACAGAGTCTAATAATGGTAGAGTGTAATTCAGCTTTCTTGTGGCAGTTTAACTTTGTAGGATTATCTTTGACTGATGATTGGTGTCTTGAAAAAAAATCCAATCCAGCGATCATTTAAGTGAATCAGAGTTTTGAATTTTTTAATTTAGTGAATGAACTTTCCTGGGTTTTTTATGGGCCCAGAACACAAAAATATGTTAATTTTGATCGGAAACACAGCAATATTCCCTGTGAGCAGAAGCAAGTGATCTCACAAATTCTAAAATCTTGTCTAGGCCCATGTTGAGATTTCATAGCATTCAGACTTAGACATTGCACCTCCACAGAATGTCTGAAACTACTAAATTTGAACCAGGATTTTGGAAGAAATCTATAGGAAAAATGAAGTGTATGAAAATGTTTGAGAACATACGCTTCTTTTCAAAAATTTCCCAGGTTAAATTTTTTTAATATCCTCCATCAGAATTTTGTCTCTAAAGCAGCTTCATGTAAGTGATCACATTGGAAAGTCTTTTTGATTTTTAACAGTCTGCAAGGCATTTAGCCTTTTTTTTTCTTTAGGAAAAAGATGAAGCTGTGTTACTAAGATACCTTCAAACGTTTCAAGGAGTGGTGCTGAGACCTGCAATGCCAGCTCAGTCAAACCTCTGATATTTGTTGTTATCTCCATGCATGTTTACAGCAGCTGACATATGAAAAGCCTGGGAATAATTTGAATTTGCAGGCTATGAAACAAGCCCATTTTGGATCTGAATCTGGCTGTCAAATCACTTTGTTGGCTTAATCTGAAACAAAATGAAAGCACACAAATGAAAGTAGTTTCTGGCAAGCCTGAAAAGATGGGCACACATCTGCAGGGCAAGTGATTAGCTTAGTGGTGTCCTTTCAAAAATCACCTAGGAGCCCCTTCCCCCACCCACAGAGAAACTAGTCCTTTTTGTTCTTCAAATGTTTATTTATAGGATTATAATAGGTAAACGGAGGAGAGAGGGCTTGGGACTTTGATGATAGTAGAAGTCTGGACACCCCAAAGGTGGTAAAGCAGATAAGCATTATAGGATTAAATGGGCATGACAAATTTGTGTTTCAATTGGGGACACCATTTCAGGCAGACATTTTCCTTTGGCTACAAAGTAGAAGATTTAACTAATATATTCTGCAAAGGAAAAAAAAATCAGCAAAGGTGGGAGGGTTTTCACTGACAAATGATTGATTACCTTTGGAAAACAAAGGAAGAAATGGTGTTCCAGGGGGTGGTTCTGCTCCTCTGTGAATGCCTGGTGGTCTGGTCTTGTGTCTCACACTGCTGTTTACTTTTACACAGTTACTCCTAGGCCAGGATGTGCAGAACACTGTATATCAACAGATGAATGTATATTTGGGGGGTTAGCAGATTAGGTACAAAATTCCTCTCTAGCAGTAAATAGTGCTTTCTCAATATCTTGCTTAGTGTTTGAAAAATCTTGCTTAGTGTTTGAAAAAAGCAGAGAAGGCAGAACAGGAGGAGGAAGGGCAGGCACAAACACATTGAAGGTTATAAAGAAGACCATAAAATTAAAAAAATGAAGAGTGAAAAGATCATATTGGTAACCTCAGTTATTCTCAAAGATTAACTTTTCATTTTGTGGTGGCTATGACTTCCCACAGGGATGGTAAATGTTTTGCCCTAAACAAAAACCAGTGTTCTACTCCTGAGTTATGTGCATCAAACATCAGCCTTGCTGTGACACTGGGTCCATGCCACACCAACTGCAGCAGGAAGCTGCTGAACCAGAGCAGAGTTTGTGAACAAACTTGCCTGTGTGTGATAAGGTGAACTGTTGTGCTGAAAGTGTGATCATCTTTTGGGATGATCACAGAAACATACATACAGAAAACAGAACATACCAGAAATGCTCTATGTCCTCCATTTCCAGCGCCTGCTAAGAAAGAATGCAGATATAATGGGCTGTAGCAATGGTAAATTAATTCAGTGGACCTTGTACACAGAGTGGGGACTTACCTTGCCTATCTTACTACTGAGTTGAGTTTGGCTGGTTGTCCTTCAGTGTAACAAGCAGACACAACAGGAAAAAGCAAAACAGCAAAGTAGGTGTTCTGCAAACCCTCAGGATGCCTGTTCAGCTTGCTTGGAAATAAGGGCAGAAAACTTCCCACATTTGCTCTCCCAAACTCTGGTTTCACAGCAGAAGAAAACTTTTTTTACCTCCCAAACAAATATGCTGTTAGTCACAAAAAGCCCCCTAAAAATTAAAAAAAATTAAAACAACTAAAATCCAAACAAAACAAAAAAAAAAAGAAGGGGGGGAGGGGGAAGAGAACTTGGAAAAAGTGCTTAATCCAAAAAAAACACCCCAAAACCATTGAATTCATTTTAGTTTGACTTGTGGCAAATCTATGTGAAACTTAGAGTTAAAAATTACAGTTGTAAGCAGGCTTTTCTGTCTTGCTCATAAATAGACCTCATTATATTTTGTTCCATGTTGAACAAAACATTTCATATTAATATTAAATTCTACAATTATTTTCTAGACTTTCAATTATTAGGGATAGTGGGAAAAGGAAATAGGTTTAGCAGGGTTTGTTTTGACTGCTCACAATTGTACGTAAGAATCAGATGAACTTTTATTTCAGCAGATTTAGTTATTACAGCACTTTACCTCACTACACTATTACCACCGCAAACCTTCCTCATTCTCTGGTTTGTGTGGCACATCATCAATTTGCTTACAGAGACATACTGCAGCTCCAGATTCACTTGAAGATGGATTCCGAGTACGCTGGATATGCTGAAACCATGATCAGTACAAGGAAATAAAAATGTGTCCATTGTTAAACTGGTTACAGCACAAAACCATACATAAAGCATTAAAAAGAAAATCATATAACAAATCAGATAATAGAAAACACTAGAAATAATTGGACAGGGGTATTTCAGGAAACAGATGCTATTTTTTTATCAACTCTTCCTTCAGATGTTTTTCTGCTGGCTTTCCTTTGTTCACTGCACTGGATGTCTTGCTCTCACTGTCTTCTGTTTCACTTGCTTTTACTGGGTGAAATGGGGCGGGGAAAGAAATGAGGATAAAATAAGCGGTTTTACTTTCCATGATCATTGCTTCGGGTCTTGGCAGGGGGTCTTACCAGCTTCCTGCAGAGTTTTTAAGCTTCTSCTAACATTATCCTCTAAAGAGGAAATGTGCGCAAAAACTATTACAGACAACAACAAGGAAGAGAAATAATCCAAAACAATGTATTCTGATTTATTAATGTTCTGTTTGCAGCCTTCCTGAGGAGATTGTTTGGAATTTCTTTTTCAGGAGCAAACTGAAATATATGGACTGTGAGCCCTAAAACATGGTCAATATCATCTGAAATTTGCATGCCTATGTGTCAATCAGGATTACTAACATTTCTGAGAATTTTATCATTAACTCAAGAGTCTGTCAGAATAAATATCAGGCAATGCTGTGAACATATAATTGAAAGAGAAATGAAGACAACAAATGGCTGGATAAGTTTATCACAAGTGGTAAGCTAGTTACATGTAGGACCCTGAGAAAACTTAATTCCATCTTATGGTTTTAGAGATGGCAAAGTACACACTCTGCTTTCTCTGCTTTTAATGGAAAGATTGATATCTTATTTTGTGGTCAGGGATGATGTTATTAAAAATAAGTATTTTAAATTCTATATCTTTAATTTCTCTTATAAAAGCTATTATCTTGGTTAATTTTACAAAGGCTTTATAAAATTATCTTTGAGCATCTTCATACACTTCAAGCAAGTCAATTTGCTTTTTCATCAAAATTAGTGTTTCAGGGTGTATTCTGAAACCTGATTTTGCAAGAAACAGGGTTTATTGGAAACCTGCTTCTGGAAAAACAGTCTACAAATCACAGGCCCTATTCCCCTGGAGACCCTGATCTGCAAACTGAGTTGGCATAGATAGCTCAGTGTCAAATTCAATATCTAACAGGCTGTAGTGTGCTTTCAGTTCTCAACCTGAGACAGCACTAAAAAGCTGTGTGCAGCTCTGCATATGAATAGGATAAATAAATTAGTGCACTAAGGCATACCTGTCAGTTCTTGAAAGCCCTATTGTAAACAGAAGCACTTGTCGAGGAAGAATACATTTTGAAGTGCTCTTAGAAGTTGCTGGACTGGAAAGGCCTCACAAAGCAAGAGAATGGGAAGCCTGGGAGGGTGTAACACAAACAGGCATCACTTTCATATGTCTTCAAACTCACACTTCAGTAACTTTGTTTTTCTGATAAGCTTGTGACCCAAATGCAAATAAAAAGCTAGGCTCAGAGTCATATTGCTGACTAATGTCTCAGACACAACAGTGAATTTTAGTTCCTTCAGTGATCAAAAAATTGAATCTCTTTTAAACAAGTGCATAGTCAATCTAGCAATTTATTCTTTTGACTGTCTGTGAAGCTAAACCTGTCAACATATGTCAACTAACTGCCAGGGAAAGGAGATGTTAAAAAAAAATCACGTGAGGAAGACATATGAAATAAAAAAGCAAAATTGCAGCAACAGACATCCATGGTTATTAACCCACAACACCCCCCAAGGTTAAAGTGACTTCTGAACTATATACAGTCAAGAAATTTCCACAAATCAGCTGGGGCCAGTAGAGAGCTGTCAATCTTTCTGTCAAAAATCCTCTCAGACCTTGCTTTCATGTCAAAGCTATAATGCTTTGACCTGCCCAAAGGAAGCATGAATATTTGTGTACAGGGCTTTCTTCTGTGCTGATACACAGATTGTGCCAGCAGCATTCGATTCAGGACAAAGGATTCCTGTGAATTTTCTGTTCTCTGGAGAGGATCTCCACTGGATGCCTCCAAAAGCAAAAACTACACTTGCTTCTGGCTGCCAGAGCAAAATGAAGAAGTGAAAGGATGGAGCCTATGGAAATAATTATATTCTTAGGGTTTTAATGGACTGATAATCTGTCATTAATGTACAATTTTTTTCTGCAGAGCCTAGTAGTTATAATTTCAACTTACAGTCTGATACCAGATATATCAGGAATGAATGAAAAAGAGTAGTGCATGCCTTAGGGAAATATTTAGGGTATGTAGGAGAATGCAGATTTGTCTTGGACACCCTCCACTTCACTGGCACACAGTCAAAACACCAAAGATTTCTATTCATGAAGGTATGAGGAGGAAACAAATATACTTCAGATTTATGTTGTAATCAGTTTATTAAATGTCTCTTCTCATAAGGACTGTATAACAGGGCTGGAAACATGGCATTTGTACAATGAGAGAAAAGACTGTTTGGGTCTTCTTATCCCTGCAGAAATGGAGTGGTTAAAATACATTTATTTTTGTTTTGATGCCCTTGTTCTCTTCTCACACCTCCACTAGATGAACTATTAAGTGTGTTAGAGCACTTAAATTTACCCTTACTGTYATGGCTACCTCATACTTATGCTGATATATCTTATTCTGATATACCTTCTCCTTCTTTTACCATGAAGCAAAGATATGATAGAAGCTTGAAATTCATAGAATAAGTGACAAAATATTTTATTTTTAAAATTATTTGTGACCCTGCAAGCATGAGTTTCTAAGTGAAACTAATATAACAGCAAGCCTATTTCTTTTTTACAATGGGCAAGGAAAGAATTTCAGTAGAATAAGGGCTTGGATTATAAAATAATTTTGGTATTGATTTCAAYTGTTTGTGTTGATTATGATGTAATAAACTTAAAAACAAAACTTGAAATGCATAATACTAGAAATACAGCAAGGGAGCAAAATGTACTGTTTGAGATTTTCTTCTTGACATATATCTGATCTGTACTGAAGTTAACACGAGACAATATTTGCAGATGCCAGACGAGTGAACATCATTGTATGAAAACCTAAAACTATGTAATGCCAGTTAATAAGATGGGAACATTGTATTGTGTTAGACTTTCTCCCAGGGAAAGTCACATCACATCTCATTAATGTCTAAAAGAATGTTGCACAACCATGAACTGCACACTCTTCTGTGCCCAGGCCACATTTTACATCCCAGAAAAATGTTCCTTCTCACCAATCTGCTTGCACAATGTGTGCTATTTAGCACCAAACCAATCACTACAGTAAGAAACCTGAAGTACACGTAATTTGCTGAGTGCAGGCTCCAAAGAAAAGAACCAGTCAAATTACACAAAAAATGGAGTGTAGAGACAATCTGCTCCAGAGGAAATCTGTCCCAGACAGCAGGAAAACTTTATGTACCATAATTTTTTGTTCTCTGTGCATTATTAAGGCTTATTTATCATACTTGTGCTAGTACATACTTCTTTTTTTCTTTCCATCAGGACTGTCACATAAGAAAAAATGCAGTTTGCATAGTGTTTCTTGATAGTGCAAAGCATTTGGTATTACTTGCCATGTATGTCTTAGACAGAGAGTAAATATCATTGAAATTGCAAAATATCATGTTTGCAAAGCTAGCATCTGCATCCTGGCTTATGATAAAAGCCCTAGAGACCTCTTTTTCTCACAAAGTATCTGAATAAATATGCACAGAATATAGCAGGATCTTCCAAATTTTCCTTTCAGAGGAAACTGTATTTCAGGCTGAAGGTCTGGAACAGTAGATCCCTTCATGGCTTTGACTTGATATGATAGGAGAATGTCCTGGCTCTCTTCTCTTTATGTCATCCAGATGAGGAATGTGGTGGAAGTAATTGTTATGACATTTGTCCTATGGGCCTTGATCTGGGCAGCACCAAGGAGGAGGAAAGGAAGCAAATGATGTAGTTCATATGAGGATTCAGAAATCTTAACACAGCACTACATGTGGATGTGGATTAGGAACTGCATTTTGTGTCATGTCCCCATCTTGACATTCTTTTCTCTTTCCACTATAATTCTGTTGTGAGGTCCATTTATTCAAAGCTTTCTGGTTTTTTACACAGAGGCAAGTGACAGGCTGAAGGTTTTCAACCCTGATGAATTATTTATAGCACATTRAATGTTGGAATTGTCAGCATGGAAATGCTGTAAATACATGGCTGCAATTACAATTTCTAGGTTAAAAGTATCATGCTAGAGCAGGTTCCCTGGGAATCAGAGTTTTTACATGTGTATATATAGAGAGATTTTCTACTACTACTTCGGAAAGGAGATAGTTCTGGAATTACCCTGTTTTCAGGGACATGTGTCCTCACTTGAGTGCAAAATACAGCTATACTCACTGAGCCTTTATTCAAATTTCTCTGTGGAAAGACTTATCTGATTCTTAATGTATATAGCATGTGAGCTGGTGGGAAAGAGTACGCTGGGTGTGCAGGACTTAGCTCAGAGAGAAATAGAATTTGACAAGTCTCACATCCACTGCTTCATATGTAATATGAATATCTGCTTAATTTATTGCAATTTAGGTTGAAGGTTTTAATATTTTTAACATTTAAAAAGAAAAATCACCTTTGACAACTTTGAAAAAGGAAAAAATATCCCCTTTGACTGACTCATTTTCAGTAAGAGGAAACTCCTTCTCAGGGGAAATCTTGAATGCAGACTTTGTTTGGAGAAAATTTATATCTCATGGTTGCACAATTCTCAAAATAAAACCTTGTAACTGTAAGCCTGACAGGCCTTAAACTACAGCACAGCGGTGCTGCCAAACGCAACACACATTGCTGCTTTCCTCTGGCAGCAAAACTGATGTTTTAAATGAGTCTTACAACAGGATTTCTCAACTAATTGCAGAAATAGATAACATGAGCCTTGAGCAGCCATTATTCACTTGACAGTAACTTTTTTTAAACTGTAAGTGGCATTCTGCTTCAATAGTGCTTGAGCGCCTGATATTCCCAAAAGAAATATTAAAACTCTTTTATTAAGGAAATCACTGACTTGTGGATTCTGGCTTTTATAACTAAAATTACCTGAGGTGGTGTGTACTTGGCTTCTTTTAATCAGAGAGTCCCATATGCAAAGGCAAATACTTTCAGAGGCTTTTTTTTTCTTCCTTTCTGAGTGTTTCCTATCCTATTAGCATTCTACTTTATTTAGCCTGGAAAAGTATTTAAAATATAGGAAACAGAAACATCCATGTTAATTTTTTTAAAAGGTGCATTTTTTCAAAGATTGAAAAGTGATTTTTTGATGGGAAATGCATAAAAATCTACTCTGCAGACAGGATAATTTGATGCTGTTGGATCCCAGGAGTAACAAGATAAATGTCTTGGCCCCAGAAGGCTCCCTCAGAGGTAGAAGAACCCTGTCTGGTGTGGAGTGCTGCCTCAGCTGTCAAGAAGCAAATCAGGTTTTCTGTCCTTGACTTTCCGCCCCCTGAGTTGCTACTGCCCAAATGTGACCTGCAAGACCAAAGTGTTGCGGATCAATTTTTTAGCTCCATCTTTTCAACTCCTTTTGCTTCATTGCTTGTGCGACTTGAGCTGTTGCATCATATATGTTAAGAATATGAAATTTGGGCTCACTCGTTTGCTCAAATAAAAGCTTGAATTTTAAAGCAAGCAGATAGAACATAAAAAGCTTTAATGTGCTTTAAAATCCAGTTAACAGAGAACTTTTTTGATTTTGTCTCCCCGTTTAAAGASAGGAAGACTCAATTTGAGGGTGACATAGATCTGAGTATAAACTGCCAATGACTCTGTGAAACACTGTACTGCTCTTCTATCTCTCATTCCCTTGTATGAGATGCATGTAATAAAATTAATTTAAAATTAATAATAAATGACAGTTCAGTAGATTAGTAATAGAAAACTTGCATAAGAAAGTGCTACAGGGGAATTAAAAGTTGCATAAAATAAAAGGAATCTGACTCAGAAATCATTGTCTCATCATAAAAAAATCCCCTTCTTTATTGGTTGATCTGCTAGCCAATTCAAAATATACATTTATCTCAACACTTGAATTATTGCTTAAGATGCAATAGAGAAGAAATGTTATATATGATGATTAATAAAATTTACATGACGAATGATTAAATTATCTTCACTATAGCTCTGGAGAGAGACTAAAACACTTTAAAGTAGTGAATAGTGAAATGCTGCATTTCAGGGCTTCTGAATGTTATCGGTAGTAATGTAGCCATAGGATTCCACGTGGTAACGTCCTTATTTGAAATCAGGACTAAATAAATTATGATTACTTACAAGAACAATAGGTGATTAAAAGTAGATTAATTTGTTTTTTGCTACATCTCTTCAAATAAAATCTTCATGTTGGAGTGGGTCTAGCAATGTCAGCTAGTCTTTAGCATTAGAAGCTTGAAAAATGAACATGGCACGAAATCTCTGAAATAGAGTTTGTCTTAAAGTAGTATTATTATGAAATAAAACCAGCTGGTAAAGTGAGTAACCACATGGAAACCCGGGGAAAAGACTACCATGATAAGCTCTGAAACATAAACTTCCAGCTAACTGAAAACACATTTTGAATATGTATCTCAGAAATCTCAGTACAAGTCAGAAATAGAGGGAAAATGTGTTTTAAAGCATGACTTGGCAGATAGGTGCCTTGATGAGTCTTGTATCTGTTTAACCTGCATTTTGCCTTGGCAACTGAACCCAAAGCCCTCTGTGCWGAGTGCCAGGCAGCATAGACAGAAGGATGGTCCTTGTCCTAGAAAGCTCATAACTAGAGCAGAAGAGAGATGCCCCAGGTTAACCATTGAAGTGTGTTATGCTAGACTGAGAGAAAGATTGGTGTTGATTTAG
Source organism: Cardinalis cardinalis (assembly GCA_014549065.1). Taxonomy (NCBI): domain Eukaryota; kingdom Metazoa; phylum Chordata; class Aves; order Passeriformes; family Cardinalidae; genus Cardinalis; species Cardinalis cardinalis. The sequence goes on along the minus strand of JACDOX010000519.1, from coordinate 116,495 downwards.
TGTGAAGTCTTACAGGGTTGACCACCACAATGTCTGCTGGAATCAAGAGTCATCAAAGCCAAGAACAACTAGTATGGGAAAGGTTAAAGCCTAGAAGTATGTCTCTTTGGCAACACAGCAAGAAATCTTTTAAATTAGCACAGAATCTGCTGAATAGGAAAAAACAACTCTAAACCCTTATGGAACCCATGTCCCTTTCTCTGCTCAACAAAGGAAGTCCATGTTGAATTTGCACAGAGAAAATCCCCTTCTGCACTGTCCTTTGTCCTCACAAGGCATAAGAGGGGCCGACAGAGAAAAGCAAATAAACACAGAGTACATGCATTTTACTAAACATTTTGTGGAAAACTCTGAGGCAACTGCAAGTGTTGCATTTATGAGAAGTGTGAGTGAGATCTCTTATTTAGAAAAGATAGTTATTAATTGACCTAGAACTTAAACCCACGTTTTTCTGACAATGATTTTGACTTTGAAATTTATGGAGTTGGAAAAGACTTTCATTAAAGAGTTCATGTGTTCAGAAAAGAGAGTTCCTGTAAACTTTCTAAACCTTGTTGTATCTCAATGTTTCATCAGTTTCTAGCTTCTGACATGAAGTGTGAGGGTACTGTGATAAGTAATCTGTATGAGGCCAGGCTAATATTGTGTCAAATATATATTGGTGAGATTTGCTCATATGAAATATCTGAAGGATATTGTGTCTATCTCTTTAATTTGACTCTAGGGCTAAGGGTGGAAGTGAAGGCTGTCTGAGATGCTGGATGGAGAAAATCTGCAATTTATCACATGATGAGTGAATGCTGTTACCAATTCTGAAATTCTTGGTATAAGCATTTACGATCTGACTACCATTTTCAGGCCTCTTCGACTTCCTTGGGACTTCTTAGATGTTTTGATAGGAGTTGGCAAAGCGGCATAAAATTTGTATAGTTCCATGAAATTATTAGGAAAAAATAACCACAAACTCAGGACTCTGAATCATTCCTAACCCTCCAGCATTACAATCAAAAATAGATTTGCAGCTTAACAGCTGTAGACACCGACAAGAAAGACCTGCAAGGAGAAACTGTACAGCAGCTTGCAGTGAAAACTGCACAAATCAATGAGGAGTACTCATGGGTGGAGTTGGTATTTGAGCTTTTATAGAAACTTGATCCCTGCAAATCAATGGGCCCTGACAATATCCACCTCAGGGAGTTAAGAGAGTTGGTTGACATCACTATGAGGCTACACTCCATAATCTTTGAGAAGTTGTGGGGAACAGAGAACAGCCAGAAACATATTAGAAAGCCAAAGACACCTCTATTTGCAGGAAGGACTCAGCAATTTCAGCAATCCAGCAATTTCAGTTCCATCAGTTTTACTTGTCTTCCTGGAAAAATTATGGAACAATTTCTCCTGGGAGGTCTTACTAGTGAGAAGAAGAACATTTCTGAGAAAGGTCAGCATGGATTTACCAATGGCCAATCATGCCTGACAAACTGATTTCCCTCTATGACAAAGTAACCAGATGTGTCAGTGTGGGGCAAGAAGTGGACATTGTCCACATGGATTTCTCCAAGGCTTTCAATGTAGTTTCCCAGAGCCTCTCCTAGAAAAACAGATATGTTACAGCCTAGGCATGTGGTTGGTGAGGTGGTTGGGGAACTGGCTTCCTGGTTGCACCCAGGATATAAAGCTCCTTTAAAAATTGCCAGCCTGTCACAAAAGTGTGGTCCTCAGGGATAAATATTGGACCCTAAGCTGGTTAGCATCCTCAGTAAGTGATCTGGAGTATGGGATCAAGTGTGCAGTAATGAAGTTTGCTACTCATTCCAAACTGAGTGGGGATGTGGACACTCCATAAAGGACAGCCATCGTGCAGAGGCACCTGAATACGTTGGAAGAGTAACAAGACCCCTAGGAGATTCAACAAGGACAAGCACAAGATAATGCACCTGGGAAAACATAAGCACAGGCTGGCATCTGCTCGTCTGGGGAATAGCTCTGTGGAAAGGGATCTGGATGTCCTTGGGCAAGTGAACAGGCTCAGTGAACAGTCCTCCTATGGCAGAGAAAGCCAGTGGATGCCAGGCTGCATCAATAAGGACATCACCAGCAGAGATAGAGGACTCATTGTCTCACTCTACTCAGCACTTGTCAACTACACCCAGAATACTGTGTTCAGTTTTGGCCCCTGTAAAAAATTGTGGAATGGCTGGGAAGTGTCCACAAAAGGATCACAAAGATGACCAAAGGACAAGAAAACCTGTCATATGGGATAAAGCTTGGGAAACTGGGAGTTTCTGCCCTAGGAAAGAAGGCTTAAAGGAAAACTAATCAGCATGTTCCAGTATTTAAAAGGTTGACTGCAAAGATGATAAAAACTCCCTTTTTAAAGGAGTCACATAAAAGTTGAGGGGTAGTGAGTTCAAGTCACTCCTGGGGTGGTCTCATATTGACACAACAGGAAAATTTTTCTCAATGAGAACAACCATCCACTGGAATGATCAGAGGGACACGGTGGATTCCCTAACGCTGGACACTTTTAAGATTTGGCTGAACCAGGTGCTGTCTAAACTGGGCTTCTGCCAAGGACGGCTGGGCCACATGATCTTTGAGTCCCCTTCCAACTTGGTATTCTGTGAAAACCTAGAAACAGTATAACCATTTCACTGCTAAATTGAATTAAGCCTGATGAGGATCTAGACAGGCTAAGAAAGACAATGCCTAATCCAAGTTACTTAACACCAGAATAGAGATCTGACTCAGAATAGAGAATCTGTTCATTGTGCAGGGACATCATTGCCAGTGCTGTGTCTCACCTACTGCCTGTGGGCTTTTGTTCTTCATCTGAGAGGGATTAGTAAGGATAGATACAGTGATAGAGAGGTGCACAAATGTTGTGACAGTCTCACAACATGCTGTTTAATATGGAATAATGGAATGTTCAAAACACATCTAAGACTTTATTGCAGCACAGAGGGGATTTTTAAAATGTGTATTTGCTGTATAGTTCCATGAAAAGTCGAATACATGATCCAAACCATTTTCAGATCTAAACAAGGATAAAGTTGAGAATTTTTAGAAAATAATTAAATGGAACAAGAGGACTTCATTTTGCCAGTTCGCTCTTCAATGGTCTGCATAATCATGATCTCCCTATCTTAAAAAAAAGCAGTAGAAAATCTAGTAGAAAAGGAGTAACTTCAGAAAGTGACAACAAGGATGACAAAAAATACCAAGAAACTTCTGTAGTATGTCTGGCTGAGTAAACTAGTACTCTCCAGCTGGGATTAGAAGAATTTTGGAAGGCAAGTCAACAAATCATCATGCTGTGTGGGAAGTAAATTGATTTTCTGACCACCTCCAGAACATACTAGTAGGAGCCTGGTTCAAAACAACCAAAGGTGTCTCCTAATCAGAAAAATAGCAAGCTGTGCTCTCTGTCAAGTTTGTTTTATTGTAAAGTTCACAAGTTCACAAATTCTTGGAAGAGCAATTTATTTCAAGGCTTCGGAAAAATATGTGGTTACCAAATAAATGTACTAATAACTCAGGCAGCCTCTGTGCAAAATATAATTAAGTATGAAGCAAGTTGCGTTAGAAATAGGAGCACCATGATTTGCCCCTTCTCATTCCTTCTAAGTCATTTGTTCACAGATGCAGTTGGAGGGAGAACACAGTAATATGAACCTCTGGACTGATAGAGGACAGCTGCTGTTTTATGAAACTGCAGCTCAAATTACTACAGATTAAATAAGAATTGCATTATATAACTGAAAAGACGGGACACTTCTTTTATATAGATATAAAATTATAGATTTTATTATATTGAAATAGATATCTGAAATTAAATTTGAAAAATTCAGTGCCTCCCATCTTTACTGTTGGGTCCTTCTCCTGAATTTATTTCACTAGCTCAGAAAAGCAAAATCTAACATCAGTCATCAAATACTTCCATGGAACCACAGGCCAAACAACAATATCAGGAAAATTTGTATATAAAACCAGAAAGGTGTGAAAGTTACTGTGACTGAACTTTCTATTTTCCATTATTTAATAGATAAGCAAATGAAAAATGATAACATTAAGCATGTTAATAAAGTTTTCCTTTCCAACAATAAGAATGCAACAATCTAAAAAATTGATTAGATGTCCATAAACTCTTTGAGTCCTTAATTTGGAATGACAAAGGAAAATCATCAAAATACTGTATCTCAGTGGATTCCAAGAATACACATAATTATTTTACTCAGCTCTGCAATGACACTTGCTATAATTAGGAAAGCAGTGACTTTTTCAAAATTATTTTCTATTTTTTTTGTCAATGAATTCATATTTTTAAATCAATATTTTAAATTAAGAGAAATTTTGTAACATCATTAAGCACTGTAGTATTGACACACACACACACTTCCAGCTTTTTTCTTGTAGTATTTTGATAGACTCCCTTTTTGGAAACTGTTGCATGTTGCATGAGATTAACATGGTTTGGCCTGGTGTGTGTGTTCATTAGATATACGAAAACTGTGTACGTCGAACTTTTCATATGCCTTACTTCTTATACCTTAATGTGCTGCCATCTTCTGTTCCCTCAATTAAAACAGAAATCATTTGAACTTTGAAGTCCCATCTTTCAGATGTCCAGTTTGGAAAAGCATGCACTGACATTAATTTTGATTAAATATGAACTCTGAATACACACCCTTCCATTATTTTAGCAAGGCAGCTTCCACCTGCCCTTTTCTGAAAGGCATCAGCACATATGTATTAAAGTTTAACATTTCTTTAGTTCCCCTCTACACAGGGAGCCACTTTCCAAATGGAGATTATGAATCGGTTTATACATAGTGTTGAATTAATATCCTCGATTTATCCCCTTGGCCCCTAAAGCGAGAGAAAATTAATTTTTAGTTGAATGAAACAGAGAATCTTCCATGATAAGGGTGGTTTTGAACTTCTGAGGGACAAAAAATGAACAAATGAATCTGTGAATTCTGCTTTCAGATCTACATACATTACATTTTGAATTAAGAAAAGTTAAATGAGATAAGTACTTAAAATTCATTCTGTCTTAGCTCTAAAATGGGGAAATTTCCCCTTTCTAATTCTTCTCTGGCATTTCAGTTTATTGATTTGTACTAGTAGAACAACACTGAACTTTTTCACAGGCCAGACTGATTTTTCCCCCCTCAGCAGACTACATCCAAAGCCCGGCAACAAATTCTTCATTTAGATGCACTGAACATCCCACATGTATCTCTCCATTATGTAGTATGAAGAGGAACAAAATGGCTGGAAAAGCCCTGAACTTCTGGAAAGGGAACTGTAGACATTTTTTGATGTGCTGTTTCTCTCTGCACTGTCTCAGGTGCATGTGTCTGAATGTGACTGGAATATGGAAGACAATCTTAGAAAAGAAATAAGACCTCATTTCTTTTATGCTAAGAAAAGCCTGTTCCAACTAAAGAGGTATGAATTACAACAGAACAATTGGAGGCTGTTCTTAAAAAAAATGGGAACTAGATGCGTAACAAGGATATCACTGCCTTCTAAATGAAAAGCCATATATCCACTCATTCTAGAATGCTTCTTTTGATTTCTTGCCCCATGAAATTTAATTAATTTCAATGATCTTTGCAAACTAAGATCTTATAACTGGATTCATGCTTTGCACCCTGTAAACATTAGTTATGTTCTCATTTCTTATTTCAGATTATTTTAAAACAAAAATGTGACTTTCATGCATGACATGAGAACCACCCCAAACTTTGATTAATTTTCATTTAAATGTACTTTACAATAAATCCATTTTGGTGTTATAAATCATCAATGCCAACTTATTTGAAATAATGTAATATAAAAACATTGAGATGATTGCAGAAAGTGGGAAAAGAGCCAAAGCATTTAATTCCATTAAGGTTGAAAAACTTTTATTTCACTGAATTGTCTTGGTTTTGGGGGTTTTTTCGTTCCTTCTGTAATATCCTTAATCTGAATAATAGAAGGCAGTATAAAGCTTTTCTTCTGATAGGAAGGTACAATCTGAGGAGTTATCCTACTGAAATACATATTGTAAATACAAACACCTAAAACATTATATGCAATAAAAATTATGTGATATTACACTAATCTAATGTAGCCAAAATAGAGATTCTATGGGGGGTCACACTACACAAAGTATTGGACACAGCCAACACTCAAAATCTCTACTCCAAAATTGAAGGCTAAAACTTGTCTCTGTTTGGGATCTTATCTCCATTTCTTTGTTATCTTATTCCTCATTACAAGATAGGTGGGAAATATGGTTTCACTTCCCCAGTATATGCAGGGAGAAATCTTAATTTAGTTGGACTACAATACAGAATTCTGATTTGTCAAAATGTTCTTTTGTTATTAAAATGATGGGATTTGATAATATATTTTGTTCTGCCTGCCATGCAGGTTTGCAAGAGGACATGCATGTAACATTTTATCCTATTTTTGTCATTGATGCATTATATTTAAGACTGACAATAAAAGCTTAGCTGACCCACAGGAACATCTTGCATGATGCAATAATATATGAAATTAAAGTACCTCATAAAATATGTTTAATTATCATTATATAATTTTTTCTGAAACATTTTTTCTCATGTAATTGAGGTGAGGTGTCCCATTGTCTTGCACTCTGTTGCTATTTGTACTAATGTAAATACAGTTTAATTTAACACTAAATCAGAAATACCAGCAGTTGAAATGAAGCCATTTCAGAACAATTAGTGCCAAATCATGAAACCTGAAACCAAAGAAATAATGTGATTAGACATACTGAGTCAAAGCAGTCAACAAGCTGGTTCAGCTTATGCTTAGACTGAAATCATTCTTACATGCTGATGAACAATTTATCAGCAGATGAAGGACTTTTATACAATGTTAGCAGTTGAGTACATCAAGACTGCAAGACTTCTTATGTAAGAGTTAGACAAGTGTTTCTCTAAAGCAACTGTCCTCCAAACACCTGTTATCTAACGAGGCGTGTAACATCAAGATATAATTTATATTCTTAAAGGATGAAGGGATTCTTCAATTAGCAAGTTATCAGAATGCAAAGTATTAGCTTTATGAGCAATTTGCATTGCAATGAACAGATGTAACACAGATGAGGGCTTTCTGCAAACCTCTTTAGGAATGATCAACGTAATGGTTTTTAAGTCCTTTTGTAACATTGTTGGGAAAAACTTATTATCTTTCTCTTCCATCTCTTTATCATTATAATTTGCTATAGTGAATCTCATTTAAATCTCACTGAACTGTGTCCTGTTTTCAGATCCGAATTATGACTGCTCTCAACCAAACTACCAAACCAATCAGCAACTCACATGTTAGTGGTTGTCAGGATTTGAGCTGAAAGATCAGGAGGGTCTCCTCTGCTACCAAAAAAAAGCCATCTGCAGGGAGTCCCCAGTAACATTTCCAGTTAGGGAAATTCTCCTTATGATAATGCCATGAGAACTTTATTAGAACTGTTGCTGTGCCCTGAAAGTCACTCTGTAAAAATTCAGGAAATATCCTTGGATTGTCACTCTACTTTCACATCAGAAGGTGGAATTAGGGATGCAGTGCTGACACAGGCTTCAAATCCTCCTATCTTTGAGTGGGAGGAGGTGAAAAGTGACAAATATCAAATCAGCTTTCTTATTCTTCTGTTAAGGTCCATTAAAATTTTTTTTGTGTAGATGGGAAATATAATTCTGAGAGATTTCAAGCGGGTTCCTCTGCCTGTCAATGTACACGTATATGCACGTAACCTTCTCTTAAAATGAAATAATTGTTCTTGTCTTTTTCAGCTGTCTTGGTGTCCTGTTGGTTACTTTCCTTTCTGCTAAGGGTCAGATAACTTCCCTGGCCAGGGACAACCTGTCCAATAACAAAAAAGAAAAAGATTGCTGAGACTACTAGCAGTACTAGCTATTCAATAAAAGAGTTGTAGGGATGCCAACTTTTCAAACATTTCATAACAAGAAGCAGGAAAAGTGTGAAACCAGTATTCTTCCAGGAACAACTCTTTAAATAAGGGAAGAGTCAGAGAAATGTATCTAGGACAATTCTCAGGAAGACAAAATATACCAAAAACCAGACCTAAATCAACCCAAATATCTTTCATTGGTGTTAGGAAACACAATTTTGCAAGTACAGTATGAAACTCAGTAACGGTCTATTTCTTCCAGGTGATGCATAGTTAGCTTTCACATAAATGCTCATTTTTGTCAATCTAGAGAACCTTTTGGAATGGAAAAAATGTGTGGTTGTTTTCTTGTAGTGCTGACTTTTCACTTATGCAATCCTGTTACTTTGCAAGTGTGCCCTTAATGGCACTTAAGAAATCTCAGCTTTTAATAGTTTGAAAGTTTTGCAATGTTAACTTTCTTAATGTTACCTAGCATTTTTTCCAGTGATAATAATAATAATAAAAAAAAAGAAACTTACTTTCCACAGATTTAACCCCCCCCCAAAAAAAGCAAAGGAACTGGTGGTATTTTATTTAATGTCTCTTCTCATGGACTAATTGCACTAATTAAAACAGAATTGTATTACTTGGGTAGAACACAAAGACATGAAAAATTTGTTTGACATCAACAACAATGATAAAACTCTGGACTAGGACTAGATTCAGACACAGGTCTTATGAATCTCACTGGCTACAGGGGCTATAGATAGATCATTTCTCAGTAAGGTTCACTTCACTTTCCCTTTTTTCACTGACACATAATGCTGCATTGTCAGAGAGAAATGTCCTGTTTTTGTACACACTCCAGCAGGGATATGCCATGCTGGTGCTATGTGCATAGGCAGCGGTCAATGAAAAGGTCAGGGGAAGGATGAACCCTGAATTCATACAAAGAAAGGAGGTGCAATATTGTGAAACCTGCAGCATTACCTCTAGGTGCTCCTATGAGCACAGAATACAATTTACTCCTAGAGATGGAACTGAAAAACACCAGGTCTCTACATTCTCACTGGAAAATTGCTTAATCTGCCTAATAATTAAGATTAATAGATTCATAGTAAAAGTTTCATGAGTGTCGAAGTACTTGGTTAAAGAGAATTGCATAAATACTAATTCATCTTTTCCTAGTGCTGAAACACCACAATGGAAGGGCAAAGTGAGTTTAAAATATTCCTTTTAAGAACGTTTCCTTCCTTCACAGGCTTAAGGTCATATCACTTTAAAAATCATGTTTGTTATCTTTGTAAGCGGAGTTCTGTATCATTGTCAGATCGCAGATGAAGTAATGAAGTGCCTTCTATTTCAAGATGTTTAAAATTGGGATATAGCTCCTGGTTTTTAAGTCTGCTTGAGCTCATGTGGAACATGAGGACACAGCAGAGCAAGAATACGAAGATGAACAAGGATGCTTGTTACATTACGTCAGAAAAATTTATTTATTTAATGTCTTCTCCTCCAGGGACCTATTTAAAAGGTTGGAGCAGCTGGCAAACTGCAGCCATTGATCCTCATTTCCAGAGATGCACAGTGGATGCTGAGGGGGGCACAGCCTGGAGCTGCTCGGTTTCTAAGACAGATGGGCAGTCTCACAGCAAAACCTTGCAGACTTTGGCAACCCACTAGCTTGGTATTGGACTTCCAAAAATCCTTACAACAGATGTAAGAATTCAGCCTATATTTACTGTTTTGATGTATTTGCAGTGCCTGATGTGCTGCGAAATTTTTTTGTGTAGGCTTAAAACATATTCTCTGTAACATGAGACTGGAAATGCTGTTGCCTATTGATTTTAATGTGATTTCTGTATAAAAAGAGAACAAGAAAAAGAAGAAACTGGAGAAAAGTAAACTAGTGGGAAAGAGAAAAAAATTAAAATTTCACAGTGTGTAAATTGGCAGGATTTTATGTAAATTACAAGTTATCTTTCCTGGAGATGACTTTCTCACTGCATGTATATCTGGCTAAACATTGTTAAAGCTTTTTCATCACAGACATGGCCCATAAAATATTCACCTGCATTTGACATCCAGTCATACACTCATTTTTATTTTTTGGAATTCAAAATGGGTAAGTAGCTGCAATTCTGTGTAATAGAGAGAAGGAGAGAAAATCTGTTGTGGTGGGACCAGAGCTGTTTCTCTATGGTGTTCTCTTCTATGGTATCTCTGAGCGTTGCTAGAAATATTTAATGTCTCAAAAGAGTGAAGAACAGAGAAAAACATTAGCTACCTAAATTTGTTCTATGCTGTATGGCATGTTTTTTCTTAAATCTTCATAGGACAGTTCTATATTTTAGATAATGATACCTATTTATCTACCTTGCGACCAGACAATCAAGGCTCAGTGGCACAAATCTTGCAAAACATGGAGAGCATTTTTTATTTAATGTTATTATTTTAGCTACTTATAAAAGAAAAACCGAGAAACTCCAAACTCCCTTTTAAAGCATTTACTGTTTTCTTAGCATTTTACTCAACTCTGAATCATTCAAAGAAAAATCATTTAATCACAGCTGCAGTCTTAATTTGAATAAAAAATTTGTTTATCTGCTTAACTTATGTAGTGAGAACACCACATAAAATCAATGTCAAGAACTCTTGCCTTTTTGTATCATCCCTGCTCATGTAAAAATTAGATCAAAATTAGGCTAACTCAAGCCCTGGATGCACAGAAGGAAATAGAACAGAATCTGGTTTACATGAGATAAATGCATATCTGTATTCTGAGATTTCAGAATCTATTCTTATGGGCACAATAAAGCCGAGTCTGTCTTTCTATGCTTAGTGTCTAGGGCAAGTCTMCTATCATTACTGCCTTAAAGAACTAAAAATATTACATTAAAAAAAAAAAGTTACACGTGTACCACCAGCAAGAAGTAAGCCTGTCTAACTAATCTAACTGGCCTTGAAAGGCCTATTCCTATATATACTGCACAAAAAAGCTGAAAGCATCAAAAGTTGGATAATGGGGCAGATTAGTAAGTCAGCAAAAGAATGTTGTTACACAGGGACCTAAAAGTATGGATGCTAAAGACTGCTTGCTTGAAGCCACAAATGTATATGTTTCTCTGCTCTGCAGTAGAAAAGTGGTAAAATGTTTTATTATGTGGAGCATGAAATTATCCTGAAATACAGAGGTTCTGGTAAGGATATTTCAGGGTTCATTTATTTGAAAGTGCTCATGTAAAACAAAGTAGGTATGTTCCTGAGGGTTACACTAACAAGAAGCAAATTATACTAAGTCAGATGCCATCTTGACTATCCAGTATTCCACTGTTTTGTAGAAATTGAGCCAAATTAATCTTGCATTATTTTCTGTATTCTGCTATTGTGTTGTTGATTTGTCTTTGCCTAGGTACGTAGTTAGTACAAAGAATCAGCATTAAGCTTTTTTTTTGGGTTAGTTTGTTTATTCTCGGATTTAAAAAAAAAAAAAAATAGCATGGATTTGAAGGAGCTGGGTAATTATTTACCTTGTTCATGATGTCTTGCTGCTCTATTGTTTGTTTTTTGGTTTTTTTTTTCTGTAACATGCTGGAATTCAAAACTTTGCATACCAGATTAATTGAAGTATTTGATTTCATATTGTCATTGTGAATTACTCCAACTGAATATGGGCATTTWAAGTAATTATGCATTGTTATATTCTTTATGTTATAGCTGCAATCTGGTTTAGTATTCATTATGACTAAAAGTAGAGCTTTCTGGCAGGCAGAAAGATGCAAAATTAAATTGAATCTCTTATGACTAAAAAGAGTGACTGGACTACTAAAAGTCAGCAATGCCTAAAAGGTTATGTAGCCTCTTTGAACTCTTTACTCTTGTAACTATATGAAAGTTTAAGTCAAAATGCAATTCTGAAAGAGGATATGTTCATGTTAATCATGAATATACTCTGTGACCGCAAGGCACCATTTGTCCGACTGAATCGCTGCCCTAGATCCATGATAATTTTATGTATGAGAAAAAGTATGATAACTAGACAAAATTTAGTGATGATAAATGGTTACCTAGGTCTGACTACAAATTTTTGAAATACAGGGAAACCTACAGCCTGTCTTAGCTAAGTCYCAGAAGAAGAAAATCAGAGTTAATATAGAATTTAGATACAGGCACATCTGCCTCATCAGAAACACATAGGCATCTTTCCAACTGCAAACTGTCTCTGAGATAGTGGTCCTGGTGGTGGGTCCACACAACAGTGAAAAAACAATAGACCTTTTCTCCTTTTTTCTATCCTTGGTGAATCCAGACTGATTGTTTCAATAATTCTCCTAGGATTTGGAGGTGTATGGGGCAAGGCAATGCCTGAAAAAGAGCAATATGTTTTAGTATGTAAAAATATATCCAAATTAATTTGCCTGATGCAAATTTCACCAAAGTCACTGGTGATGTTTCCCCGAGTCTTCAGATAGGATTTAGAAGAATTCCCAGAAGAGTGCTTAGCACTGGCAAGAAAAGGTAATGCAGATGCTTTATTTATGCCAAAGTGCTCAGCTTTGTATTGCTGGCCTAATTGAAATATAATCACCTGCCTGTCTGCTCCTAAATTGGGATCAAATGCTTGCTTTTGATACGTAACCCATAGTATCCTTACCAGACCCCTCTTTGCTTTCAGCTCAAGGGAACAGGGACACTCAGGCAGCAAGTAACAGGCTGTCACTATTGGGCAGATGTAAAATATCTCTAAGGTAACTTTGACTGGATGTTAATACTGACAGCATCTAAAGGCTTCTCTACCTCAAAAATATCTCAAGAGCAAGGGGATGGTTAAGAAGATAGGAAGTGAATAAATGATAGGAAAAAGAGAGATACATTCCACAAAGCAATAACAAAGTTTACCATTCTCCAAAAGAATTTCAGACAAGGGTAATGGATTCAGTAGAGGAGGAACTTGGAAAAGAGGTGAGAAATCCATCTGGTTTTGGTTTTTTTCCTGCTTCCTCTCTTTTCAGTCAAGGATGCTCCATATCCACGGAAGTAGGTTTAGACAAAAAATGAGACTGTGCACTTTTTCCTCAGTTTCTAACAGTCCTGATAGACCATGGACTGCCCAATCCTCTGAGCCAAAGGATCATGAGGTGGGAGCAGAGACTTCCCTTTTGTTTTGACACTGAGCTTGTCAGAGACCAGCTACATCAGGGAAAGGTTCATGTAGCCATGGGACCTGATCACATGGAACCCAGAGAGCTGAAGGAGCGAGGAGATCTTATGGAATTCTCCATCAGCTACCAAAGGTTGAGGAATCTGGGGTGTTCCCTGTTGTATGAATGCTGGCCCATGTTATTCCAATTTACAAGAAGGGTACAAGGGAAAACCCAAAAACATACAGACCTGCGAGTCTAACCTCAAGACCTGAAAAAATTATGGAAGAGACAGATAGAGACTGGGTGCCATAAAAAGTCATTTAAAGGACAGCACAGCCATCAAGCACAGTCAACAAAGAGTCTCACAAAGATAAGGTCCTGTTTAAACAATCCAATCTCTTCTAGGATAAGGCCACCCCCCCAGTGAATAGAGAGATGCAGAGGACATAGGGCTTTTTTGCATTTAGTGGTGCTTTTTATACTGTGCCTCACAGGACCCTCTGCAGCAGTGGTCCAGCTGTGGCCATGTGGGCCAGTGGAGCACTGGGTGGAGGGACACTGCGCAGCAGGGCTGAGGGGTTTGGTCAGCAGGCTGGTGAGTGGCCAGCAGCTGCGCCTCAGGGCTCTTCCCTCCCCCCAGGGCTAGGTGATAGTGAGATCCATGATCTGGATGCAGGAGTTTAACGCTGCATTAATGGCTCTAGGGGAGCCAGCAGAGTGCTGTTCCATTCTCTTATGCACTAGGCTCTTTTCAGGAGAGATCTGGTCTTTATATTCTGGATTCCAGCAGAAGTATTCCTTTCTCTTTTGTCACTGCCCTTCCTGCGTCTTTCTTTTTTTCAGTATTTTTTCCTAAAATAAGAACGATGCAGATTCAGCAAATTGCAAGGCTAGAATTAGCTTTGATCTTAGTAAAAAAAGGTTTTTCACCAAGCAAAGATAGCTCAGAATAGCTTAGATTTCAGTTCACTATATATCTCAATAATAATTGTTTGATAGTATTGCACTACTGACCCCATGGGAACATATTTCTTTGTACTAAGTGTCTTGAGTAATTGATCTTTACAGGCTACTTTCACCTGGTGTGAATGCAATTCCTTCCAGCTGAGCATTTCCTGTGCTTTTGTGGCTTTTTAAAAAATCTTGTCTGTAGTCAGAATTGGTAGGGGGTGAACAGTAATGGAGAACTAAGGTGCCACAACTTGTCTTTAATGACCAACAGATCCATTCTCACATCTCTGAAAAAAAAGAAAATGTTGCTGCACAGTCCCAAGCTTGGTTATTCTGACATTTATCACATTTACAACACTTTGTGTGTATCTACTCTTAATAAAAGGAAGTAAAAGTAGAGACAGGTCCTAGTCCAAAATCACTCAATTAAGCCAAAGGAGGAAAGACTTACTTTGACATCCTTTGGACATCCTTTTTGACATCCAGAGGAATATTGCCTTTCTACAAAAGAGTACATACCAAGAAGACAGGGTTATACAGCTTTGAGGCATTTATTTGCAAAGTTAGCAACAGGTTCAAGGTTTCTATTAAAGCAGTGTTGAGGAAATCCTTTTATTATCATCTACCCTTACATGAACAGCTCCTGTTTCAGTTCTCTTTGATGTGCTCCGTGGCCTTGATCCAGTCCTTCCCTAGTAAAAACCCCATAGCTTCAGGGCCAACAGGTTCTGCTAAGAGACTGAGTATTTTGCCACCAAGACAGTATTATGCTGACAGAGCTTGGTCACTCCAGGCCAGAGCTGGCTAACATCCACCCAAGAGCATGAGCAGGGAAGAGACATCTCTTCTTGTAACCTTGTGTGTAGATGTAATCTTATTAGCAATATTCTTCCCATATGTCTCTCTAAAAATAGAATGCTTTATGCTGCACATAAATTGTATTTAGAAGGTTATTCTATGAACATTTATTTTAAACTCTAGTGACTTCAGGGAGGGGAATGTCATTTGCTATCAGTTTAAATAATGCTTAGCTTTGACCTGCTCTGCTCCTTACAGCTGCCATATATAGATAAATAAACATCTCCTGGTTTAATAAATGTCTGTAAATCAGCATTTTCAAGCACAAATACACCCCATAAATATGCCTTTCAATGAAATTGAATGTACAGTCTCCTTTTTCCCCTTTAAACCTCCTTTTGGATTTAGGGAAAGGGCAATGCTTCTGTCACTGCTTCTGCCAAAAGGATTAACTCTTCTGAAAAGGTTATTTTCTTTTTCCTAGTTGTAATTCATGGTGTAACAAGAATAACTAAATGAAGTCAGTCTTAGAGGGGAATAGGAAGCTTTTTATCTTCTCAATGATATGCCCTCATATCACAAAACAGCATACTAAGATTGTTCTCTGACGGTGTTAATGATCTCTATATCTCAGTAGAGCTAATTAAACAGAAAACAAGGGGTGAAAGGCAGTATCTACAGAAAATTTTTTTCTGGGTAACATTTCAGCATCTTGGAAAGATTTTAATAATTGTTTTTGTACAAGTCCAGCTGCTTATCATGCAGCCTGAGGGGAAGTCCTTACTTATGAGAACTCTTCACCACTGATTGTAATCATATGTAAAATGGTCTTTTCATCTCATGCTCATGAATACATCTCTGTTAAACTCAACAAGAGCTGCTGACTAAACATCTGCCCTTAATGCGTGTATCTCACCTTTTCATCTCAGCATCTATTTGGACAGATAGAAGGAGTTTATGCTTTGTGAGGACATTTCCAGTAATTATTTGGACTATTCTTTAGTTTTTTGGTAAAACAGGAAGGCATTTTTAAACAAAAATACTTTCCTTTTATATCCTTGTAGGGCACAACACTTAATACATTCTTGCATTGAATTACACTTTCTGTACTTATTAGAAGCTTTGTGTTATGAGTGTTATATATTGAAGGCAATGGAGGGTGAGAAAACATCCAAAAACTGTAAGGAAAGCAATAATTTATTATATCCTGTGGGACTCAACTGCTTGTTATAAATTCATTTTCCATGTGAATGGGCTTCAAAAAAAGATTAAGCTTGATGCTGGAATTGTTATCACACAATCTTCAAACAAATTTCATTCTTTGGCTACTCTTTAATGCTAATGTCTAGAAAAATCAATTTTTGTTTTTTTCATTCTTGTATTTGAAATGAACCTAAGCTTACTGCAGTTAAGAGATTTGGATTATTGGCATGTCTGACAAAGCATATTTTGTATACAGAGATTTAAAGAGGTGACCTCCATTTAACTAAATGTTGAGTAGTCTGCTAATAGGTCTGACTATTTCAGGTGATTCATATCACACAAAAATTAAGGCAAATAGGTTGAACACTTGTTCTAACATTATTCTTCTATCCATCATCTGGAAAGTTTTAGAGAAGGTCTTGAGGAATTAGCCTCATTTGACCTAGTTCAATGATCACATCAGCTGTCAAACTCCTTCCTGCAATCCAAGATGCAAGTCTGGACACAAAAGTCATACTGGGATCAATGGTCAGAGAAGATGATGGAACCTGTGCAAGCATTCACCTCAGCTCCTACTGAGGTGCTGGAAAGGAGCTTGGTACAAAACACTGTGTGCTGGGTTCACCCACTTTGGCATCCATTACTTCCATCTCTTGCTTGATGGGTAGAGCTAGCAAATGGCAGTCAGCATTCTCCCTGCTGAGCACCTGTAAGACAAACCAGGACATTTTCTCAAAGGGACAGCAAATTAATGCATAACCTTCACATTTAGAAAGTCCTCTCCTCTTAAAGGGGCATGATAGTCATGCAGGATAAAGGTAGATTATCTCATTAAAAGCAGTTTTCCAGAGCTGCCCTTTTCAACTTAATGAATTCATAAAATTGTCTTAGTTGTCAGCAAAAGTAGCAACACATTGACTTTGATTATTTAGAAGAGAATAACAGGGTCAGTTGTAGTGAGATTTAGGAAGTCAGATTTGCCAGCAAAGAAGCTGCTGGTTTGCTCCTCAGCAGCAAAGTCTGAATATTTTCACTCTCCTGTAAACTGGCTGTAGTTTATTATTAGAGAAAAACTGGTAAAAATTTGGAGCCCACTTTTTCATGAACTTACCAAATGTTTGAACAAAATGCTTTGGCTTTATAAAAGGAATCTTAAAATGCCAACATTTTTTTCTTCTACAAATGATCAGAAAACAAGCAGCGCTCACGTGTGAAGTTTCTCAAATCCTTGCATATATTTCCCCAAAAAAGAATCTTCTCATAGCTTCTTTTACTTTAAAACATTGAGAAAACTCAAAGGACTATCATTTTTAATGAGCTAGATGTTGGTTTAGTACAGTTGTTCTTGATTAGATATTTTTTCAGTATCTTTCAGTTCACATGCATCCTTGTTAATTGTAATGAGGTGTATCAAAGGTCATGAAAAACTGGTTGAAATTATTCATCTTTGTCTTGATCTATGTGGTTGCTTGAAAAGAACCTGGGTGTTCCATTCCATGGTTTTGTTATTCCTAATTTATGAATTATCAGCTATATGTTCTCAATTTCCAGATGTTGGAACAGGCAGCCCATTTCATCTACTGCCATGCAGCAGTAAGAAGGTTAATTATATACACAAAATAAAGTTTTTTCAGGTGTCAGAGCACAAGCCATTAACAATCAAGTCATGCACCTCCACAAACACTTCTAAGAGCATTCCACAGAGGAATTTTGCAAAGTAATGTAGGATATGGCCAGATGCTTAAGGTCACTTGCGCTGTCCTTGTATGCTTTACTGTCTAGACTACACAGGTTTTTCGAATAGTAAACTCTTAAGATATATACTAAAGATAATTTGCAATAAATACCAGCTGTTGGTAATCTGTTCCAGTGCAAACTCCAAAATCTAAAAAGAGTTTTCTTGCATAGTAGTCCCTTCTCAAGGACCTGTAGTTCTTGTCCATTACAGAGAAGTGAATGATTTAACAAGGAATCTTCTCTGTCTTTTGGCACAAAAAAAAGCCATAAAGGTTGAGATTCAAAACTACCCTCAACCTTTAACAACAGAGGATCATGTTGTATGTGTGGTAGTCATTTTTCACAGGATTTAAACAGCATTATTAACCGGTCAAGGTCTCATGACGTTGCTAGATTAAAGCCTCTCAGGTTAGGTCAAAGATATTTTCAGGTGTCCTTATTTTTCTGAGAAGATTTGGTAGACTTTTAGAGTCATTATACATACCACAGGTACAGTCTGGACTCAAAAGTCTCTAAACATTCACAATTTTATGCAAGTTGATTTGCATCCCAGTCAGCCCGGAGAAGAGGTGCTTGATCAAATGCTGGGTGTGTATTTGTAAGTCTGCAGACCATCACAGTTTCCATATTTTAATTGGGATTCTTGTCCTAAGTAGATATACACAAATGGTTTTTTTTTTTTCCACCTAGAAAAGAGACTTTTACTATATTTGAGGTCAGATTTGAAATGTATATCTGCTCTTCCTCCCGTGCCTCCTCTAGGCTCAGGTATCATTGAGTAACCAGCTGGAAATAGCTGTGTAAGCACAGAACTAGCTGAACCATTCAGTCGGGATTCAAGGATACAGGCAAGGGCAGGAATGCATTTGATTAGGTCACGAATGATGACAGCCAAGGTCAGCTGCTCTCACATTTCAGACCTTCATCACTAGATTACTACTGCCACGATTCTAATATATATTAAAATTGTGTGAAATATTTGTTTCAGCAATTAATCTAGCCCTTTTGATCTGGTCTTTCCAGAGCAAGGCAGTATTTTGCTCTTGGCTTTATACAGATATGTATTCAATTTATCTAAAAGGAAACATTATTTCCTGTCTTTAGGTATCTTTTTACAGTAATTTTCAGAGAATTGCTTAATGAACACTCCTTGCAAAATGAGTCAGGTTTAGTCAAAATAAAAAAAAATTACATCAAAACTGAAAGTAACAAAAGGTAAAATAATAGTCAGATTTATGCGAATTGAAAGTTTGAAAAAAAATTTCAACTGTTGTTCAATCACTTTCATCTATCTTTAGGGGTTTAAAAGACTTCTTGCCTTACAATATTTTTTCTCTAAGACCTGATGAAAAAATAAACTTCACATTTTTTAGATAAGCCAGAGGCTTTTTGTCTCACAAACATTCTGACCAATTCCAGCTATGGTGGTGAAAATAACTCACAGGGAATAACTTGGCAGGTTTTTAACAATGCCTTCTGAGATTCAGATACTAGGAAAGTAGTTGATATTCAGGTTTTTAACATAGGGTAATGTGGTTCTATTGCAAAATATGATTCTTGGAGGAATATAAACGTTTTAAAACTATGCATTTTTTAAAACAAGGAAATGCTGTATATGCGGGATGATTTCTTTTGAAAAATATGTATTTTGATAACAGGGAATCAAAATTATCCAGAATTCAGACATACAAACCCAGATCATGTAAAAATTATGTTATGTCCTTCTGGCTTAGATATCTTGTCTCATATCTAGCCATACTTGTTATTTAATAGAACAACAGTGTTCACTGAATTCTGTAGCATTTAATAAGATTCAGTCTTGCTTTAGCACTAGTTTTTTGATTTTAATTTTTGTATTACAAAGTGCTTTCTTTTAGGGTTTAGTCAGCAATAGATGGAAATATTTTTCATAATTTAAATTTTAATGCATCTAGTGGCTGTAAAATCTTCAGGCAACCTGCTGGCCAAACCATTTTTCCCCTTTTTTTTTTTTTTTTTAATGTTGCAAGTTAAAATGCTGGCATTTCTAAACTGTATTCACTGAAACTTCAGGCCATTTTTTATGTTGAGAAGCCCTTAATGTTTCTGCTTGCCTACATTTAGTCGTTTTAGCACTTCTGAGACTCAATTAACTTCAGTTCTGGGGAAACTACATTATAAGCAAAATTTTCCCTTGTAAACCCATTTTATATAAGTCATATTTTCAAACAACTGTTTCAAGAAGGATAGAGCACTCTGACACAAATCCATGGCATAGATATTTATTTTATAAACAATGGTTTTCTAGCATGTTATTTCTTTTCATTTTTCCCTGTGATATAAAATGACAGTAAAGGTTAAATAAATTTGTAAGAGACAGTAACCCTGCAGGTTGTTTTTCTCAGTTAATTCACATTTCCCAGCATAATGACAGATACTTAAAAAGATGGTAAATTAAAATTAGACATTGTTGGGTAACTCTTGTTCTTATAACTTATATCTGTTTTATTTATCCTGTAGAATTTTTCTGAACATAAATAAGAAAACCAGAAACAGGTGAATTTTAACTTGCTTGCTTCATTTAAATTGATTGTGGGTCAATTCTGTTGTCATATATGATTATTYAATTGCATAATTCTGTTTCATCTTGCAATTAAAAATAAGCAACCATTACACTTTTAGAAAATAAAGATATATAACTAAAATGAAAGCTTCTTGCAGTTTTTCTCCAAAGTTTTGGATGGACTGTAAGAGACAACTTTTTACAAAAGCCTAAACTTCTCAATTTTCATCAAAATATTAATGCTACTTCCTGATATTCTGAAGCAAAAGCTGAAATTGCAAATCTAAACAAAAGCAAACAGGACTAGGCTTGCTCCTACCTGTTTCTTTTATTTTCCACTTAAAATAGTAATATAGTTGTTCCTCTAGATAGAGGATGCTCATATAAAAAAGCAAGCTGAAGAATGGAAAAATCTCTTACCTCTTTTCCATTCCCCTAATTTTCTTCAAATATATTTTGCTTGAGAAAAAAAATGGGATCAGATTGATGAAAACATGGGGAAGTGTAAGAGCAGAAGGTAAATAGAGGGCCTAAACTACCAGATGTGGTAAAAGAACAAAGGAGTTCAGTGCTTCAATTGAAGTGGAAGCAGGTGAGCAGAATGATAAAGCTAGCACACTATTACTACGACAGGGGCAAGAGCAAAAGTTATCAGGAAAGAAAAAATCTGCAGATATTGCTGTCACAATAAATTGAAGCAGGAAGAGTCATTGCCATCATGATCAGGGTGAAAGAACAAAAGAAGCAGGGAAAAAGCATCAGTCTTGCAAAAAAATGTAGCAAACAGGATCTTTTCTCTTGCACCTGTAAGTCCTTCTACTGCTGAGAGAACCAAACTCATGGGAACTGTATCTTCTAAGTGCTACCTACAAGAGTGTGTGGTATCATAAGAAATCAGCTGCAGTGACTGCAATAAGCCAACTTTGCATTATCCGAAGTCCTCTGAAATCAAACAGATTTATTTTTTTTGTGTATGGATTAAATAGATTTTGAAGATCCAACCATAGCCAAATCCTTTAAGTTCAGTTCTGCAATAAGCCTTCCATATTTTAATGTCTAACCACGGTTAGACGTCCCTCACTTTTACATTCAGAAACTTCTGGAAAACTCAAAAACTGGACCTGTTCAGGAAGAAGAAAAATAATTTTGAATCTGTACTGGAACTACCCTAGGCTGTTTTAGAGAGTCTGATGATTGTGCGGCACCATGGAAGCTCAGGGCAGATGTAAGACTGTCTGTTCTGATTATTAATATTGATTGTATTTATATGAGCTTGGAAGACATAAGGTCAAAAGCTGCAAGGAATGAAAATGCAATTGTTAAGGACTTCTTCACACATCCTGTGCCCTAAGTCTAGATATGGGAAGCAGTCTGATCTCCATCTAGACCTTTGGTACAGGCTGAAGGAGTCCTTTGATACTGGGGATTACTCAGCTGCGGGTTTGGGATGTGACCACAACCCTTTAAGTTGCAGTTCAGATAAGTATTTAATAGCATCTCTTTTCTCCATGAGGGGGTTTTCTGGAATGGCTAGTACCATGATGTGCCAATATATCATTGAAATGATGCATTATTTGAGATTATTTATATAATAGAATTACAATTCTACTATGCATTGACACTCTTTATTGGGCTTTCTGGTTAAAGAGAAAGTGTATGAAATATAAACTTTAATTTTGAGCTATAACAACTTTGAAATGTCCTTTCCTCTCCATCAGTTCATTAAGCCTCCAGAGAAACTTTCATAGCCCATTAGTTAATTTCAGCTTGGGTTTCTCATCTCAATCTTAAACAGCAAGAAATAAAATTTAATGACTTTAGAGGTCATGACTTTTTGTCATAGACTGTCTTGGTTTGGTGACCTGCTTCATTATGACCAGAACTGTATTACTTGTTTGTTCCCCAAGCAGTGAAACTTAAAATATTCTCTTTCTCACTTTCAACCTTTTAAACACAGTATTTTTTACTAATCATTATGAAATGAAGAAGTAAGCTATTTAAGTAGTTTGTTGAAGTTCAGAGTATCAAAGCCATGTTATACTGTGTGATCCAACTTATAGTTTAGAACTGCAATCAAAAATGCACTCACTCTGCTCACTGTCATTTGTTGGAAATGTGTATCAAGGTAGTATATAATCTAACAGTCAGTTATCTGCATTAGAAAATAAGGAAACTGTAACAAAATGTCTATTTGTTGAAGTAGTTAAACAAAAAATCCAACTTCCTAGTCTACTGAAAGGTAACCTTTTGTCAGAATTTAGTGCAGATACATTATGTAATTCCCCCTGCCCTATTTAGTCATTAGTGAAGTGTACCTCAGCAGAAGATTGGTGCTCAAAAGTGCTTGTTTTTACTTGTAACAAGAAAAATGTAGTTTGCCTGATTTTGTGTGTTTTGGAGAGAAATGTAGCTGACAATATCCCATGACTCACAGAGGATGCACTTTAGCCTCCTAGGCAGTCTGAGCAAGTTTAAATCTGTTTTATTGATTACCCAGACTCATCTGTGCATTAGATTTCTCAGTGTATCCTTGCCCCATCTCTGGATGCATCCCACCTATGCTGATCAGCTGCCTCTGATTCTGATCATTAGGAGAAAATCACTGCTCACCCTTCACACATAGAGTACTAGCTTGTATCATCATTGATCCAATAGGACCACAGAAAAATTTAAGTTGAAAGAGGCCTCTGGAATTTAGCTAGACAGTCTCAAAAGCAAGTTTAAGGTGACAGGTACATCAAGCTGCTTAGGGTTGTGTCATATCAAGTTTAAAAGATCTCCAAACCTGTGCTTAACTACTTTCATTGCCCATGGATTTCCTTAAAACCAGGCAGAACCTTCCCTGTTGTAAACCATTTGTGATGTCTCTGGTCCTTTACCTTCATAGCTCTGAGTACAGCCTGGGTCCATCTTAACCCAGCTTTGTGCAGAGGAAGGCTGCTGTGCCAAACAAACTCGGTTTCCTCATCCTCTCCTCCTTGTCCTCTGATGTCTTCTGTTCCAGACTCCTAATTGACCCTATGGCCCTTTACTGGTTTCACCCCAATTTCTTTGCACCAGGAAGTCTAAAATTGTACTCAAATATTTCAGAGGTAACCTGAATTAATGTCAAATAAAGGGAAATAATTGCTTCCCCAAACTGTCTCAACTCATCCAGGGTTTACTCCAGCCTAGATCCATAACTTCACCATGGTCACAGACTTTACATAGCTCCTGTTAGGCCATTCCTCCAACTGATTGCAGGGAAATTGCTTTTATGTCCTACGTTATCAGTTATTCCCCAAAATCTGGCATCCAACTTGATAACATTCCTACAAAAGTCATTGAAGAAGATGTTCACATTTTGAAACCTTTAGTAATATCACAAAAACCTACCAGCTATGCTACTCTCTAGACTCAAAATCTCACTTATTTTGCTCACTTTGAACTGTGTATCTCTTTGAAATAAGTACCTAATTACTTTACTGAAACCCTTTGTGATATCAATGTAAAAAGCATTCTTTTTTCTCCATACTTTTTTTCTTAAACTGTAACCAATGTGTCTCTAAACCAGGTAAACCAAGCAATATAGATCCAGATATTGGATCTATTTTTGATATTGGAAAATCCAGTCCAGCCGTTCCTAATTGCCTCCTTGTCCTTTTGTGTTTGGAGATGGCTTCTGTGAGGATTTATTTCTTGATTTTCCTAGGGACAGAGGTTAAACTGAAGCTGCTAGGCCTGAGTTTTTAAAGATCCTTCTATTACATTTTCCTTTCTCCACTCATATGGGATTTTTGCTGATGAAATTACTCTCAAAGTTGATATAGTATTTCAGTGACTATGGGATCTCTTTCAACAACACTGGATGAACCCTGCAGGTACATATATTAATTTAAAAAGCAAGAAAATGCATGTTGACTTTACTGTCATCCAAAAGGCAAAAAATGAGCATGATTAATGTCAAAGTTTAGTGAATGTAGCTACAGATGCAGAAGAGAGCTTCTTCCAGTAGAGTTTTCCATCTGTGGAGGGCAAACAAGCTTATTCACGGCCAGCCCTTGCTCCATTTGCATAATTTTGTGTACATTGAAAGGGACGGATGTGAAAAAAATCCCGAGTCTAATCCTTTCTTTACTTGATTAGTCCAGTGATAATCTAAGTTTCAACTTGTTATTTTTTAACTTGGATTATTCTTGGTAAGATATTCTTTTCTCCTGTTTTCATCAGTAAAGCAGCCTCCACAAGACTGTGAAACTTGTCCATGCCCAATTATACAGGTTTGCACAGAAGCAGCAGTGAACACAACCATGTGTTTGGGACCCCACATTCCACAGGCTGAGCCTCAGCTGGCTGTTCCTTTTGTCTAGTGAGAAGAGCTGTTCAGGCCTTACACAATTCTGTACAAGAGAATGAGAATATTGTTTCAGACAGCCAGGAATAGTTCCTGAAGAAGAAAAAGTATAACTGTCTAAGTTCTTTAAAATTGACTAGTCCCCTTATAACTGAGATATTATTGATTTGCTTGAACTGCAGTTGAAAGTCTCAAGAGAAAGCAAGGTCATAGTAAGGGCTATATTTTATTTCAAAATCAGCTAATTAATGAAATAGCTTCCTGGATTTTCCAATAGCTGGACAATGACATTTTGAAAACAATGTGATCTCTAAAATGATAGAATGCTTTTTAGAAAAATTTTTTGTTTGGTAATATAGTTTTCCAGGCACTTTATTAATATATGGATAAACCCTCATCTGGGTCTTTAGTCTTAGGAAATTGATGGAAACATGATTTATTAAAATATTCAAGTTATTGAAGGATACTGTTTTAAATAAAGTTAAAAAATTGGCAGAATTTTGGGATCTTAAACTGATCCCAAGCTTCAGGCAGAGGTAAATATTATGATAAAGAGTTTTGTAAATGGTTTCATATTTCAATAAGTAAGTCTGCTGTGCATTTTTTTTAACTGAACAGACTGAGTTAATATATTCTTTAAAAGTGTATACATTGTCTAGAGTTGGACTAGACATTGTTCCTTTGTCTGGATCATTATTATTAGTAGTTTCTTCTGTATAACTCTCAGTAGATCAAACTGAGAGCCCCAAATATTTCACATAATGAGCTAACTGTCTGCTACCAGTTTCAAGTCCTTGCATTTTTTCACATTCAGTATTTGAAAGTGGATGCCAATTTGCTTGCAACCATGGGTAAGCAGTAAGGCTGCTGTGGTTTAGAATGGCATTCTCCAATTTAGTGTTTCCACAGAAACCACTCCAAGCCAAGTGCTGCTCACTAACTCACCTCTCTCCCTGACATCCTCTGGAGCAAGCTGGAGACAAGAATTAGAGGCACAAAAGGTAAAGATCATGCGTTGAGATAAGAACAATATACTGGAAAAGCAATGAGATGACCAAACAGCAGCAACAACAATAATAATGCTAGAGGGTACAAGAAAGAAGAAAATGGTTCACATGCAATACCCCTGAAAATACCCAACCTTTCTCTGCTGCCACCCTGTTCCCACCTGGAAGAGAGCCTTCCACTCCATCCCCAGAAAATGATATGAGGTGGTATAGAATAATCTTGGGGTCCTGGACATACCCCCTCCTGGCTGCAAAAAATTCACCCTGTCCTGGTTGGACACACTACCTTTTTTTTTTCTGACCCACAATGAAAAAATTTGCTGTTTCTGATGACTCTATCATCAGACTTGACCACCCTGCATCATCATTGAATTGTTAAAACTGCTAGAAAACATGTTTTGTTACCACAATTTGATTTCATTTCCTTAAAAGGAACTTCCACACTTTTCTATCAAAACATAAAGCAACGTTTTTCAAGGTTACATCTACTTAGATGTTATTTCAAAGTAGAGCAGTGGTATTAGAATTCAAGATTTCTGAAGTTGAAAGTGGTAACAAGTGGTATATTTCCTTTCTTTATAAAGGAGACGCAAAATAAAGTTCAAAACCTCCCAAAACAGGCTTCCTAAATGTTGGTTGGCTAAGTAAGGTTCTAGCCTACAGATGCTTAATCAGAAACCATTTAAATCAAAAAAGTTCCAAAACCAAATATACTCCCATAAATAACTGGGATTTGTAAAACAGCTTGTGTAATTCAGGATATTTGGTCATGTCAAAGTTGGGAGAATAACTTGGAATAAAATCCACAGTCCTCATAATTTGAAGCCATTACCCAGATCAATGGCCTTATATCTTATGATAAACTGTTATAATAACTCAGAAAATACAATCTGACTCATTGAAATATGAATCTTCTTCCTTGGACCTTTTGCACATGGAAAATAAATTTATTCTTTTGAGATTATTAAAGTGGAACTAAATTCTGCATTAAAAACAAATATTATTGATGTGTGAAAAGGAAGTCCACATTTCCTTACTTTTGAGTAATGAGGACTATTCTCATTGCTTTTCCCAGAAGACCATACCAACTTCATGGGCTGCAAAAATGTACATCTCAGTAAGATTTTCAAATATAGATCATAAGTAAGGTCATGCTTGTCCAGTATGTAAACAGATTTTGGCATAATAGTATTGCCAAGGCACAGCCAAGGTACTAAACATCCTATGAAATTAACACCGAGAAAAGTCACAAAGTATATATCATCCCAGTGGGATCAGTAATACTATCTCTCTATATACTTAGAACATATCTATGAAAAACATCCACACAGATGTATGTATGTATTTCAGGAATGTACAATGTTTAAAGAAAGCTAACACAACTCCCCTTCTCCTTACTTTTCTGCTTTATATTTCTTTTATTTCAACAGGCCAGTGGCTATCAAGTTTGTGTTTGGCTGATGAGTGATTTACCCCATGCCTGAGGTCAGTATAATGCAGCCCCAGCAGAGACTTTGTTCCTCTCTCGATTTGAGGCCCTTGCCCTTACCTGCTCTCTCCTGCATGGTTACAAGGACTCCTGCAAAATCTTCTCTGCCCGGCAGAGATTTGCAGGAACTTCACAAGGATACCCAGAGGGATGCAGCCTCTTTCTCCACTAGATTAAGGTCCGTAGCACAGTGAAAGGAGATCTGATGTCTGACATTACTGCTTGACCTGGGACCAGCGTTGCTCAGACTCCTCAAAGCTCCTCAAATTCTGTTTGAGGCTTTATCACTTAGCCACTGCACCAGTAGTTACCCTTAAAATTTCAAATCTGAATTTGTAACCGACTTGCAAATCATCATAAACTGTCTTTCAACCCAAATGAAATTGAAAGGTGTATATTCCCTAGGCAAATAGGATTGATAAAACTGTCAGCATCTACTTTTCCATTAACTGTAAGAATTCTTCACTAAGAGATGATGTGTTTTTATTTCAAAACAGGCAATGCCTTGAGCTGGTTATTGCTTGATATATAAATTAGAGAGAATTCTAAAAAATTATCCTCCTTTTTCAGTATGCCTATTTATTGCTACTAAAATACAAATGTGAGCAGTAGTGGAGAACCTAAAGTTTGGTTCATTCAGGAATTAATGCTCTAAAAGGGAGCAACCTTCAAAGTTTTAGTTATAGGGAAACTAGTCTGATTTTGTGCACACATATCAACAGAAAATGGTTTTCTAATTTGGCTTTCCTAGCATAATCATCCACATCAAACACCTAGTTATGTTTTTCGGGTGATAGCTCTTCTACCTCCCTTATTGAATGGCCAAATAATGTGACTTGCATTGAGACAGAGCAGGGAAGACTGTCTCCTCAAGGGCTGGAAATTGGTTTGGATCTAATAACATTAATGCACATGTACTCAAATACATTAATCCAAAAGGGTCACTAGTGCAAAGGGAAGGAGAGAATGATATGAATTCACAGATCCATATATGAGGACTTTTTTGCAGGACAGAAGTTAAAATACTGGAGATGAATAAGATATTTTGAGAAAGCATAATTTGCTTATTGGAATTTGGATGCAAAATACACTGTACTATCAAGAAAACAATGAAAAACAAATCAGCTGTACTTTCTCTTGTCTAAAAAACATTCAAGCATATTTTCATTGGTTTTCTTGCATCCTGGAAATTTTTCAGGTGTGCAAATATTTTACTTTTAAATAAAAAACATTATTTCTTATCATGTTTGTATATTGTGCATATGATGGCCTGGTTAGCTAAGACTTTATAAGTATAGAAGCCGAGCAGATTACAAGTATTTCTGTCTTGGAATTAGAATTTAGTCAAGTGAGTGGATGTTACTAAACCTTTGTATTTTTTGCAGATGCAGCCACGGAAAATATAGATTAAGGGGAGAACCCACAGCACCTTTCTCTCTTCACCCTGTTTTGTTTTCATGGGTGGTACAATTCTCTGCAAAGCCATAGTGAAAGAGAGCATTGTAGGCCTGCTAGAAGGTCTGTGTGCTGTCCACAGTACCCACATGCTTCTCACAATATGACAGGACAATAGCAGCTCTGTAACCAAAGCACTGAGGAATTTCTTGTCCTCTTTATCCCTTTTTTCACACCCTGGTCATGTGTGGTTTTCATGAAAATGTCCATATGGTGATGACAGGCTTAGCTCTATAAAGCAAGATTTGCACTCTTTTTTACTGTTTGCTGAAAGGTCTCAGAGGGCCTTGAAGAGAAAGAATGGCTTTGAACCTTAACAGGTCAGTCAAGATTTACGAATTATATTTGCTTTGCTCTTAAACTTACTCCTTGGTGAAATCATGTTTTTAACATGCATAACATTCATGCATTTCTTGATGTAAATATGAAAAAAGTTTTCAAATTAAATCCTCTTTTTTAATAGATCAAGTAATTATAAAGGAGTAATTGTTCTCATTTATATTTTATCTGTTTAGAACTTCTATTAAGTTGTTCAAATTAGTCACTTATAAATATGTGTTTTAAAAAATCAAAACCATGATACTGCTGTTGTCAGTTGTATTAATTTCTGTGTCCAGTAACAGAGCTAAATGTATGCCTTAGTCTTAGACACGGGCTCATCATAACCCCCCTTTAAGATTAAGTTAGTTGTGATGACAATTTTCCATTATCTTTACTTGAAAATCTGATAAACTTTTCTTCACATCCTCTGTGGTTACAGAAATGTCAAGCCTCCTCAGAAATTCTCCTGATTAATTTTTATTACATGCACATGTCTTTATGATATTACATGCACACGTGTCTTTATTGTTCTGGTTAAAAATGGAACAGAATATTATGAATGTGATAAATACCCATCTATCAGTCTTCTGGAAGCAGAAAAACTTGCCAAACAATTTTCAATCATTTACCTGCAGTCCTATTCAGCCAGGGAGGACTCAAGTGGCTGCAAGGTAGCAAATGTGATGGCCATTGACAAGAATGACAGAAAGGAAGATCCAGAAAACTACAGGCTTTCCAGTCTCACCTCAGTGACAGGGAAGGCAATGGAGCAGATCATCTTGTGTTTCATCATACAGCATTACCATGGGACCAGGCTCAGACAACATAGTTTTATGAAAGGTAGATCCTGCTCGACCAATCTTATCTCCTTCTGTGACAAGCTAACCTGCTTGTTGGAAGATGGAAAGGCTGTAGATGTGTCTGCCTGCCTCTCTCTAAGCTCTCATTTTTCCTCAGAAACTGGCTGCTCATGGTTTGGGTGGGTGCATTGCCAGCTGAGTTAAAGACCTGCTGTGCCCAGAGTGTGTGATGAACAGAGTCAAATCTAACCTGTGTCCAGTCACAAGTGGGGTTCCCCAGGGCTCAGGGCTGGGGATAGTCCTGTTCAATATCTTTACTTGGATGAGAGAATTGAGTGTCCTCTCATTTGCAGGGTTGGGCAGGTGTTGATCTGCTGGAGAGTCAGGAGGCTCTGCAGAGAGATCTGGATTCGTGGACCAAAGCCAGTTAGATGAGGTTCAACAAGGTAAAGTGCTGGATCAGAAGTTCATGTCACAACAGCCCCAGGCAGTGCTAAAGGCTTGGGAAAGAGGGTCTGTAAAGAAAGAAAAGAACCTGATGGAGGTGCACTGATCCAGGTTCTGGTCAGCAGAAGCTTAACATGAGCCTGCATGTGCCCAGGTGGCCAGGAAAGCCAGCGGCATCTTATCCTGTGTCAGCCACAGTGTGGCCAGGAGGACCAGGGCAGTGACCTGTACTGGGCACTGGTGAGGCCAGTGCCAGGGGGTCCTGTGTCCAGTTCTTGTCTCCTCATGACAAGAAAGACGCTTGAGGCACTGTAGAATGATCAGAGAAGGACAATGGATCTGGTGAAGGGTCTGGAGCAAGTGCTGTGAGGGTGCTCAAGGAGTTGGGGTTGTTTAACCTGGAGAAAAGGAGGCTCAGGGGAGACCTTATCACTCTCATCAAGCTACTTGAAAGGAGGCTGTAGTCAGGTGAGGGTTGGCATCTTCTCCCAAGTAAAAATTTATACAAGAAGTGGAAATGGCCTCAAGTTGTGCCAGGGGAGGCTTAGGTTAGATATTAGGAAAATTTTCTTCACTGGAGGAATGGTAAAGCAGTGGAATGGGTTTCTTGGGAATTGGCTGAATCACTATTGCTGGAAGAGTTCAAAAGGCATGTAGTTGTGGAACCTGGGGACATGTTTTAGTGGTGAACATAGTGGTGCTAATTTAATGATTGAACTTGATGTTCTTAGGGATCTTTTCAAACATTCTAGGTTTCCATGATTCCGTGAAACAGAAAATAATCTTCCCTTCAGGTTTCCAGAAAGCAAAAAGCAGAGGGCAAATAAAAATTTCATGAGCAGTACAAATTTATTTGAAACTAGCAAGGGAGATAAGAGAACATCAGCTCTTCAGTATTCTGTACTAAGACCAAGGACAACTGAAAAAAGTGATGGCCCTCAAGTTGTAATATGACAGCAAGAAGGGGGGAGGTGTTCACTATGCAGGCTGTAGCTGGTCAAACAGATGGAAAACTCCACTGAGTCCTTAACGAGCCACATGCCAGCCTCTAAATGACAGCAGAAAGTCTGGACTGTCCCTTAATGGGACATCTGTGGCTTTAAATTTATAGCTGCCACACCACAAGTTCACACACGGGAATAGCCTGAGACACTGCTTGGACACATACCTGATCATCATTGCAGTATTGTTCTCACATGCCAGAGCTTTAGAGGGAAATGATTAAATGATATTATATACCCACCACTAACTAACTGCTCATGGCAGAATAGGGATTTTTGAGTGACTGGCAGAACATGATTGTAGTCAAAGTGAAACAGATTTGGTAGAATAGTTTCAATTATGTACCTAAAGAAAGGTTCTGGACTGAATACAGCCTTATCAAATGCAGTTCACTGAGTCAGAAAGCAGCTGTAAATTCAGTAGTACTAGGAACTGCAAACCATGTAATTTGAAAATGTTCATCATCCAGTATGCCCTACAGAATATAGACAAGGCCATTTTAGTGAAACAAGCAACTCAGAAATGTCTCAAAATGATGGCTATTCAAAAAGGGATGAAAAAACTGTTGTTACCTATTACTTTAAAAGCCGCACAATTTAGCCCAAACACTTGCAGTGATGTGAGGCTGAAAGCTGAACATTTCCCATTGTATTTACTCCCAGGCTCCACACATTTTTGTCATTGTATGTGCTGGAAAGGCTGAAATAGATGTGATGAAAAACAAAAATATGCAAAACTTGCCAAGCCCTCTCCCTTGCACACATCCTTCATGGTTTATTCTGAAACATATGCCATTGTAAAACTGTTAGGAGTCTCTTAAAATCCCTGAGTCCAGAAAATTAACAGCCTGCACCACCCCTTGAATATAGGAATATGCAAGAGAGTCCTATAAGAAACAGTAGAGGAATGAGCAGTAGAAGTGCAGGACTTCAGGGGGAGTGCACAAGGAGAAAAAAATCTCCTGCTGAGGTTTCGAAATACAAAGTTTTCCACTAAAATCACTGTATTCATCTAGTGGAAAAAAAGGGCCCTAGAAAACTCCCACAGATGTCTCCTAAATACTGGCTTTGTTTTAGTTCTAGCAGGGAAGCTAATTACAGTGATGCTTAGAGCACAGGTGAACTAGGATTTTCTGGCTCAGTAAAACGAGAGAAGCTCAAAAAGACTGCATCTCTCCACAGTAGTTTCTTTGAGGCCTAAATGAGGATTGAAACTTTTCAAAGTTAACTGCACAAGTGAAAGGCTGGGGAACACATATGTGTTGCATTTAGAAATATAGTCAACCCATTCAGCTCCTCAACTTCAATTAAGCTCAAACTGCTGCAAATCAGTGTTTTATGGTGACATAGAATTGATTTCTTCATAGATGTACTTTCAAGCTGGTTAGGTATTCTTAAGAAATTCTATGACTGTAGAAGAGAAATTTACATAAGGAATTTGCTTGTCATGTTTTTTTAATGTCTTAGCTGGCTTTGCAGTTTAAAAAGATCAGAAAAGGAAATATATATAAAATTATCTTTCAACTTTCCTCTTCAGAGTACAAATTTGGGTTCCCCACATTTCATCAGATCAGTGTAGGATAAAGGCAAAATATCCTCCTTGCCTTCCCCTATATATTTGCCTTTATTATTCCGATCCCTAAACTCTCTCATCTTAATGGTTTGCAGGAAGACACAGGGGTATTAACAGTCTACAGCCAATTAACCAGACTTACCTCACTGTATTTATCAGGTACATAAATTCTGTGTTATTTTTCCCCAAACAAAAAAATAGACAGTACTTGATTTAATATCGACACCTTATGCTAGTCCTAGTTCTTTTCTCAAGATTTGTAACTAATTTTTATGCGATATATCCAGTCCAAATCTCAAAGCATACTAAAACTGCTTTGTCCTCATTACATGTAGTAAAATGGAAGGCTTACAGGCCTTTTGAATCTTTACCACAGCTTTATACTCCTGCTCATTACTGCTTCAGAACCCTTTGCCTCCAGATGTGACAATCCCAAAGGCAGTTGGTTGGGGACAGAAATACAGAGAAATCAGCTGAAGCTGCCTGACTCTGTACTGAAGAATCTGCAGTCAGTGCTTATGAAAAACTAAAACATGTACCTCCTGTTCATAGCGCTAATCAGAGGTAATTAGTGCTAATTAGCTGTCTGTAGTAATAGAAAAAAGGAATTTCTCTTTTCTTGAGAATACTGTAAATTACCTAAAGAATTCATTCACTATTACATTTTACTATCAGTATGTTATTTTTAAATTATTTTTTAAGAAAGTGCAATTGTTAAGTGCTCATTAAAAAAATTCCCAAAAACAAACAAACCCACAAAACTTGGTGCCTAAGTTTCTCATTATAGCGCTTCCTGCTAGAGTAATCTATATATTGGCTTGTGAGCTAGTTGAAAGACAGACTTACACAGGCCCACACTACATATAATAGTCTGTTTAAAAGTGAAGGGTTTTCCGTTTTGGGACGTTTTTCATAGGCCTTTAGGAAGCTGGTTCAGGAAAAAAAGCTGCAAAATATCTCAATTTGAGGGTAATCTGACCACTGTCTGAATGGTTTAGAAATCCCTATTCCTGGAGATATTGTTTGCTTTGTACTTGTGTCTTCAAAGTCAGGAGTCCAAAAGATCTTTTCAGGAGACTTCTCAGAGCTGGCTTCACAACTGAAGAATGAAATCTTATGGTGAAGAAAGCTCAGTGGTCCTGCCACAGAGAAAATCCCCGGTATATGCAACATGCAATTCCTGTGTTTAGGTTTTTGTTCATATTCTTGACCTCCAAGTGACAGATAACTCTGTAGTTCAGTGAGTACTGCACTAAATGGGGTGCTGGATGATCCGATTTTAATTTCTGACTTCTGTCAAGAGATTATTCTTACACTGAGCTCAGATCACTTAATGGAAATACACTACAGTGAAGCAATAAGGCTTTGAAAAAAGAAAATAAGTGCTTCAGAATTGCTGTAGTGCACAAATAAACATATTTGTTATTGTTTGTGTGCAAAATTAAAACAGTTAAAAGACGTTTTGAGAACAAGAGTCAGGAGTTTCAATCATCATTTAAGTGGCTTTCCTACTACAAACTACATGTCTGACCTTGATAAACTTTCCATTGCTTGAAATTTTGTGTCAGGCTAGGACCGCAGCAATTTAAAAGCCTTCAAGCAAACAGATATGGGGAACGATAGAATAGCAGTTAATGAAATTAAGTTAATGGACAAAGAGATAGAACAGGTAATTTTGCTGGCTAGTTTGACTGCAGTGACAAGTTCAGAAAAAGAAATTTATAAATTCTGGTACTAACATCAAATCAATAGAAAGTACAAAAATGCAGTGTTTTTGATTTAGGCAATTGATTTGCTGAAGTTCTCCCTGTAATTCTGACCTCTCTTATAGTGTGGACCCTTCGATCCACTGGAATCTTTCAGAAGTCATCTTTAAAGAGAGCTCCCTCGGTAAATTAATATGCAGAGTGGCTAAGAGGTATTTTTGCATCATCCTCATCATCATGATCATCATCCTCATGGTATTAAACAAAACAAAGTTAACTTGATGACTGCTGAGTTTTGCTGACTGGTTTTTTTTTCATGGCATGGACTACTGTGGAAAAACTCAGTTCATCATTTCACTAGTATTGCACACTAAGTCAGTGTGATAAATCTACTTAGTAGAGTGAGGTAGCTTGGATGAATCTCTATACCCAAAAGAGATGGTATTCTCCCTTATCTCTCCAAGTAGATAATTTTTTTTAAACAGCTCATTTTATCTGATAAAAATGTATTAAAATTCAAAATTTCAGTCCAATATGGCACATAGGTTCAAAAATGGTCAAAAACCCCTTTGATATTAAAAAAAAATGTATTAGAATGCCAGCTTACCACAGAGCCATCATATATTTTGTCTGAAAGAAAATGGAGATTTTCATATTAGTCAAGACTTGAGTCAGCATTTTGGAGCAGCAGCAAGTTTTTTTCTTGACCAGGAAATACATACATACATTTATGTATATACATACCTGTGTGCATATATACATACTTATATATATATATTTATGCACACACACAGACGTGYACACATATTACTCTTTTGTTGAAAGGACCATAAAAAAGTTCCTATATGACAGAACTGACAAAAAATGTACTTTAAATTTTACCCCATAAAAATCATACATGTTTTGGGTTTCTGGAGGGTGATGAAAGCAGATTAAAATGCTGCTTTTCTGTGCAAGCCTTTACTGAGATTGGGAAGATCCAGGCCTAGAACTGTTGTCAGTTCTCAGAGATGCAATGGTAGACTTTAAATATAATTTGTTAAGAGATACAGCTAAACTACTTCTCAACATAATCCTAGAAACTGCTCCAAGAGCTTTAGATAATTGCCAGGGAGATCCCACTGATTGCACAATGACTACATCAGTCATCAGATACCTAGAGGTGTGACAGTCTGAACAGTTGGGAGATACGGTTTCAATGAGAAACAGAAAAGGAAATGATAACACTCAAATGAGCAAATGCTGGTTTAAATTTTTTTCTTTACTTTTCAACAGGAATCACAAATTATTTTCTAGTAAAAATAATAAAAACATCCAGGTATTTCTCTTGCTTAGAAAGAGGGAAAAATGAATTCTGACAGAAAAAAATAAATGATTGTGTTTTGTTTAGATTGAAATACTGTGGATGTCCTGGAGCTATATAGATAAATGCAAAAAATTCCCTGCAGCTGCATAATTTCATGTTACCAACAGTAGTACTCTCCCAAAAGTGATAGCTGACTGTATGTTTTGGAGACCTGAGGTTAGAATATAATGTGCAAAACCTGTACCTCCTCTGAATGCTGCCCGTCCCCTGAGGCCCTCCACAGACAGCTGCTGTTTTTTATCCAGCCAAGCCAGCCACACTGTCACCACTCTCTTTTTCCCTGTTCATCTCTGAAATGTTTGCCAAATCATTGCCCAGCATTTCTCTGCCACTGCAAAGAAGCTAAAACTTAGACACTGAGTCTCTTGGGTAACACATAAAAATCAGATGTGAAAGTAGTGACAGTTAACATAAACTTACTTATTGTAAGCATATGCCACTTTCATTAGTCCCAAAATCTCTACACCTAATGCAAAATGCCTGGAATAACCATTAGCACATACCACAATCAACTTTGAAGTACAATAAATGTTAAAAAAATCCACTATTGAATATGCTCTTACAGAAGCTTCCAATAACTGAAAAGGTAATAAAATATTATGATAGGATTAGGTTGTTTACAGTTATTTTAATCTTTACAAAGGAGATGAAGGGAAAAAAAGAAACACCTGTGCTGGCTGCATATGTTATTTCACATGGAGATGGTCACAAAGGTAAAGAAAAGGGTACAGGGTATTTGTTTGTGAGACATCTTACTGAGTTTTGGCAATTTACTGATGAAGTAATGAAGAGATGAAGTAGTATCTATAGAGTTTATTTTCAAATCAAAAGTTTTGCATTTGGTTTAAAAAAAAATTAGGTTCCAAAAAATACTACTCAAAAGCACAAGATAACAGATCTTAGGATCAATATACACAGAAGATTCTGATAGGATTCTTTCCATGTGAATCACCTGGGGAACTTGTCAACTACACAGGTGGGCTCAATATAAGCACAAGTTTTGATTGCTTTAATAATTTTTTCTACTTCCAGCCTTAAACTTTGCCTCATGGAGAAAGGGTGACCCATGTCACAGACACCTGCATACTGTAGAATTTTGGCTTGACTCTTCCTTTATTTCTGTCTTTAATTTTTGCAGAACATCAGAGTTCTGAGTTCTTTTAGTGGGGCCAAATTCTGATTCTGTAGAGTAGACATTGTTTCTTTTGGAGTACCTTCAAAGATTGTCCTGATTTTAAAAACTTGTGCAGCAGGTCCACCTTCAATTTTAGAAATATAGACACTGTTTAACACTTATGACAGCTCTTTGTCCTTAGAATTCTTTTGAAAGAATGTTAGTTCAGGTTTTTGAATTTAAAGAGCTCTTGTATCAAAAAGACAACAACAATGGGCTGAACATATATGGAATTTAGAGAAGAAATTAAAGTCTAGCTGGTAGTTCTCATTTTAATTGAAATTACTGGTTCTGTATTTTGGTCTATTGCATCAGTTCTGGGTTAAAACTAATTTGTTTTTCTTTCACTCTTGAATCTCACATGTAACAGGTTGGTAGTTTGTTGAAAAATGTGCATTAAAAGTCCTGGTATAGTGATTTTATTGTTAATATTTTYATAAATGAACTCTCCTCTAAACTTCCTTGGGTTGTTTTTTGTTGGTTTTTTTCTTCTAATGCACAGCTTTACATGGCTTAGAACATAGTTTCAGGAGTTTTCTGGCAAGCAAAATCTTCAGAGAGAATTGCATTTATGTGCTGAGGGAAAGTTACACTCAATCTTGTTGATTGGATGGCTTCATGCTATAAGGAAAAAAAAGAGCTTGCCTCTGGTCCTGTCGCTAGGCACAAGTGGAAAGAACCTGTTTCTGTCCTCTTTGCATCCTCACTTCAGGTATTCAGATTCATTAGTAAAACTCTCTCTGAATGCTCTCTTTGCCACACAAAATAGTCCCAGATCTCTCAGCCTTTCTTTGTATTAGATAAGCTCTATTCCCTTACTCATTTTTGTGACATTGTTTGGGCTTTCTCCAGTATGTCCGTTTTTCTTATGCTTAGGAGCCCACTACTGGATACAGTACTCCAAACATGGCCTCACCAGCGCTGAGGAGTACCTTGAGTGTTTCCAGGGATGAGACACCTACCACGTCTTTGATAAACCCACTATTCTCGTGTTTCACCAACCCACTGTAAAAGACTTCTTCCTTATATCTAATCTAAATAAAGCTTGTTTAGTTTAAAAAGTCAGGGAAGTTGACTATCAGCATTGAGCTGTTTGTTCTCTCCTGTTTGCTTGAACAGCATGAAGCTGTTTGTTCTCCCTGCTGGGTTTATCTGCATTCACTGAAAATCCTGAGGAATGAGGCAGGACAATGATAACGATATTCAGGTGTACGTACCTATATACCCTGGGGATGTAATGACAACCAGGTATTATTCCAGTGTAGGGAAACATTCTGAACATCCTTACACTGACAGCACACTTAGCTACTCTGATATTTTCAGATAAAGGTCATTATGTTTTTAGCCTGATGCTTCTGGAGGATATCAAGGTGTCTAATTGTATGAAGCTGCTTAAYATTTTACAATTGACTTAGTTTCAGGTGGAACTGAGTCTTTGGTTGTATATTTAGTTGCAATTTACCTATCATTTCTGGTACATATAGCAGGTACAGTATGTTTTGCAGGTATGTAGGTGCTGATCTAACGTTTATATACACAGAAATATGGGCAAAATTATATCAAATTGCATGTATCTGGAAGCTGTGCTCTCACTGCTTCCTTGCAAGTCAGGGTACAGATGACCTCAAAGACCTTAATACTTTAAGAAGAGTGGTTTTTGATGTGATTTACCTTGGAAGTGAAAATACACACTTTCAAGGAAGTAATTCTGTTTCACAAGTAAATGGCACCTATTTCATCAGCTAAGAGATTAAGTTGTTCTGAGACAGGAAATAAACACTGGGAACTTATCTGAAGATGCCTCAGGCAACAGATTCTCTTTCACTTAATAGGAAGGGACTGACTTTTCTGACACATGTTAGACTAAAGTGCAACCTATTCCAAGGAAACTCATTGGGGTTTATCAGGGCACCAGGGTAAGATGGAACAAGTGCCCTCAAAAGGAAATAGCAGGATGTTGGTCAATAATGGCTTTGCATCTTGCCTGTGTTCTGGGCAGTGAAGGCAGTCACTCACCTGGCAGGGAGCCCTGGGACCTGCACCCTGCACCCCACAGAAGAGGGCACCTGAAGGTGTGGAGTCTACCACAGCTCCTGGATTTTCTAACATCACTGGACTCTTGTCTACTCCACCTAGCGCTTGCAAGCAAATAAAAGAAGAGTTTGAGGGTTTAATGACGCTTGAATTTGCTAATGTATTTCCACTTCTCATTCTAATTCTCTTGTTGGCAAGATAGTCCTCTTGAGAGAATTAATATTTCTGCTGAAAATCTGCTATGTTATGAATGCAGGAAAAAAATATGGTCTTGACCTCCAACAAGAAAACATTTGCACATAATAATAATAATAATAATAATAATAATAATAATAATAATAATAATAATAGTTATGTGGTTGTCAGTCTTTTTAAGAAAAAATAAGTTTGCTGTCCCAAGACTGTGCTGTCATGGGGCAGCTGCTGCCCTCCTGTAGTCTGCTGAAGCTGTTGGGTTACCTAAGCACAAGTGGCTGTGGAAGCCATAAACCACTGTTTCTTTGCTATTATGAAGCAAGACTGACAAGCAACCTTTATTTCTGTTTCCCTCCCTTTTTACTCTCATTGGGATTTTTGCTTTAGGTTTTTTGTTTTGTTTTGGTTGGGAGGTATTTTTCTGGGGGGTGGGGGGGGGGGGGGCGGGAGGATTACATCCCCTTTTTTTTTCTTGAATTTTGGCCAGGCAAT
Organism: Cardinalis cardinalis; assembly: GCA_014549065.1. Taxonomy (NCBI): domain Eukaryota; kingdom Metazoa; phylum Chordata; class Aves; order Passeriformes; family Cardinalidae; genus Cardinalis; species Cardinalis cardinalis. The sequence goes on along the minus strand of JACDOX010000519.1, from coordinate 76,815 downwards.
CTGGCTTATACTTTCTCCTACAAGCAATTGGCAGCTGATTCTTTTCTAACATGACCAGACTGCAGTTTGTTTTTTTTTTAAAGGAACAGTCTTAGCTGAATTCCAAACGAGACAAAAAGGTGTCTTTAACAGTGATTTTTAAATTTTTAAAAAATATTTGCCCTTTTTCTCTTTTATTTTAATAAAACCTATTTTTTACTGGTGCTTCATTAAGTTGTGAAGTGGTTTATCAATTATCAGAATTTTTATCTTCCAGTTCAGCCATAGGAAAAGAAGAAGGAAAAGAAAGGAAGGATCTTATGATCTTTTCTAGCTGAAAAGGCATATATTTAAGCAAAAAACTTATTTTCCAAGAAGGTTTTGTGAATGATCTTTAAGCAGTAATTTCCAAAGCATATATAATGCTGCTCAGTTCCATGTTTCTAGCTTGAATTTCTTACTGCTCTCTTACCTGCCATTTGTTTTGCCACAAAATTACTAGCTTCCATTAATTAGTAATCTTGAGGCGGTTGTTTTATTCCTTAATACAAAATTCTTCCTTATTTTCTTTTGCATCTTAAGGTCTCTCAATACTTGATGCTATCAGAATACTTCCATGCGCACTTTTAGAGCCAAARTGCCCAGAGAGTCACAAATAGCATGAGGCAAGATCATAACCTGTGTAATATGTGTGTTATTTGGAAAAGTTTCTCTCTCTTCCTCTTTTTAAAATTTATTTTAAAGACAAGGCATTTTCTCTAATAATAGTTATGATTTTGAAAAGAGAGTTATCCTTGGTGGTTAAAGGATTACTCAGTCATTTGCTCCGAGTATTAAATATGAAGGTGAACATTCTTGTTGTATCATAAAAATGATTCGGAGTAAAAATAACCTAAGGATAGATCCACAAAAACCACCACTTTCAACAGAAAATTGACTTTTCCTCAGATTCTTCCAATTAAGTTTCCTTGAAGGCTGTTTAGAAAAGAAAACATGATTTAGCTCTTTGATTTCCCAAGTAGATAGTCCAAAATTTGTCATGCATTACACAAAATAGGACAGAGTTATCAGTTTTAGTTTTATAGATGAAATTGCATCTAGATCACAGCTACATAATAAATTTTTAATATCTCTTACAAATTAAAATTGCAGAATAATGCAGATGGAATCTCAAGGGGTAGTCTTGTCTAACCTGCAATACCAGTATTGAATTTAGACCACATTGCTCAGAGCAACTGTCCAAGGATGGAGTTTGGACAGCCTTTCTGGGCAACCCATTCCAATGCGCAATTGTCATCACTGCAACAAAACATTTTCATTAGTCCAGAACTCAAAGACTTATTACATTTTCTATATTCCAGTTGCCCACATCTTCTAAAACCTTCAGCTTGAATCTGGCCTTTGCAGTGCTATGTTTCATTAACTCTTTTTAGTTACATTAATTCACTTCAATAATGCAGATCATATATATTTAGAGATTTTGGAGACATTTCAAAAGAAAGTTTCCAGCTTTTTATCAGATATCCTGTAGACACCTCTGAAATTCTAGTAATTGTTAATTTAACGTCATGAGGCTAATATGAACTAGTCATAAATAAGTGTTACAAAAGTCTAGATTCTTAAGAAATTTTTACTTTGTTTGTTTACATCAGCAAATTCTGGTATTCTGCTTTGGAAAAAATAATTTGGTTTATTTCACATAGCTTTTCTGTTTTAACATTTTCTATAGCAAAAGGACTGTCATTGGAACAGAATTTCTATTTTTATCAGGAGTCACTGGAACAGTACAAAAAAGGTCTGAAGCAAAACAGTCAAAGTGAAACAAATTCAAATAAAGAAAAGGCACTGACTGATTCAATTCACAACTTTTAATTTTCAGTCTCTGGTTACATATGAAATGTAAACTTTTTTTCAGAAATGAAGAGATGACAATATCGAAAGCCTAATCTAATTTATAGATTATTTCTTTCTGACTTTAAGGCTAATCAACAATATGCGAGATTCAAGTTCAGAGTCTGTCTGCCCATTTTTCTTTGCCTCTCATTCACAACTGATTGTTTCCCATCAATTGTCTATTTATTGACAGCTGAAATAGTGCAGATACTTAAAGGACACATGTAAAGCATGGTATAAATGGATCAGGACTTCTCACTGCTTAAGAAACAAGCAGAGTCAAACGGTAACACACTGCAACACCTTTGCTGTGCAGGGGCACAGAGTGCTTGGCCAGGTCTGAGTCCTGTGTGATTACCATTCTCTCTTGCCCACACAAAGTCACACATCACACCATGCCTTCCTATTCTGGAAAGCAGCAAAGTTACAGGCAGGTTACAAAACCTGTGATATTTAAAACACAAAAATCAGGTGCATGCTAACTTTGCTTCCAAGAAAAAAACTTGGCTGATTCTATACTTAAAGGATGAAATGTAGTTTTTTGCAGAAACCAAAGAATTTAAGATTGTCCTAGGAAGATTAAGCTAAATGGACTGAATCTACTCTGGAATAATTGAGAGACAGAAATTTCTCTTACAACATAATTAGGGGGTTTTTTGTTTATTTTCTTTAGGTTGCTTCACTATCCCAGCTCTCTTATTTAGTTCATCTGCTCTATTTCCAGGAAATGTCTGTCGTCTTTGATTTGAAGACCACTCACTTTCACACTCAAGAATTGGGAAAAAAGAGGGATGGGACCTCTTGAATTGATGATGTAAGCTCACATGTGTATCTCGGGCATTAGGAGAGTTCTGATTACCCCAAGTGGCTCCAAACCACTTTGGAAAATCAGGTGGAAAAACTCATTTTGGCTTGTTTATTGACTCCATGATGAATCCCTATACATTGGGATACTGACTTCTTGCAGTCATTTTCAGCTGACAAAATCTGAAAATGAAAATACACACCAAATATTCTTTGAAAAATTCTGAATAAAAGGTTAAAATGGTTCCATGTTTAGTGTTCATTTATTTTGTATTTATTTGTGTCCTAAAGAAAAGACGTGATCTCCTCATAGAGGAAATTGAAGAAATTTTCTTCCACAAAATTTCTAAAAAGATTTTATGCATACATGAGATAACTTTACAAAAGTACAGATTAATTCCATGGTGGCCTCTTTTGCACAATGAAATGAGACTAAACAGTCTCAGAAAGAGCTGGACTTTCTTCAGATTTTATATTGATAAAATACTCTATACTCTAGCCTGCTGAGTCCATCTTTCCCAACAAACCATAAATAACTCTGTGCCTGATGCTTTTCTGTGCAGGCAGACATACAATTACTGCATGAAAACTACTGATTCAAAGAATGAGTAGAGGCTTTCAACAGGCTAAAAAAGGCAAATTGTACAAAGGTTTCAGCACTAGCAAACTGCATAGGCCTACAAAAAGACAGAAATAATGAATAAGGTTTTATGAACACAAACCAGCCATAAAAAGGACCTAGTTAGTACTGAGGCATCAAAAGAAGCGTCATTATCCAAGTAAAACTCACTGATGAGCTTACTTACACACTAATCAAGCTTTCTAATATTTATCTGGAAAGTATGCCAAGCAGAGCAGTCATTCCTGGACAAAGGAGGTCTGAAATCTGGCTTGCTGTCATGTAACAGAGCCTAAATGAATATAGGCTAAAATCCACAGTTAGATGGGAAGCCCACACTGCAGTACTTTGCACAGACAGCTAAAAGACTCATTGTTTCACAAGCCATGCTTTGATGAGGTACCAAGTGGGTGTCATAAGAAGGAGGTGAACCATCTCTGCCATACTTGTTTCCTAAATGATCCCTGGCCTGAATCAGCGCAGTCTAGCCATGCTGCACCACAAGCTCACTGTGGTGGGGCACCTGCATCTGATCATGCTCACATGGCCCAAACACAGCCCTCTCCACAGTGCTTTCTTTAATGTATCTTAGATTTCATAAGGAGAGAGACACAAGTGAACCAATGCTTTCTACACCCTCAGGGGCCCATGGGGCAAGGAGAAATATGAGGGGGGCTGCTCCCACCAGAACAGCCACTGCTCCCCACTTCCAATTTCATATGAAAGTCTCAGAGCTCAAAGACCTGCCAAGGAGGGCAAAGCAAAACTGGAGAAACATCACACAGGTTGGCTGGTGAATTGAAAATCCACTGTCCTTTTCTACTATTTGTAACGTGATGAAAAACACGTTCTAATTATCTCTTGTTTTTTCTGCACACAAAATGTGTGGACTCAGATTCACTCTAAGGGGTAATCTTCACTGGTTCACTGCCCTCTAGGTAGTTCTTATATCAGCAATATTTCAGCCAGTACATCCTGTGCCACTGTAATTCACTCATGTTTTGCTTCCATGTTTTCTATTTTAAATCTCATCTAAGGGAAAAAATACCACATATATTTATCTATTCTAGACAAAAAATATCAGGAAAAAAAAACTATGATGACTTTTCAGAGAAAGTAGTGTTTAGTTTATGTATTTTCTCTCTAATTTCTACTATTAGAAAAATACTTCTTGAAAACTCATCTAAATTTTGTTTGGACAGAGATTGAAGTAAATGAGGTAAAGATCATATGGACTAGTACATATATGAATATTCTGTAGTTAAAAATTCAGAAAGAATCTATTGCATTAATTTAGTAGAAGGAAAAAATATTTTATGAAAGCCAAACTGACATAGAAAAACAGAGTTGTTCACAAGCAACAGCTTGAAGGAAAAGGAAATTTAATTTTCTTAGTCCAGAGAACATGGGGAGAAAACCAGAATAAGGCTTGGGATACAAAAGCTCTTTTTCAGGTCTGAAACAGAAGCTGGGTAAAATATTCTCCTCTAATTTCAGACGCATGTCTCTATGCTCAGAAAGTTACCCTGCTTGTCTAACAGATGGATTTAGTTCTGTCTGCAAATCTTTTCTGCTCATATCAGCCCAATTATGCTGTCACTATCACTTCACACGGACAGATAAAAATATAAAACAGCCAGCCAAAAACCAGCCCTTAGATATGAGGCTGATAGAACCATTTAGGAATTAAATAGGAAGGTGGTAACTTCATGTTTTAGGAATAGCTCTTAAAAGAAATACCTTGATACCTTTGTATCAATACTCCTCAACAACTAGAATTACTTTTGCCATTTTTTCCTGCAAAAACTTTCTATAAAAGTTTTTGTTTTATAAATGTGATGACAAGTGTTTCTTTAGCCATGCAGAATATTTCAGGATTATTCTTTCCTTTAAAGAAAATGATAATTCAGTGTTTGGCCAAGCTGCATGCTCTAGTTTTTCTCTACATGTTCAGCTTTGTTGTCGCATTAAAAATTAATCATACTTCACAGAATCATCTTGAATTTAGATTTGGATTGCAAAGTTAATGCCATATGTGAATACAAGTATTTGTGAAGGAGCTAAAATAACCACTTACAGGCAGTTAGTGATTTAGAGAAGTGATTCTTCTAACAGTAATGTTAGGGGCTTATGGGCTTGTTTTCAGCGTTTGATTTTGTGTCTTAATCTAGCAAAAATAATCTCTTCTTGCCACTAGCTAAATATCAGGAGAGAGATAAAACACGTCAATGAAAAACAGACAGATTACTAAAACAGTAAGGAATCTAAAAGCTTCTTATTAAAAGAATATTTTAAAATCAATATGTGAAAATATAAAATGCACATTAAAAATAGAAGAAATAATTTCTCTTGACAGTTTGAAAATAATTTTCTTTTTCATTAGACTATAGGATAATCTGACAAAAATGCCAAATATTTCCCATTCTTTTTTGATCTCCAATTACGGGTTAAGAAAATTGATATAAACCTTGAAAATAAGTTTCTTGATTTCTGTCAGAACTTAAAGAAATGAAATTAGGTAGATTAGTACATAGAAATATAGTACAGAAAGGACACAATTCACCCGCAGTTGAATATTCTCAAAGTGGCAGAAAAGATATGGGAAAAATACATGGTGTTGTAATAAGTAATCTAATTTTGTTCCTTTGGGTTTGAGATATATAGATTATCCTAGATTGACAAAGGGTACTGAATATCGCACGGTCCTTCCCTCTCACACTTTTAATATATTTTGCATATTCTATAAAAATATTTTTAAGATTGCTGTCTGTTGATTGACCCTCTCTGCCTCTCCGGCACAGCTCTCCTTTGTCCAGCAGGACTGAAGTAATTTGCTTTAGAAGTCGCAGCCTAGAAACTATAAGCCCTTTCATAGTAAATTCATGTTTTCAGAATGATAAAGAATGAACTTCAGCTATAGAATAAATTCTCTACTCTGATGCCTCAAGAACATACTCTCTAACAAAAAATATACTGATGGAATACAGTGATTCTGATGGAAAAGTTCGTGCAATTGCTTTTCCTATTGTTAGAGGTGACTGTACATGACCTAAAAGTATTTCCTACAAATTGATCGATTTACAGAAAGACATCGTGTCTTGTGTGGATTAGAAAAGAATGTTTATTGCTATTTCCTTGTCTGGCTTGTTTATAAAGGCTGTAGTTATCTGTAAAGAAAAGGACTACAGAAACATGAGATACTGAAATAAACAACAGCAGCTGAGAGATTTGAAAGCTACCCCAGAAGGCATAGTATCTTGATTATTTTTAAAGATTATTGCTCAAGTCTAATGTTAAGACATTGTTTTCCAGTGTTGTTTTGGCATGTAGCCCCCTCAGTGCTGTGGCCGTATCCCTTATTCAAAGTTATCTGCTATTTTACCACCTGCTCACTCCTGTGGCACAATTGGAAGTGGCAGGGTTGAGGCGTTGAGATTAAGGTGTTGCTGCAACACATGGTTCTTGCCATCACCCCATACCAGCTCTGAGTCCAAACTTCTTCTGAGCTGCCTTATCCCAAAAGCACCTGATAGCAATCTAGAGTGACACCCCTCACTGAGAAACAAACCAGTGAAGGAAGAGTCCCAGACCAAATGACTCAAAACCCAGGAAAAACACACAGGGAATGAAGCAGTAGCAGTCCTCACTCAGGTAGCCATACCTCTGCTGGAGACAASAGGATATGGTGTGGAGATGGCTCTAGTGAATGCAGGTAGAGACATACCAAATTTAAGGGGCTTGCCAGTTCAATTTACCTGCATGATTTGGGCAAAGGGGCAGATATTTGGCAGAAATCATGTCTTTTCCTGCTTTTGAACATGGAAATTTTGGAACAGGTTTAAAGTGAACTGCAGCAAACACTGAAAAGCCACACAGCAGCAAATGTGTGTATGTATTTGTGCTCTATGTGCAGGCAGCAGAAGTGGCATCTGTGGGAAGAGGCCAGGGGCAGACACAATCACTCTGTGTCCAACAAACATGTCACAGGACATAGCTGAGCCTGTCAGCCAAGCTAGAGATACCTGTCTGAAAGCACATTCCAGAAAGATCAGAACACATCAGACAAGTGTGCAGTGGAGTGGGAAAAGAAGGTGAAAGAGAGAAAATGAGAAAAAGTAGAGAACACCACGAGCAGATTGAGATGCTTCATGGTGAAGCAGGTACCCACACTGCAGCCTGTGAGGAACCCTCACACTGGAGCCAGTGTATATTTTCTGGTGTAAATACAGTCTGAAAAGCCCAGGCTGGAGCATGAAAAAGAGTGATGAGGGGACTAAGAAACAGTCATGTACTTACCATAATACCATTTTTAACAATTGGCTGTGAACTGTTTGATGTGTGTGAAGTTGGGAGCGCAGCAGGGAAGCTGGAACTAAGAAAGGAGACAAAGTGTCTTTTAAGCCCTTTTTAAAAATATGGAAATAAAAAATATTACTGAAAATAATTTATTATTGTTTCTAATAATTTATTGTTATTAAATGTAATTTAATTGGAAGTAAATGTAATCTAATTTCCCCCAAGCTGAGACTGATTTGTCCAAGGCAGAAATTAGTAAGTGATCTCCCTATTTTTAACTCAGTCCATAAGTATTTCTATCCTATTTTCTCCCCCTGTCCTGCTGACAAGAGGAAGTGAGTGAGCAGATGACTGGACATTTGACTGCTAGCTGAGGTTAACCCATCACATGCGTCTTTTGAATATGTATCCACTGGTGTTTTGTAAAAATTCAAACAGAAACATCTTGGTTTTGTTTTAATGGCGACAAGAAAATAGATTTTGCTCTTTGTCTATCAAGCTCTCCTCATGATGTCAGGATGCCAGGATTTTCTCACTGAATACAAATGTCATAAGCTCTAAGTTCCATTAATTTTTCAAATTAATCACATCAAGATTTAGTTTGGGCTTTACTTTTACTTTCCTTGTTGTCACATTAATATAATAGCAGAAATTATTACTTTTATGGTCTTGGATAGCTGAATTAGGTTTTAAAGGCTAAAAATAGGAAGCCACATAATGCTACATAATGCCTGAATTAGAAGTACCTTAGGGAGAGGTTAATATTTAATACTGGCTTGAAGTTAATGTTTGGATTCTAATTATAGTTTGAATTACTACAAACATGGGTTCAGCCAGGTACCAACAGCTAAATAAGGGKTTTTTTTTCAGTTTTCAGATTGGTAAGAAAGTGTTTAAAAAGGGCCTTACTGTAAATACTTCTTGCTTTTTCACTGGAGAGCACTGCATAGAAGTGGTCTTAATTTTAACCTTTACAACTCTGTGTTAACTGGAAATTAGGAACCGGTTAATTAAGGCAATTGTCTAGTACTGCATGTTTACAGGGGCAGCCCAAAAGAAATAAATTATTTCAAATGACTATGCTGTGTTCAGAAATGGTAGCCTTGGTCATCTCTTCAGTGGTTTTAAGTCTCAATTTCATTTGGCAGAATGTAGGGCTAGAATTGTAGTAATGATTTCCTCTGCAGAGGTGAGGCAATCATAGCACTTGGAGATTCTCCCCTTCCTGACCTGATGGATGCAACGTTCCTCTCTAAGTCCTAGTGAGATCTGAAGCTATCAACAACAGATGAAGCACCAGCACCAAAACAGCTATTCCAGTCTATAACTCCCTATAGCCCTATAAGTTATTAAATTTGCACAGCATCAAGCTAATGTGGACTTAGTGTTCAAAGTTAAATTAATCCATTGTGCAACTGATGTACAGCAACTACATGCTGCTGTTTGCCATCAGAGGATTAAAAAACAAGCTCTGCAGGCTTCTGGTTATTTTTGGTGCATTCCAATATGTACTTCACAGTGAAACACTATTCCCAGCAACATAAAATTATTTTTTTGCTATTTCTTACTCATTCTGTTGAAGAATATAGTTTACAGATGCATATTATGTAGGATTTATTCACAATTTCATTAGCAATCCACATAAAATAGATTTTAGACTGCAACTAAAGAAAGACTGATCAAAATGAAATCCTGTTTAAGAGAAAAACACTTGGCTTTCACTATCTCATTTCATGAAAAATAAAGCAAACTTTCCTCACCCCATTCCATTCCTGAAGGGCTCTATCTGATGTATTATAAATGATCTGTTGCTTTTTATTAATGAATGCTGACAATTTCTTCAGACTCATATGTGAACCATTCCTGAATGTTCAAGTGATCATTCTGTCATTACAGTATCTCAGACATGAAGCTCTGTTGAATAACTTTCCTAAATTTTAAGGTTATTTGAAAGAAAAAAACTTTGAAGAATGAAATAAAATCTCCATGAATAAAATAATATCCAGTGAAACAGCATTGTCAGCTTTAAAAACCCATAGTGCTTAAAATTGTATATCAAGAAAATCAGAGCAAAAATTACTTGCCTAGAAAAGTAGGACTCAAGTGATGAAGGCTGTGTACACACTAACACATGCACAATAACATAAGTGTTGAAAGACTATGAGCAAATGATACATTTACTAGTAAAGTCCAAGGTTTTGAACAACACAAGAGATGTTAGGATCAAATATTAATTGGTCTTTCTCTTCAGTCTTCTGTCTTAATTTTATTTTTTCAGGTCTATACTCATTATACACAATAAGAAATTCAGAACTACTCTGTTAAATACCGTAACTGTTTTACTGCTACAGAAAGTCCGACAGCAAAGTGCAGTAGCGTCAACACTACCCCATCTTCCAAACATACTGGTGTAAAAACCTAAGCCCATCTAATTATATTGCCATATTCAGTCTTCAAAGCAAAATCCCATGACTCGTGTCTGTAGGACACCATTTCCCTGCTAGAATGAGTGACGGCATTGCTCGCTCCTGCATGAGTGCTGCGCTCTACCTTGTGGAGCAGCATTGTGCTCACAGAGCTGAAAAGCATTTCAATTGTGCTGGGCGCAGGACTGGACACACATTGTTGTAAATATGACTCTTTCATCATAAGATACAGCAACTGTCACAATTAAGCATATGTGYACAGTCCTCAGACCCACAGAAATCACAGACCTCTCTGTTGGAAGTGAGACCAGGGATGTCCATTAGTGCCAGGTGTGGAGGTGGTTTGTTTGAAGAATACATCTGCCTATTAAAAGTTCAACTAAAACAAAATATTTTTTCAAATTTATAAATCACAAATTTTTTTTGTTCATAAATCACTTTGTGTTACTCCTATTCAAGTTCAAATTAACGAATTGTCCAAACTCGTTCTCTTTCCATGTGGCTGGTTAGGTTTCATGCTGTGTTTTCACCACAACACTAGCAGGCCTGCCTCTCTCCAGCTTCTGACCAAAAACTGTAGATTTTATTGACTTGCGTCCCAGAACATTGACAGTAAAAATCACTTATGCTTTGTTTAAAATCAAAACAATTAAATTTTCCATTCTCTGCTTTTGGTAAGTGTTCTATGTGGAAATGGTTTCTGTAGATATCAGGTCTTCGCCCAACATGTTAGATTTTTATATCAGATACTCTGCAGTGGTACCTCAGTTCCAAAGGACTGACCTAGGTTACCAAGACTGACTTGCTATGAGCAAGATTTCAGATTTTATGGAAAACTTGGGCAAACATTTACAGAAAGCCTTCAACAGGAAATTGCAGTTCCAGAAATCAAGATTAAAAAAGAAAGACTAAAAGTAACTTAAACGAGGCTTTCAAGTCAAGCACTTTAAAAAAAAAACTAATTTCTTAGTTAGGACAAATTAGCTTACAATGATATTTTTAATAGAACRTGAAAGGTTTTTGTTTGGTTTTATTTACTTTTTATTTCAAAGTAATACATTTTTGGAACTCTGTGTCCTATAATTCTTGTATAGTAGCTACTGTGTTATATGCAGTCTGGTAATTTTTCACTCACCTTTAGGCATCATTTTGGTTTATCTCAGTGGTCTCAGGTGAGGATTGAAGACATTTATTGGCTGTGTGTTTAGTAATGCTCCATCCACTTCCTGCTTCATGGTTCATATGATCTGTAGATTGAAAATTTTTTAAAGTCTTTAAAGTAGCAACCAATGAAAAATATTGCTGTCAGTGAGAAAGCAACTGCAGGGATGCATGAAAAACCCAAAGTGATTCTGCACATAGGTTTGCAGGAAATCTTCACAGAAGGTTTCATTTAGAGTTTGGTTATAAATTCAGATTTTTTTTCCTATTTTTTTCTGTTACTAAATGGTACTTTTCATAGATATGTAATAAAGCCATTAGATACATGATTTGGCCTATAAAATGGCTTTTTCACTTTAAAATACCATACAGGGTGGTGAGTGATGTAAGGAGTCCCAGATAATATAAAAATTAGAGTATTTACCTTTTCTTTTCCCTTTTTTTTCTAGCTGGAAGGAGTAACCCCCCAGCCTGGGAGGCAGAAAAGGTGATAACATAGCCCTTTTTCCAGGTGCAGCTCTTCTGATTTTGTAAGGCAGGGGAGTGAACCAGAAAGTCTTGAGATTTCAAGTGCTAGATCCTGCTTCTGGCTTTCATACGCAGTGTGAAGTATTAATAGGCATAGTCCAGTGCCTGCTCTCTTAATGAGGTGTGTGCAAGGGTGCAGATGTGTATACAAAAAAGTCATTTGTGGACCTCAGCCAAATAGTTATGGGCCAAAGCTCTTGAGTAATGTTAAGTTAGTGACCTTCATAAAAACACTCTTTTTTTATTAACTGGCCAAGAGTACAACTACATATTGCTGCAACTGAGTCAGAAGAAAATAATGTGTGATTTCCTTTCTGGAAATGCCAACGTGAAACAAAAGACCCTGAAAACAACCCTTTAAACTTTACTAGGTRTAGCTGAGTTAAAGGAAATACTTTGGGTACTAACAGGCTGGACAAAGAAAAAGTGGTTTTAGTTTTGAGGGAAAAATAATTCATCAAAATGTACCTATTCAGTTCCTCTACAGGTGCTCATTGCTTTTTCAAAGGTCAGTCTCAGCATCTGAGATGTAGTAGCTGAGAATCAATTGCATGTACAAGATATGTTAAGTGGAGGAAAACATCCATGAACATTTGACAGAAGGTGTCTGTAAAAAACTTTAGTATTTGGCAGCAGTGTTTCTTATTTATTTTACTTCTGCCCTTTCTGTCTACAAATTATACTACAACAAAAATATTTTTTTTAGACAAGCATTGATAAGGTTCAATATGAAATGTACTGCAAGTGCTATGACAAAGTTCAGCAGTAATGTATTCTTTCAAAAACTATACAGATTTCAAAGAGTTACTTACATTTTACTGCACTATTTATTTTACTTTAACATCCTGAATATAGAAAGAAATCATGGATTAATGGGAAATATATGTGGGTTCTTGCTCCTGAGGAGCAGCCTGGCTCTGCTCCAGCAAAGCTCTCAACTTTCAGCACTAAATTAGTCCTAGAGATTGAGTACAAAGGCCCTTGAAATGTCAGGCTCTACAGATTTACAAGGCAGGATTTTGCACGTGTGTAAACCCATGTAGCTTCCTTCTCTGCTTTGGTGGAATTAGTCTGATTTATGCAAGCTGAAGATTTGTCTCAGTACAGACTTGAGAGATTTCCCAGGTCTTCCCTACCAAAAGCAAATAATCATTGTTCAGCATGGGCTGCAGAGGAAGCTTGTTAAGAGAGCACTGGAGCTGAAATATGGCCCAACAGCATGTAAGAATCAGAGAGAAGGAGAGCATTTCAGCTGGGTTTGACCCATCCAAGAGCTGCTTGTCAAATAGAAGATTGTAGTAAACACTCCACTCCATAAGCTAAAGAAGGAGGTAAACTGAAAATCATGCGGTACCTAAGGAGTTTGTTGTTTTGTCATTCACATAAATATACTGAATATCTTTTCCCAGGCATGGTTGCTACAAACAATATTTTGTACAATGTAGAGAATAAAGCTAAAAATTACACAATTCTTAATATGCACTGTTTTCCTTTCTTTTGCACAAGCTTTTCCAGTATTTTTAACAATAATTTATCCCACTTTTTTGTGGGCAGCTTTCTGTGTTTTCCTAAATAGCACAAGTAATTTAGAAAGGTCACTAAATAAAATATAAATACTGGCACAGTATTCTTTATTAGAAGCAAAGAGAGACTTCTTGGCAATTTGCTACTAATTTAAACAGGACTTACAAACGTATACACATGTATAAATGCACATAAAAATTCCCTCAAGGTGTAATGTGACAATAGTAGAAGTATTAATGCACTATATAATGTGCTTGACTGGAACAGTAGTCAGAGGCTACCAAGATCTCCACTTAAACAGAATTGCAAGGCCAAGCAATTTATCTGAAAGTGCTAGTATGAATTGTTTTGTGCAACATTCAAGAAGAATAGAAATCTATGAACTGCTGAAGTGTTTGAAATGGGCAGCAATTGTTCCACTGACGTGTTATTTCAAATCATCCCAAAGCTGAGATGTCATGGACAGGAAATAAGACAAAAACAATTTGTTAGAATTAAAAAAATAATGTATTTCCTTTAATGAAATTAGTAGAAATTCTTGCAGTTTGGTATCAGTAATACTGGACATTAAAATAAAAAATAAGGAAAACATAAGAAGAAATAAAGAGCATTATATTTTATTAGTTTTAATTAAACATTTGGGAGAGTCCGTCAATTTTTGGAGCAGTGCTAAGTAGAAGTGATGCTTACTCTGCATGTAGATTAGATTCTGGAGGCAGAGTGTCAGACACCATTTTTGAATTACAATTCTCACTCCTTGCCCAAAGAAGTTTGCAATTTACTGGTCTCCTGTCCTAAGAGTAAACACTAGCTTTCCTTCTCCAGGCTATCCTGCGTGTTGTAGCTCAGGAACAGGCACAAAGTTACCATCTGCTCTGTTCTGCCTCTCTTGTCCCCTTGGACTTCAGGTTCCCTGTAAGRAAATGGAGCAAAAATCCAGACTTCCCTCCACGTGACCTTCCTGTGAAGACTAATTAGTAAGAACAGAAATTTTAGACATATACCAAGTCACAATATAGTTCATTATGTTTAGCTTTAGAAGACAACATGGCTCCTGTTATCTAAAAATATCGGTAATTTAGTCAGATACCTTTGTGAAAAAGATCCTGATGTGGTGCCCTAGGTGATTATGCAGCCAGGAAGGAAAAAATTATCCCTACCAGTCTGCCTCAGAATATTTTTCAAAACAGGAATCCCTTGCTCCTCCCAATTACCGTATTTCCTGTGTTGCTTTAAATTTAAAAAATAAACCAAATTTGGCTTGGTTTTGAAAAGGTTAGTTGACACAATAAGCAAATTCCCAACTGCTTATCTTTTTTCTTATTACTTTACCCAATACAGTTATTAGTAATTTAATCTGATCAATAAATATGGCAAGATGCTCTGATAAGAGAGCTAAAAAAACACTGTGGAACATCTAAAAATAAATTTCCATAAATAGAAAGTTTCATCCTCAAAGACCACAAGTCCACAAAACCTCTTTTAGCACATAAATCCACTATTAATCTTTTGCACAAAAGAAACCTTAAAAAAACCCCAAACAAACCCAAAGCAATATAAGCCACCAAATCCATATGCTTCAGGGACACAGAACAGGGAGTATGAAGGGCAATTCTAACACTTTCAGTCCCTCCAATTACAAGAGAAAATGAATTGTAAGGTTTAAATGCACAGAAGCAGTACCATACAAAGAGGCAGTTAAATTTAGCAATTGCACGCTAAACTGATCATCAGCTTCATAATAACTGCAAAAATATCATTATGGCTCTATATTCTTAATCTAGACAGTTTTGACTTTTTCTATGGGTATTTATTCAGGGTCTGTTGGGCTTTCAAAACTGGAAGCCAGAATAGAGTGCTGGAGTTTGGCTTCAATGACCACAGCCCATATCCATTTTGGAAAAATAAGCACAAATTGGAAAGACTAGATTAGAATGAAGTGTAAAGACCTAATTCACATGTCTTGACATACTGTGAGCGCTATTTCAAAGCTTTATAGCCAAGCATATTCAAAAGCAGGAAGGTCAAATATCATCAGAGGATTTTTTTCCTGATTAGACATTGAAATGCTAAGAGATGCTTGCAAGAGCCAATGCAAAACATCACAAAAAGGCTTTTCAAGCACTTGAAACATTGAACATCTTCAAGGGTAAGTGGCATTGGCGGCAATTTCATTCAATGAAAACTAAGAACTGGGGGTTTGAACATGGAGGCCATGAATTCAATAAAATACAGACTCTGTGATAAACACAAAATATCAAGGGAGAGAGGGAGGCTTTTTGTTTTGGAGCATTGAGCCCAGTAACTCTGATTCAGCAGCACCAGTTAGTCTATTCCTCATGTGGGGAAAATATTTATTCTGCCAAGATCCTCCCACAAGAGCTTAATGCAAAGGAAATAGAGCTTGTCAGAAACTAATTTCTTACTGTTTTTCTCCATTAAAACCATTCTGTTTTGCTGGCTTCCATTTTCAGTCCACAGAGCATTGAATAAATGTATCAATTAATTGCTTAAGCCTTACAAAGAAAATTTTACCATGACTGATTCGAGAAAAAGTGAGGCAGTCTCCTTTTGTAGTATCAACAAATTGGATGACTAGTGAAAATAAGCATTTAAACTGAATGGAACAAATGAGATTGGACTTTTTCACATATCTTTGATCACACTGGACTGAGAAATGTCTTTCTTGTAGCATATTGAAAGGCACCTCTGATTACCTTTAAGTGAAAGTCTTGATATTAATTAGTTCTGGAATTTTCTAAAAAAATTTCATACCATAGTAAGGAAATAATTCTATTAACTTTTTTTTTTTTCAAAGCCCTTATAAGAATAAAAGTAAGAAAATTACTTGTTACGAATTAGGCCTTTATATAATTACTGCCTGAATCATAAAGGAAACATGGCTTGGAGGTCATTTGGAATAGGTTTCTGGGAAGTAAATAATTATGCAAACTAATGCAAAAAACAGCTATAGACATAGAATAATAGAAGGCATGCGCAAGCAACTTTATCCAATGGGAGTATGTGTTTATATACTATTTCTATATTCTTCAGACATAACACTGAATATAGAATAGGCAGAGTTATTTTAATGTTCACAAATACTCTAATAGCTGCATTAACTCCATATATTATTAGTTAACTAACACGTTCATCTCTGTGGCAGTGCCATTCTACTCACTTTTAATACAGCCAAGCAAGTTTTAGAACAAGGAAGGACAAGCATGACTTTTTTTCCTTTTTATCCCCCAGAATTATATTTCTCAGCATTAACAGAAATTAACACTGCTGATCTTCATGACCCTCTATCAAACTCTTTTCAAATCCATGGTAAATCACTGTTCTGGCAGGGTGAGTGACTCCCTGGTCAGTGACTCCCAGGTAAGGTACTCCCTTATGGGAGCACCACAATCTCACCTAGTTTATTGGGCTGTTGACCTGAATGTGTGACCCAGTCAAGATCTCCATAGGCCTGAAAATACACAGATTCTGCAAGACGATGAGGAACAATATTAAGTAGCCTTCTTCCAGTTAACAGGTTTAAAAGGAGGTTTYGTTCAAATTAGAATGTAAGACTAAACTGAACAATCCTGGTCCATGTCACATTATGAACATATTCAGGGCCAGTTGAGAGTCCCAGCATGCTATAAAATCAGAGTGGCACCAAGCATTACCTGGCCTTAAGCAGACCTGTGGCTGCTCTTGTTAATGCTGGTGGTTTAAGGAAAAAGCATTGCTCTGCAGTTGGAGACAAAATTACAGGTTTTGACTTACAAGATTCTCAACTTGAATTGCATACAAATTTGTAATTTGATTTTTAAACTATGTAAGAACTTGAAATTAATCAATATGTAGCTATCATCAGAAACCTTCTCAGCAAGGAGGAAACATCCTCTAGAACTAGCAAAACAGATATATAAATCTTTTCATTGTAGTGCTATTAATTCAGGTGATACATTCCTGATCTTTTAAATTTAATGTTACAGCCCAGACAGAGATATAAGTGAAATTTGTAAAAGTATTTTCTGGAGCATTTAAGCAGTTTTGCTAACCTAAAAGTCTGAGTTTTTTCAGCTGGAATACTGTTATGGATTCCTTCATAATATACAAAGTGCCTCTACTTTCTGCTTAATCTAATCTGAATGTTTGTGAACAGATCTTGAACAGATGCATCACCTGAAACTGCAGCTACGTGTTTCTTGAACGTTAAACTTAATTTCCATCAAATATTAGGAGGACTGTCATCTATTTGAAGAATATTGAAAGGAACAGGCAGGCCCTGTACCAAAATCAACACAGGACTTTAAGGCTGGAGCCGTTGGTAGAATTCTGGGGGTTTTTGTTTAGAAGATGGTCCCTACACCAGCTGGACTACTGATACTTGATGGGATGCACCTTTCTCTGAGGGAGAAAGGAAGTTTGCACAGGAGCTAGAAGGACTCATTAATAGATCTTAAAACTAGATTGGAAGGGGAAAAGGCACAAAAGCAGTGTTGCCAGGGATAATGAGTGGGATGGCACACCAAATCTTGAGGAACTGACTGAGAGTTCGAGCCCTCAATCTGCTCTGTGAGGCATTGGCAACAACAAACCACACCTGAAACCAGCCCATGCAACCTGAGAAACAGGCAAGATGAGCTCAAAGATTTGGCCCACACAAGTGACATCATTGGCACAAGCAAAACCTGATGGGATGAGCGAGTGCTGTGACTGGTGTGGATGTGGGATGGTTACAGGCTCCTCAGGAGGGACAGGCAGGGCAGGTGGGACAGTGGAGTGGCACTGTGCGTGAAGGAGGGGCTGCAGAGTACAGAGCTCAGAATCAGCATTGGTGTGATTGGGAGCATCTGGGTGAGGGTTAAGGGACAAACAAATAACAAGAATGGAAGATGATTGCACTAACGAATTTTTCTTCAAGGAACAAAGGAACAGCTCCAAATCAACTTCCTGTGTTCTTATCAGGTACTTCAGCCTGCCAGAGGTTAACTAGGAACATCACACAGCTGGGACAGAGGATTCTTCAGGTCCAGAGGATTCTTAAAACACCTGGATGATAAATTCAAGGTACAGATACTAAGGAAGTCAACTAGGAATGGCGTCCTCCTCSATTTGTTGCTGTTTGAGTGAAGTGATGAAGTAGTGATTGGTGGTCATCTTGGCCACAGTGAACACAAAGAAAGAAAAGCTCATAAGTAGTTACTTATACTGAAAGAATTTTGTTGAAGTACAATTCCACCATTCCCAGCCTCACTATCTGCTTCATTTAATAAATACCAGCTTGAACTACCTGGCAAAATTTACAAATGAACTGAAATATCTCGACTACTTTTGGACATGAAACTAAAATTAAGAAGTGGGATAAAATAGGCAACGATGAGAAAAAATTGAAAGGATTTTATTTTTTTAAATGCACAGGGCTAGAATTTTATGCTGTGGAAGAAACTGACAGAGAAGGAAAATTCTTCTAATTTCCAGTGATATACCTACTGCCTTCTTAAATGCATGTCTCCCACCAGCTGCCTATTTCTCATGAGTGTTAGATTCTTTCACAGGAAAACACATTTCCGCTGGTCCTTGAACAAAAAGTCAGTCTCCTGTTTATTTCCATGGTTAGCTTCATTGAAGGAGGAGAAAAATTAATGAAGAAATGGGCAGCCAGTAATATCTTACATGTAGGTGCACTAGCACATTTACAGCATTTTTTATGTTTTTTATAAGGTAGAGATAGACTCAATAGGGTAAGAAAATATTGAGTGTCTGTGAAAGTTGTTTCAAAAACAGTAGTTTGACTGCAAGCTATTTTTAATTTCCTTTTAATAATAAAGAAAAAATGTACCAAGTCTATCTAAAATTTTCTTCAGAAGACTGTCTTATGTTTTCAGAAAATAGGAACTCTTTGGTTAATCTGAGGAACATTTTCATCATAAGACTCTTCAGCTCAGCACTCCTTGAAGAAAATACTAAGAGTAAGAAAACATTATCCATTTGGGGTACAGAAGTTAGAATACTGCAACTAATTCATTAAACTTATCTGCATCTCAACATTTTTTTTTGCATCTAAAACAACAGGTTAAAGCACAGATAAGGATTTTATTCATCAAAATAAAATGTAGTGATTCGTAATTCCTGGTGTAGAGAGAATTCTTTCAGCATAATTTCAGTGATGGAAAGATATAGCATTAAGATTTGCTGCCAGGAAATAACTAATGTTCACTTTACGTTTTATACTATCATTTGAACTCATAATGGAGAGGATGATGTTCAAGGTGAAAGATTTTCTGCCTTGGTGGAGTATTAAAAGTATGAGTTAAGGCAGACAAAGTGATACCTTACTTTTTCTGGAATTCTCTTTTGAGTAAAAGAAAAAATAAAAGAGATGGAAGGTTATTTTCTTTTTGTGGACCTATGTTTTGAACATCTAAAACAAAACGTAAAATAATATAAGGATTTGGATTGAAAGGGATGTTGAGGATCATCTAGTTACAAACACCCTGCCATGGACAGGGCCACCTCCCACTACACCAGGTTGCTCAGCCATTTCAGTCTGGCCTTGAGCACCTCCAGGAATGAGACATCCACAGCTTTTCTGGGCAATCTGTTCCAGTGCCTCACTGTTGTGGTATGATGTCATAGCTTGCCTCAGTTTCCTGTTTCTTCCCCAGGTCTGCCAGCCTCCTCTCCTTTCCCCCTCCCTTGCCCCTGCCAAGAGCTGTCTGTCAATCCTGGCATTCCAGAAGGGCCTCAGGTGACTGGCAGAGTTCAAAAGATACCTCCACCCCTGGAGGACATTGGCCCATCCAGGTGTTATTTGTCCCCTGAGACTCCCCCCCCTTACCTGGTTGGTGGGATCCCTACCCCTTCCCTCCCCCTCGCCCCGGGGTTAAAAGGAACAACAACCACATGGTTCAGAGTTTTGTTACAGCTGTTATGGGATTCACAGGTCTGTGGGCCAGGAATAAAGCTCTGGATCAAAACCCTCAGCAGAACCYGACTCCTTTCCTTCACTTTGCCTTAAAGCTTCTCCTCCAGAGGTAGACCTTCACTTCACTGAGCTCCTGCCTGCCTGGACTTGTCCCAAGCACCCAGCTGCAGCATCCAGCCAGCCAAAGGCGTCTGTGAGGTGAAACCACCACAGCTGCTCCCCTTGGTCAAGCAGCAAGGGGCAGACGAGCCCAGGCACGTTCCATTTGGCTATATTGGTATTTAATTCCAATACCTCACCACCTTCACAATAGAGAGCTTCCTCCTAACATCTAATCTAAAACTACTTTCTCTTAGTTTGAATCCATTCCCCCTTATCCTGTCATGCCTCTTTAAATCATGCCTCTATCTTTGTTGTCAGCTCCCTTTAGGTATTGGAAGTTCACAATTAGATCACCCCAAAGCCGTCTCTTCTCCAGGCTGAACAAACTCCACTGTTTCAGCCTTTCTCCGTATGACAGATCCCTCTCCCTCCAATCACTGCGGTGTTCCTCCTCTGCACTCCCTCCAACAGCTGCATGTCCTTCCTGAGTTGGAACCCCAGAGCTGGACACAGCACTGCAGTAAGGTCTCCCTAGAGCAGAGGGGCAGAATCCAATCCCCTTCCTTGCCCTGCTGGCCATGCTCATTTTGATGCATCTCAGGATATTACTAATTGGTAATCAGTTAGAAGAAAGAGAGAGAGATGGAGAATGAAACAAGTGCCTCCAGACAAGGTATGGACAGCTCAAGCAGGACAGTATGGATTTAACAGCCTTAGGCCAGAATTTATTAGAATCAAAGCAGAAGTGACATTGTTTTACCTTGATAAATTCTCATTAATTTACTAGAATATGAAGTATCATTATTTTAATGTGTGGGACAATGCCAAATGCATTGCAGATGCTAGGATGTAGCTACACTAGGAACTGGGAAAGATCTTTTATTGGCAAAATCTGAAGAAAATACAGAAATAATTTTTATCCATCTTTCTCACTCTTAAAAATGTATTGTTACATCTTTCTTACAATTCATTTTATTGGGAAAGAAAGGAGACTAATTTTTAGAGAAAAATAGGGAGATGAAAATAAGGATCAAAATGGATATTAGAGGATATTAGTGAAGAAGATGCAAACAAAGCTAGCACTTCAAAATCAAATTTCACCAAACCTTCAAGTTTTTTTCTATTCTTCTTGGTACAGAAGGACTGATGGATTTTCGTTCATTTGAAGTCAAAAGTTGTGGAAGGACTGAAAAGGAAATTTTATTCTGGAAAATATTAAAATGTGCTCTTACCTTTTTGTAAAATCTACACTTCAACAACATGCATAGTCTTACCTTGGCAAAAATCCAAATCTCAGCTTGTTTTCTTTCTCTAATGTATGCTTGACTCCATTTATGATGTTAGGCTGCTTTCTACAGTGAAAAAGTAAAGACATACTAAACACCAATAACAGTCTAGGAATGGAAATGCTACACTGAAGGAAAAAATAAGTTATTTTTCTGCTGTTATTTATGACAAAAAATGCAAGGTAAACTAACAGTAATTGCATAACATTTCTTGTTATTAGAATTTTATTCTGAGCTAAGGGCAACTGTAGCTAAATATTTTTAAAGAAAAGGAACAAAACCAAATTCTTAAACCACTAAGCAAAATTTAGTACTACAGTGTTGATTCATTTCCTCTCTCAATAAAAGTGGTTTATTTTATCTTGAGTATTAGCAAGTTGAACAGGAACTGGGTATGTTTTATTCTTTTATTTTCAAATATTTTATCACTTAGGCTACATATTGCAATACGTAATGGCATGCAGCTATGCCTGATAGATACCAGTGAAATGAAAGATTAATAGTTTCCAATTCAGTATTTTATTTCCAGTAACCATAAGATGATTTAAAATTGATTCAATTGAGTGGAGTGGTTTATTCTTTCCAATAATACAGTTTTTTGCACACTGAGAAGGCCCAGCCTTGCTCTGTTTTCACAGTTAGCATGCATATATTTCTTTCCAGTTTGGTGATATGAGATCCCAGCTAGGTCTCTCACTTCACTCTGTTCCAGTATGTTTCACTGTGTCTCTCGAAACTACTTTACTGTTCGTCCTTCAGCACATGAACAAAAACTTTCTCTAACAGAATGAAATCTTTCTCTAAACTTCTCACAGAATTAACATAGAATGGCTGAATAGCTTGAGAAAGAAAAAGTCTAGGGATATCTGAAAGTGAAGCACAAGGAACTATAAACAGTCCAAGCTCAAAAACGCCTAGAAGCAATTGCAAAAACAATATAAATTGTGGAAGATGTTGGATTCATACATTCATTTCAATAGAATAGATGAAAAAATGGTTTTATTTCAGGGCACATAGAAATGTGTGATGTACCAGTTCGCTAGACCGCCACAGAAATTCTGGGTGGAAAGAGCCCTGCTGTTTCTACCTTCCCATCTACACATCTGGCTAAGATCAATGAAAAAGCTCCTAGAATATATTCCTGACTTTCCAATGGAAAACCAATCTTCCTCTGACTGCCTTACTCCTCAGAGAATATTTTAATTTTGTTGTTTTTAATAAAATTCCAGATAAAGAGTGATTAAGTAAAGTATAAAGAAGAGAATGGAAAAAACTGGCCCCTCTTGGTGGCCCCATTACACATCACCCATCTGAACCCTCTTTCTCAAACCTCCCTCTATAAAATGAATGATGTTTCCCAGCATGCAGAGTGATGGTTTTCAAGAAAGATGTGCTATAAAAAATCGTTTGAGGCATAGATAAAGACATGAGAGTACAATGCACATTTTGCTCCTAAACAAAGTGAGTTTAATAGGTGCTTTGCTCCTTTCAGCACATTTTTCTCCTCTGCATGCTGTCTTTTCCTTTTTTTCTCATAGAACAACAAATTTTCCTTTTTTTGAGTTTTTCCAGGACAGCCTCAGGTTGGACTAGGAATTTAAGGAATTTTGAAATATAATTTTTATTTTTCTTTCTCTGGCAATAGACTAAAGCCCTTTGAATTAACATTTATTACCACTTTAGAATCCCCCTTATCAGACTCATCATATGTTTGACATAATTGATTGACATTTTCTCTTTCTAGGTGAGATAGTCAAGTGATCACAATCTTTGTGCCACAGACAAAATAATATTGCTTTTTTATTTTCTTTTTTTAAAAGACACCTACCAGGTCCCATTTATCCACTTGTATAAGGTGTACACAACTACTGCTTGTATGGAAAAAAAGGACAGCTCTTGAAATTAAATTACACATTTTACAGAATGAATGACCTACTAGGTTTGTTAGATGCAGTGACTGTCAGTGTCAGACATTAATAATCACATTTTTGCCCATCAGCTTGTGATGACTTCATCTGAAGATTTAAAACCTCAGACTTTTCTCACATAGATTGTGCTCTAAGAAGGGACAAAATGTTGGCCTGACAGGAAAGAATTTTATTCTTTTCAGGGAAAATAAATAAACAAAATCTCAGCCTTCTCTATTCAGTCTATCACTCTCTTTATGTAGTCCTTCTTTCTGCTTTTCTGAAGCTTTGTTCCTACTGGAAGTTCATAGGAATGGAAGGACATAAGAATCAGAGGAGTCCAAAAACCAGCACTAAGGAAAACTATGCAAGCAATTCACAGAAACCTGGGGTGATCAGTGACACTTCAAAAAGGGATAGACACAAAAGTTGCTAGGTTCATAATTTACCTATATACACAGATAAAATGTACAATATTGCCCTTGAAGTTTTTGTATAGTTTCATGTGATCAAGAAGTTTTAACCGCAGAATTATCACGTGGTCAAATCAGCCATGTTATTCTTATATGATACAAGCTTCTTTCTCTCATTTTATTCCTTGTCATTGTAATAAAAAAATGAAAGAAAGACTGTTGGTGTTTAATTCTGAGCTGATGTTCATTTTTCTTTTCATAAGATCAATGAAATTCAGATAATATTGTTTCCAAGACTGTCAGGGTGTCAGCTGTGTTCCACTGGCTCTCACACGCACCTACTCCCTTTTCTAATAGTACCTGCTTTGTGCTGTGCTTTGTCTACATAGTACACAATTTCTGAATTGATAGCCATATTGATTTTTTTAATAAATTCTGATTCTCAAAACCCAGGGAAATCTTTCTTTCTTCCCAGTATCATTTAAAAGCTTTCACTAGGTGCTATTTCTGTACAGAAAATGTACCAATATTCTTTATTTATTAACACACTCAGAATATAAACTCATTACATTCATCTCTTTCATTAAAAATTATAGCTTAGTATATTTTAATTCAAGCTAGATGGGAATAATATTTTATTAAATAATTGAACTTAAATGTTGTTGGTAAAGGTAAGAAGTATAGATGTTTGTGAAGAAAAATAATTCAGTGATTTCTCCCTCAATATTACTAGTTGTAATTATGTGTTAAGCTAAGGGTCTAATTTATTATTTTATTCATTGAACGTATTGTATCATCACATAAAGAGCATAAATTCTGTAGGAGACGATAATTGTCAGCCCATCTTCTAAAATAATGTAGTTCTATGTATAAGTCAACAAGCAGCGTTCATCAGGCTCCACACAGACAGAAACATTTAAGTGGAGGATCCATTTCTTGTACTTTCTTCTACCAGGAGAGCATTATTACACTATTGCAGATGTATGTTCTGCATTTCATGTGATTGGACCTGTCTCTGTACTGTCATTTATTTTCTGGTCTTGGTTTGCTTTGCTTTGGTTTTGCTTGGCTTGGTTTATGGTGGTATTGGGGAATTTTTGTTTTTCTTGTTGTTGATTTTCTTGGGATTTTTTCATTGATTTACTTTTTTTATATTGCAGATAATATATTTTTTGCAACCTGCATTTTCTCTGAAACAGACAACTTGTTCACCAAGCACCCAGAATACTAAGCTTATCTTTACTTTAATGAGCAATACAGCAGTAAAAACCCCTCAATTTTGTAAACACAGCAGAAAGAAAGGAAGATGACATATCCTCTTCAGTAATTTTGGTATGCAGGTTTGGAAAAAATGTATAGAAGCTTTCAGAGAACATAACAGAAAAGTACTAGAGCTAAATAATTTCAGTGTGTCTAGGAGGGAAATAATATTTCTTTCAAATGAGTTCAGCAGAAGGAATGAAGGAAAACATTCAAAGGAAGTAAAACTATTTGAATTGTTGATCATTACAAAGTTTCCATGCTGCCCTTTCCAAGGGAAATCATGTTTGCCTTCATTTCTCAGCTTGCCAGCCTCTTCCAATTTCCTTACTCTGTTCTTCTATAAAAAAATTAAAAGCTGTTTAGATGAAAAAAGAAAAATGTTTATATACTCAACAAGTGCATCCAAACATGCATGGGTGGATGCCTAACCAGCGCAGCTTTCCTTTCAGAATGGCCTTTTTTTTGCCTTTTCCATTCATCTTACCAGCTTTGTTTGAAAATGTAGATAAGCAAACTGAATTCCCAGTGTAACTTGAAAAAAGCAGTAATTAAGCATATTGTGGAACACATGTTTTGGATTTCATTTGCTGACCTGAACAAAAGTAGTAAATATATTAACAGACTGCAAACTTTCTTTTTCTATGACTGCATTAGAGTCAGTCTGACAAATAAAATAAACATGGTAGCCCTAGTGATGTTGATGGATTTACAGCCATTAAGGAGGTAGTTCATTATGCTAAGCCAACAGCCACTTTTGACAAGAAAAATAATTTAACCTTTTCACATATAGCCTTCCAATTAACTTCAGTCTGAGACATAGCAGACCCTTCTATGTTTTCCTCTGTCCAAAGAGCTACTCGGTCAAGTATGAGCAGTGACAGTTTACAAAACAAATTGTAGAGCAACTAAGATGGAGAATAAGTACTGCTTGGTTTGTAATCAGAACATGTTTCTGTCCTTAGAATATAAATTTTAAAATTTAGAATTTTACCATGGCTTTGTATGATATCACTATGCAATATATTTCTTTTTTCTGTTGTGTAGGATTTGTGGAATAGTACTCACCAATTCACAGCCCCACCAAGACTCCAAAACCAGGCTGCTGGTCTCTGTCCCTCCCCCAGTTTTGCCCTCCCTCTCTCCTTTGTTATTAGATGGAGTGGCAAATGGGAGGCACAAAGAGCAAAGATTGCTCATTGAGATGAGAAAAATTTACTGGAAACTTCAAATGGAATAAGAAAACAAACAGTGGCAGTAACTGAGCACACCCCACACACCCTCACTGACAATAGACAATACCAGGTGGCTCTTCCTGCCCTGTTTTCTGGATTTTCTCCGCTGAAGAAAGTCACTTTCCCACACTCCCTTGCAGTGATGTGAGGTGGTATAGAATAACCTTCAGGTCTCGCCATGTCCCCTCCTAGCTACTAAAAATGTTAACTCTCTCCTGGACAGAACCAGTTGTTAGAATCATGGAAAAGACCTCAAAAAACTGTCAACCTGTCATGATCATCAGGTGCACCTCCAACAATATCCTCAAATGCCATATCCACATATCAGTTTTGATCACTCTCAGAGATGGTGACTTTACTGCTTCCCCAGACATCCTGTTCGAATGTCTGACCACCGTTCCGGTGAAGAATTTTTTCCTAATATCTAATCTAAACCTTCCCTGGCACAACTTGAGGCTGTGTCTTCTTATCCTGTCACTTGTTGCCTGGGAGAAGAGGCTGATCCTCTCCTCACTACAACTTTCTTTCAGGCAGTTGTAGAAAGCAATACAGTTCCTACTCTCATCATACTGGCCACACTGTTTGTGTTACAGCCCTGGAGGCCACTGGCCACTGGCTTTCTTTGGCTACCTGGGCATATACTGGCGCATGTTCAGCCAGCTATCAACTAACAGCCCTAGGTATTGTACCACTGGGTAGCTTTCTAGGCACTCTTCCCCCAGTCTGTAACACTGTCTGGGGTTGATATGATCCAAGGGAAGGACCTTGGAAGGTCCAATGCTTCCAGAGGAAGCATTTGACCTTGTTGAACCTCATGCYACTGGCCTCAGTCTATTTTTCTAGCCATTGCAGATCCCTTTGCAGAGCCTTCCTGCCCTCCAGCAGATCAACACTCTCACCAAAATTGGTAGGCATTCTTCTTTATTCTTCTAAGTACGTTAAGTAACAGTCCTTTTCCTTGTTAGACACCTTCATCTGAAGCCAGGCCACACATTTAATACATGTGTGATTCAAACTGCAACTAAGTGCATGAACACTTCAACTAGAAGATGCTTCTTCAAACAAGACTTGTTGAAGTAGAATCATAGGATCATAGAAAATTTTAAGCTAGAAGTAACCTATAGGATCAGGAAATCCAGCTCCTCACAGGGCTACATAAAACTAAATCATATGACTACGATATTAGATCATATGCTCCTTCGAATGTGACAAGCTTGGTGCTTTCACCACTTCCCTGGGGAAGCCTGTTCCAGTGATTGACCACAGTCTTCATGAAGAGCCTTTTCCAAAAGTCTAGTCTGAACTACCCCTGATGCAGTTTCATTCCATTTCCTCAAGTTCTATTGCTGATCCCCAGACTGAGATAAGTGCCTTCTCTGCTACCCCACTTGAGGAAGCTGTAAACCGTGATGAGGTCTGTCACCCATCTCTTGTCTCCACTGAACATGCCAAGTGACCTCAGCCACTCATTGTAAGTCTTGCCCTCTAGATTTTCCACCATATTTACAGCACTCCTGTGGACACACTCTTATTAGTTTGATGTCCTCTTTATATTGTGACACCTGAAGCTGCTCAAAGTACTTGAAATGGGACTTCACTGGTGTAGTGCAGTGCAGAGTGAAATATTCATACTACAGATCCATTTCCTTCCTTATCAGTGAAAAGCCATGAAAGACAAATGAAACCATCAGAGGAACCAGATTAGAGATAGCAACAGGCTGCAGTTAGATGGCCTCTTCCTTCCAAGAGCAGTGCTGATGGTTCTATTTACCCTCCTCTGTGGTTCTGTTCAAAGTCACACAGGCTCTGAGAAGAGGTGAGATTTTCCTGGTGGAAAACTGAGACACATGGGGAATAGCTGGGGCAGAGGTGAAACAAGGATGCTAAACCTCACTTCCGTGAGCTACTTGCAAAGTCAGTCTGCTTAGCTGTCCAGCTCTACAGTGAGAAAATACCTGCACTGTGGAGCAGCTACAGGGTGCTCAGGTTGGTCTTGCCTGGTTCTTTTACTTCTCAGCTACACACTGAGTCTTTGGAACCCATTATTCTTTTTCATATCTCAGTTTGGGATTTTGGTTTTTTTTTTTTGGTTTGTTTTTTATTTCAATTTATTGGTTGGAATTTTTAGTTGGATTTCTTTTTTTTTTAAGAAATCTGCACATGCAAGGAGTGTGAAATTACCCTAGTCTGAGGAAGAGGAGGCACAAGAAGAGGCAAAAAAGGAGACACAAGAGCTTGGAGGCTTAGAACTTTTGTGGGGATGGATGTCAGACTATATGTGCTTAAGTTCAGATCTGATCTAAATATGTTGATTTCATTCTCATAACTATGTTTCTATCAATTATCCTAATTATTATTTCAAATTCATATGCTCACTAACTAAAACTTCATTATAATTTCATATTTGGAAATCTTGACGAATAAGACGAAAGCCAAGGATCCATAAACCACCAAGGTCCCCTGTTATGGCTTTATTTTTCAGCACAAATCAGCCCAACACCTAAAAATAACAGATAAAAAAATAATTTTCTTAATGTCAGTATACCATGTTAGCATAATTCATGTGAGCATCATATACTAATTGGAAGAAAAATTTTCTGTCTTCATTGAAAAGTGGTTAAAACCATTTATTTGTGCTACACTAGATCTGCTCTGCTGTGAACAGCTGACTAGCAGAGACTAAGTTGTCAAAGATATTGAAGATGTAAAATCTTTACAGTTACTCTGTTAGTCATCTCTTATTCCATTTACAATGTGGAAAAGTGATGTTGGACTCTAAACTTCAAAAATTGTTTCTTAAAGTACATGTTATGAACTCAAGTCATTCAGTGCACATACAGTCACAGACATAGTGTTTTGGGGAAAAAGTGAGTATTTCCCAGAAAGCAGTCCTGAACTCATGAATATGGCCTGCCATATGTTTTAAAGAAATGATATGCGTACTAGAGTATGAGCATACTAAAAAGAGAACATTGGTGCTATTGTCTTTACTTTTTTCTCCACAATGGTTTTCTTAGGATTCTCTAAAAAGCACTTTGTATTCTGATTAACAATGAACTATAGCAAGCTAATAGAATATATATTTTGTGGTTATAATATATTCCTTGGAAAATTTTATAATGGTTTTTTTTTGTCTAAGTGGGGCAGGAATCTCACTGTATAGTTTTCATTTATGAACCAGGCTATGATTTATGTCCTTAATGAAGAAAGCATTTAAGTGTTTGTGCAAATTCAACACAATGTATGAAACACAGAAAGTTACTGTTTTCCAAGCCATGTTGGCTAAAAATGAGCTTATTCATATGCTTTCCTTTGCCAGAGTCTGCACTCACACAAATTTGGATTTGACTCCTTTCTTCCTTACTAATGGAGTCCAACCAACAATGTAGAGATTGTGTTCCTCAGATTTTCCTCTAAAGTTCCGTGTTACGTGCTTATGGCCTACATAATGCATGGATAAAGACACAAACTTCAGAGATACAAGGCAAGCCTTCTACACAGCAAGCAGGGAAATGGTTTAGGGAGAGGTCAGCAACAGAGAATGCAGGAGACACAGTCTTGCAGTCCCCATGCCCAGGAGATGTCCTGCCCAGAAGAGTGCTCCTCTGCAGCTCCTCTACCCAGCAGAAAAAGGCTCTGACTACCCCATGCAAAAGTCCTAGGTTCAGCTTTTGAGATATAGAAAAAGAAATCAGGTTTTAACCTTCTGGCTGCTGTGGGATGCTGAGTCTGAACCTTTTTTAAGATGAGAAGAAGTTACAACAGCCTCTCTGCTTTTGAGATAAACTGTCCTACCACAAAGCTGCAATACTGCTGGAATAGACAGCCGTACCATGCCAAGATGTATTTTCTCTAAAAATCAACATTCTCCTTTGCAAGGAGGAGAGTGTTCAAATTAGCTTGACCTCTTGGTTTATCCTTTTTGCATTCATTCACATCTGTGCGCTAGATAAATCAAATGTATTTGAGTACCTAGTGTTCTCATCAGCAGGTTTGGGCAAGACTGGGTGTTTAATTGTTGAAGCCAGGGAGAAAGTAATATGGCAAGAAGTGAAATTATAAACGCATAAGGATTCTTGCTTTTCAATAGAAAGCATTTTCAGGATATTCTGAGCAATTCTGGGCTTACAGGTTTTCATGAAGAGTTTTCCCATACTGATCTTGAGCACACATGCTTCAATATTTTATAAAATAGAACCAGGTAAGAATCTAAGAAAGTAGCAAAACAATTATACAGCTATTAATTTTTAAGGAGTTCCTTAACACATACATCTAGTCCACTTAGCTGTGGAGATGAGAAACTGTCTTCAGCCGCTAGAAGAACTTCCATAATGGAGAAGAGGTTGAAAAGTAGAGCAATATACTGGCTACAGATAAGTGGTGGTAAGGTGATTTCACAGTGTTTGCAGCAACCATGCCAAAGAAAAGTTAAGATAAAGCTAAAGATTACCCTGAATTTTAATTTTTCTTCCTTAGTCAATGTGTTGTTTCTTGTATATTCATTTTTCTGATTTACTGTCTGTTATCATAATAAACAAACCAAAATGTGAAGACATGTTCATGCTACTCATAGACAGATACTACTATTCTATTCAAAATTGTTATTTGTAATACAAACTTTTATTTTACTCTATCTGGAGGCTAACTACTCTAGCATTTTACAATGAGAACACAACCAAATTAGGAAACTCTCAATGAGAGATGAACTTTGTAGCATGTATTAATAGTATATTGCTGTAAAGAATCATTCAGTTTTTACTGTGTTAGCCAGCAGAAACTCAGCAGAAACTCAGCAAATTGTCATGGCAATTTTCAGCTATTCATAAACATCGTAGTGCACACCCACACTTGGCATGGAAAACATGGTGTGAAACAACAGCAGATGATGGGTTATGATGATGGTAAATAACAATGATAAAGACTATTGATTTTTTTTGGAGGGACATTTCACTGCGTATTGTATGTGTAAACACTGACACAAACAGCTGGTGTTACTAGAAATGGTGAATTCACATAAGGAAACTGAACATTTGCAAATCTTTCCATTCATGGAGGTCAGAAATGTCAGCTCTATTTCCCATTTGAATAAGAGATTAATGTATCCTGAATTGGCTTTCTTTATTTTTGGGGATTTTTGGGTAGTGGTGGTTAGGTTTTTTTCTTTTGTTTTGTTTCATTTTGTGTTTTTCTTGATCTTTTATGTAGGGTTTTTTGTGGGTTTTGGTTGTTTTCCTTTTTTTCCTTTGTTTTTGGTTTTATGGAGGATTATATAAACTATATATAATGTTGTGAAATTATATTTAGTAAAAAACTTGATAATATCAGTCATCAGAATGTTTTACCATGACTTAAGTATTAAAACACTTGGCCATTTTGTACCTATTGCATACTGATAAATAGAGAGGAAAGTCTCAAGTAAGTTATGGGTAGGTACATTTTTAGTAAGAAATAAATGGTTTTTCTAGGCAGTTCAGTTTCTTTTGTTTTTAAAAATTTGCATGCAGCATGTATCTACTGTGCAGACAATATAAATAATCTGATAAGTAGCAACAGTACCTAGCACAAAATTCAAGGTCAACATATTAACATCAGGTTATTATTGTTAAATGCAAAGAATTAAAATCAACACAAGTCTACTTGGTTTGTTCCAAGACTTTTCAAGCTTCAACTTTGATGATTTGTCTTCTCTGACTTCAGAGGGATTGCTTAAAATGAGAAATGTGAGCAGAAGTTTAGAATACTAGCACTTCAATAACAACGTAATATATGGGACATCTTTTATCACTTCAAATTCACTCTGCCTGCTAATTTATTTGTATTAGGTTTACTGATACTACTTCATATCCTGAGCAACAGCAGCTCTTTCCATGCTACCTGAAAATTATGTCTAGATTTTCCCCAGATCTCTTTTTCAAAATAATGAGTGTTAATAGTGAATTGGGAGAATATGCTTCCTCTCTTGCTTGCACTTTTGCGTGGCTTCTGAAGACAGATAAGAAGAGTTTTTTAGCTTTGGGAAGCCTGGAGCCTCATTAGGTGATGGCAGGGAATTTCTTCCTCTAATGTGCTACACTAAAAAATACACTCATCACAGAATGGCAAGAATCCAGTCCACCACAGCATGCACTAGTCACCCAAACTGCTAATGACAACACTGAACTTTTGAAAGAGCTGGCCTCTGTGGAGTGCAGCCAGATTTCCCATGTTAAGTAGAAGACAAATATGCTGGAATACATGCAGCATTTCCCCATCTCCATGGGAGAACAAAGATTGGAGTGCAGCTCTGCTGGTGGCCAATTGCTTATATATTTTCATGATCTTTCAAAGTGGCTGGAATTTTTGATGTGTTATGATTTCCTGTTTGAACTCTAGGAATGCTGCAGTCTTGTTTGTGTTGGTGATTTCCGTCTACTACTTCTGCTGCACTTCCTCACACTGCACACAGGGGAGGAGATACTTTCTTTATGTGGTTGATAGGTACAGACCTGTACTTAAATTGCTTATTTATGCTACAATAATAATATGGGTTTCTTTTACTGAACTACCACTTTGTATTTGCAGATATGAGGAAAGATTATCTTGCTAAAAGGTAACTCTGAGTATATTTCTGAGGTCTAGCTGAAATATTTACACTTTCTTCTACTGAACTTGGAAGACAAAAACAAGCCAGAAAGAAGAAAGCAAAGGCTAAGTGCTGCCCTATTTCAGACTGGCTTTTAGCTGTCATGTAGGAGGAAAATGCAATGGGAAAGAAGAATGAGAGAGAAAGAAAAATAAAGAAATAGAAAAAATCGAAGATGAAAAGAATTGTCCAGCTTCCTGCCAAAGCCCACTGACTCCAGTCTGGGAAATATGTAGGACTATGAAATGGAGATCACACACCACCCCATGCCCCCACACCCTCACTGAATTATTTTGTCATATCACAAGATACAAAACAGCTGTTTAATAAGAAGCCAGTCCTTTGCTTGGTCTTGAACAAAGCAGAAAGAGTGCATGAGAAGGCAGACATCAGGGTTTGGTGTAGATGAACCTACCACAGGACTTGCATAACTATTCTGCATGTAATCTCCTTAAACCAAAAGGGTTTTATCTTAAAAATTTTAATAATTTGTGAGTGATGATCATACTTATGCTTTTTCAAAAGCATAAAACAGTTTGAAAAAACTCACTAAGCCAGTCAGAATTAATGATGCTTTTCAAAGCCAGTGGTTCTCTAAGTAGTCACATTTTGATTTCCAGTTTTTAAAATTATCTTTCTGGCATGTTCCATTTAGCACACGGAGTGAGATTGTTTATGTGCCATAGAGAACACCGTGTATTCTCTCCAACTATGTGGAGTCATTATGGATGTGTTCCATGACTATGTCCATCTCCTGAAAGCTCATACCATCAACCAGATAATTTCAGATCAGATGAAAGAGAGAAAAAAATATTTTCCTGTGGACCTTAATTACTTTATTGCTTTTATGAAAAACCTGTAGTATTCCCCTACTTTCAAGCAAAGAATGACATTTGGTATCTGGTTTTCTCTGGGAAAATAATAATAATAACAATAGTAATGATGCTACTAATAAAAGTACTACTAATAATAACAAAGTGAGCTAAATATCAGGTGAGTTTTCAAGGCTTTGCAAGTAACAAACCTCAAATTCCAAGTGCTTAGCACAGATTTGTCAAAGGTTGGCAGCTAAATTTGTCAGAGTTTACTGCTGCAACAAATCTAAGTGAGAGAGAGAAGAGCACTGGGGCTTAGCAAGACAATTTTGCAATTCTTCCTACTGGCACCCAAGACAGGTTAATTTTGAGCAGGGAAAATGCCTCAACCTTCACAGTGTTCCTAGGTAACAAGTGGGAGCATGGAGCAGGAAAACACAAATTGGAACAGAGAGAGAAAGACAAACAGACCTGAATGACATGAAAGCAGTCTGAGGAAGAAACAGAGGAACTGGGAAGAGATGTTGCAGAGAGGCAAGGACATCATAGCTGTAGCAGGCTGTGAGGAGCCAGGACAGAATTTGTGCTGTGACCAAATGTTTCTTTGTACCCTCCAAGCTTCTGGTAACGTCGCAAAATCCATGCATTTCTTTATTCCTTTATGGCTCTTGAGTAGGTATGGAAAATGTGTACCGGCCCTTCTCAGATATCAGTTGCACTTGCTGCCAGTGTTGATGGTAGGACATGTAAGAGAGAGTTGTGATTTGCATTTGTTTTAGTGCCTGCTGACATACAAGGCAAAATTCCTTTCTGTGGTGGAATTCTAATATTTCCCTCTAATCTAAGGCTGTCTTCAGAAACACAAAACAGCAATAACTGTGCAATTAAAAGTTGTACCAGAGCATGCATACAAAAAAATAGGAAATTAAGATTGCATGTGAATAATCCTAATGGTAAGAGTCTTTAACTTTTAATGTCTCTATTTTGTAGCTGTAATATTTTTAGTGACAGTTTTGTATGCTCTTGTATATGTGTGTTTTTTAATCAGAAAAATTTGTAGAACTGCTTTAACTGCTACATGAACACACTCCTTTTCTCATCTTTACCCACAGAATCAGCTGACTGGAATGTCTAATTTTCAGTGTGCCTTGTAGAAACATACACAATGAATTGACTGATTTTGTTTTCTCAGTTAAATCATTCATAAAATTAAAAGCAGGGTACTGAATTTTCTTTTGATGTTTTTCAGTTGCTTCACATGGCTTTAAGTTCGAAAGCTTTTTTACTTTTTTTTTCCCTTCCTCTTTTTTGTTATTTTTACCAGTCTGCCTGCTGCTAATTCTCAGCTTGTGGCAGAGGAACAGAGACATGAACATATGCTCTGAAAGGGAGGTTCTTTCACATTTGTATTTCAGAGAGTTTTGTTGCTCCTTGAGCCCAATAACCTCACAAATTAATTCCTTTTGCTTGCAGTGACATCTGTTGGTGAGGGCAGAGCTGATTAACTGCGGGGCTGGCTTCATTGAGGTATTTAAATGCAGCAGATGTTTCTTCTCTCTTTCCTCCATCTTATTTCCAAGAAAGTGGAAAAGGTTTTGCAGAATTGATATCAACCTTGTTCACACAGATGAATTAAATCCCTAAATCTGGATATCTACCACTGCTGCTAACTGTAGTGCTTAAATGACCACTGGGCCAAGGGTATTAATCACCAAGTCTATAAACAAAAAACAAACAAAAAATAGATTTATATAATCAAAGGATATTTCTGACAAGAAAATACTATTCCTCAGTTACTGTGTGTGCACACAATAATTGCTACCCATATCCTTGTAGAACTCTGCACTGGGACAAAGGGAAAGAATCAAAAAAAGATACTTTAAAATTTGAACCATAGGCTTTATTAAACCAAAGAAACAGTTGCATTCTTAAGAGTCTAAGCATTCTTACTTTTTTTCTTCCATTTAATTTTCCTCTGATGTTT
The DNA here is from genome assembly GCA_014549065.1 of Cardinalis cardinalis. Taxonomy (NCBI): domain Eukaryota; kingdom Metazoa; phylum Chordata; class Aves; order Passeriformes; family Cardinalidae; genus Cardinalis; species Cardinalis cardinalis. The sequence continues at coordinate 41,039 of JACDOX010000519.1, read as the reverse complement.
TGTTACTGCAATAAGAGAAATATCAAATGTTGGGTTCCAGGTACTTTTCTATTTATCATCCATAGCTGGTTTTAACATTAAAACATCACTTCTCTACAAACAAGTGCACACAAAGTTTTAGAAACTTTCAAAATCTCAGGTAATGCATTTGTTTATGTAATTAACTATATGACAGACAACAGTTGGTCTTTATTTTTGAGTCAAAAATTGAAATATTAACTCTTGCTAGTCTTTGGCCACATCATCTTTTTCCATGTCTGAAAAGATATGTTTGCTTCTTTTTCTGTACCCCTTTTGACAGTTACTATTCTGGATATATAGTGGCAATGAATATGTGACTATCTTTTCAAGGAGCAAGTTTGGGGCATCTTTTGAAAGGAAAATATTATCTAGGACAGTTTATTAGTTTCAGTTGTGTGCATTAGAAACACCACAGTTTGAGAACATTGAAGACCATTTCAATTCAGTACTTTCATTTACACAAGGATAGAGATTTGATTCTGTTGTGTGTTATTCAACCCCACCGGTGAGATTTCATCATATATGTGCTCTTTTTCTAAATGTGACTTAATTATTTCCCTCATAATTTTAATGAGAAGCAATTTCTTATTTCTGTGATTACAAATGATGTAGGACAAGTTCTGCAGTAGGATGAACTCTCTGAGGCTGTGTTTAATATCCCCAGTCTGTTAATTGCTTTCAGCTCACATGATAAAGGTGCAGCTTCTGAACACCAGTCAGGTATTTCTAATGGCCCACAGAACACAACATTAAAAAAGTGGGATAGGAGGTGGACTAAGGAATCAACATCAGTTTAACAAGTCCCTCTGTCTCAGGCCTGAGACACTGAGCATGATACTTTCATTGCTTTCATATCTGAGCTCCAGTACACAAATAAGAGGGGCTGCACAAGGAAAGAATGTGCATGTTCTTTTCACCATGTGCATATGGTAAACCATACTGGCCAAAAAATCCAGTTAGACCACTCAAAAGCAGTTGAGATTTTTTTCAGACCTCTCCATTGTTAAACTCTGCAAGAAATGATTGACATCTGTTCAACTCAAAAGTCAGGAGCAGGGGGATTGTAAGAGTCTATTCATTATCTCAAAATATTTCATGAAAAACAGGGAAATGACAATATAACAATCTTACTCTTTAATTTGCTATAGAGAAGTTCAAAGAGAAAACTAAAACCCTAACTAAAATAAAATGCAAACCATTAATACTAATCCTCCAATGTGGAAAGTGTTCATCTGTTCTTGTAGAGGATTTTTCCTTAAACTAATAGCACTCATGAATGCTACAACATTGTCTGATTTTAGTCTCAGTCTACTTGCAGTTATTTGAGCTATGATCTCATTCAACTGATTTAACTGTAAGGGCATTGGCTGTAGCGGTAGTGGGTGACTTCAGGTTACTAATGAAATCAAAGCCCAACTTCCCTTGCAGCATGGATCTGCTTAAGACATTGCACAACTATTGAAGATAAATTCTGGCAAAATATGAAAACGTGGTGCCAAGAGAAAGCAGTGGTTCTCCATCCATATATGTCCATTGGCATCATCTTTATACAATAAGCTGAGTCTTTGACAGTCACTTTGTCTACCCCTCCTATACTTAACTGTTAAAATGCTTAACAAATGGTCAAATGTACCAACAAGAGCGGATCCAAATTCTACGAAGAGATGTTTGTATAATTGCTAAGGTGTCTAAGTGTCTGCTGAAATGGGACATTCACAGCCACCTTTCCTAAGCAGCCATAGTTATGAGGGGGGAAAAATGTGTACTAATGTCACATAAGCATGCCAATAAAAGGAAATCAAAATAACAGAAGGCTTGGTAACAGGCTCACCATCAACATATATCATATCTTAGCTTAGAATACTATTCAACACAAATTTCTCATACTTAAAAGGGCTGTTGATTTTTTCAGTATTGTCCTCTCCTCATGAAGACATTGTATTTTTATGGAGTTTGTTTTGAGCCATTTAGCCATTGGGGGACAAGGGGTATTTTTTGTGATTTAAAATGTCACCAAAGTTTGACCCCTGGATTTGATAACTTAATTTACTTTCCTACAAGAAGGAATTTTATCTATTTCTAAATAGCTAAAGACCTCTACTAAGAGCTTGATACTATAAATTAAGGCCAAAGTTTTAAAAATATCTTGAAGTCAAGATACAGGCATTATGTGGAGTTTTATTAGTGCATTTAAGTAGACTAGATTAGTAGATTCCTCTATAAGGAGTCACAGGGTTCCATCCCTCCCTGTGCTCTTGTTGCAGGAGCTGTTGTCATGGTTTTGCAGCTACTTGCTGCAAAAAATCTGGGGATAGTTTGCATGAAATTTCACTGTGAGTGTTCCAGGGCTCTGAACATTCTCCCTGAATAAACAGAGTGGTTTGGTTGTTTTTTTCAGAGTGGATGTTTGAAAAAAAATCAGGTATGGTAAAACAGGAAAAAAGATACATAAGTCACTTTGTAGCTTAATTTTGGGTTTCACACATCTGAGAATTATACCGTTACAGACTATTATAATGTAATTTTTTTGCTTTTTAAATCTGGTATGGACATCCTTTCAGTATGAGGAAGAATAAAAGAATAAAAACAATGGGACTGAAAAAACTATACGAAGGAGTATCACTCACTGCTGCTTTGTAAAAGTTAGGAAGACTGACTTGTACTTGCAAGACTCCACTACCTTTCTCAGCTTCCCAATTCATTCTCTGCAGCTTACAGAAACTGGGACTCAAAGCCCTTTTCATCCTGTGGGATCATGAGCCCCTTTGGTAAACCCCGAGGCTCCAGGCTAGCTGCCAGCCGTGCCGCAGGAGCCGCGGCCTCCCAAGCGCCCTGCCCGAGCTGCGGTTCCTTCCTGCCCTGGGGGGCAAGGAGAGCCCCCGGCAGGTCCCTGGGACCGTCAGCTCCACAGGGGGCTGAGGCTGCCTGGAGCACAGGAGACTGGCAGCACCGGTGGTCCTTGGCAGGGCGGGTGTGCTGGGATGTTTGGCCTCTGCTTCCACCGAGAACGCGTAGGGAATTCCTCCTTTCTGCTGGATCAGCCGCTGCAATGCTATTTGCTCATGAGCTTGCTGGGAGAGCTGGGTGTCTCAGGTTCGCTCCAAACACAACTGGTTAAAATATCAGGCTGAAAAATGAACCCAGAATAATCAACATAAATTGTCAGCTTTTTTTCTTTCCAAAGAAATACCATTATCAGTATTCTCAGTTTCAATTTTTTTTTTCTTTTAAAAATACTCTCTTTTTTTAGATCAGTTTTTCACTTTTTCTGTTTCAAGAAATTCAAGGATTTTCAAGAAATTGAAAAATCAGTGTTTTCTAATTCCTTTCTTTTGTCGGCAGAAAATATAAGCATTGCCAATTTTTGAAGCCTAAACATGTCTTTTACATTTTCAAGATATTTTGAAAGCAGCCTTTCAAGTCTATGGTGAATTTTGGTCATGATTCCTCCTTACAAGTTCACAATCTCAAATTTCATTGATAAGTATAATCTCTACAAATAGAATAATTCCTTTTTATATTACTTAGCTGAAAGAGAAAGAGTTGCTCCCACAAAGCAAGACAGATTAAGCAAGAGATGAGCATATCAATGTGTCTTTTCCCCACAGGTCATTTTGCCATCAGAACAGACAAGAAGGTGTGAATAAGCCACAAGTATTACTTTTTTTTTTGCCTGATAAGATGATACTGAGATATTTCTGTTAACTAAATATCACCACTTGCTTGAAGAGAGTGAGGGGAAGGGAGCACTCCATAGGACTTATGGACTATGTGGTTGAACACTTTTGATGAAAAAGCTTAATAAGTAAGCTTTCTAAGCTGTCAAAATTAATTTTCAAACATCACATTATAGTTCCTCTTTTAAATTATATAACTAATAATTCAGTATCCATATTAGGTTTTTTCAAATATATATTCTTAAATAGAATTGATATAATTTTACTTGTTATTTAAGTAGAAAAAGTCAATCACATGTTAGTTTCAGCTGTAATATATGCAGTATGAGTGCAATTACAGTGTAGTTGAGAAAATACAAGTAATAAAATAGCATCTGTGCCTAAACTACAATATTGTCAGGCCCACCAAGCTACACCAAGAAGGGGCTAAGGACTTCTATAACCAACAGAATAAACTTGTGTTAGAAGAGTTCAAATCCAGAATGAAGTTTTTCCATTGAGCCATGAATATTTTTATCTTAAAAATGTGCTTACTTATTACAATACCCTTAATTCCATGAATATTTATAAAAAGCATGTATATTTAGCTTAAATCATGCTACTAAATTCCACTATGGCCCATAAGGTGTGAGCAAGCATTTTGTTTCATTAGTTAATATTTCTCACTTAAGTCATTTGACACTGTCATCTGACAGTTTGTTAGTAAGGAGAGAAGGAAAGAAAAAGAAAAGCTGCTTCTGAGGTTCCCAAGACCAGTAAGTTTTGGTACTTTCAATCTATGTGGCTTACATGTCTTGAAGGGGGAAGGCCTGCAAGGATGAGCAACACTACAATAAGAAAGCACTGACTTTGTCTTGCACTATATTTTTGATAGGAAGTGCTGTTTTGCAGCTGAATAAATTACAATTAAAATTATCTATTTACCTTACATAAGAACAGCAAGTTTTCAATGCTTGAGTACATTTGAGATGAAAATATATTACAATTTACATAGATGAATTCAGCAACTCAAGGAGTACAAAGGAAGTAAGATAATAGCTGCCATATTTTGAGTTTGCTCATACTGTTGAGGCAATTCTAGTTCTCAGAAAAAAATTCAAGGCAATGAGGGCATGAAGCCAACATAACTCCTTTCCCATTAGAGGTGCAAATACTCTCCCCTCCAGGATGTCTCATTTCCTAGACAGGAAATCTTGAAAAAAAAGGCCTCATGGTAGGTGTACTGAAATCTCACGCTAAAAAAGAAAATGTCAAAAAGGGTATTTGTCTCTGGAATCTTACAAGAACAACGTTTCTCAGAAAAGGTTGGCCCAATCCAATAAATACACTCACTGTTTATACAGGTGGGCTCCTGCTGCCTTTGGCAGAGAGAGGAGGGACACTCTCACACCATTCTGGTAACTTCTGGTTCTTTTCAGGTTTACTGGGGGAGGAAATTTGAGAATCAGATCAGGAAACTTTTGTTTGTCAATCATTGTGAGAAATAAGTTAGATCATTTGTCAGCAATTCAGGTACTCAGCAACCTTGCTAAGGGAAAGCTGCAAAACTGTGAATTATCTGAGTAACATAGTTTTCTGTGCATTCTGATAACATTTAATTGGCATAAATTTTTGACACATAGCAATAATTCAAATTTCACAGAAATTCATCTGTTACCTTAAGCATAAAGCATGTAGTTCTAGAAAACTTTCCTCCCTCCCTCCCTATCTTCCCTTTGTCACTCTCTTTCTCCTTAACAATTGCCACTTGAAAATTTAACTCTAGACAGTTAACTCTAAGCATAACATGCCTACAGAGAAATGAGAAAGCAGCATCAAAGCTCTGAAAGAAGGAACAATCTTTTGACACTTAATCGTAGGTATTCTACCATATCTGTGCAAAGCAGAGCATGCTCACAGATTTTTTTTATAAATTCATTTTTTATAAATGCAAATGGGACCTGGTCCCGTTTATCATAATTCAGTTGCTCGTTTCCAGGACATATTACTCATAATAAAGCACTAAGATTTTGCAATCTAGGTTATTTCCAGCAATCCAAACTTGGATTAGGCGAACTTGTCTTTCAGTTTTCATATGTTTTGGATTGGACTCTATCTGCTTTGTCTTTCTTTGCTTTTCTGAAAAGTATTTCTGGTAAGACAAGAGGATCTTGAATCTGTCAAGACACTTAGTCTGAGCAATTTGCTCAGAAAAGGCAGAAAAGAGCAAAGATCCAGCAGCTAATGTCATAGCCAAGGTCGATGATACTGAACTGGAAGTCTCATTATAAAGGACAATATAAAATGCAATCAGATTCAAAATTACAACAGTCATTTATGTACTGCATAATAGATTGCAAATGGACTTCTCTGCAGACTCAAACCCATTGGTAGATTCTAGAGTAAAGGAGTATAAGAGATGAAAAAAATAATAACGCATGTAATAAACCAACAAAGATATAGATTCCAAGGAAAGTATAGGAAAAAGCTGTACTAAAAAATATCAGGCTGTCAGCTTCAATGAAGAAAACAGCCAGGAATATTTGTTGGAGAAAAGTTTCATATAATAAATCCTACAAAGGGCATACAGTTCTTCTCACAAGAGTGTAGTTATCTGTCATATCATTAGATATTTCTTGATTTGTGGTATAATAAAACACTGAGAAACTAGAAGTCATTTATGCTGGAGAAGAGCAAGAAGATTTATAAGGTCCTAATTTCAAGCTTTTCGAACTCTAAAGGGATTGATAATATTGATCCCCATTGCACTTAGCAGTTATACTTCTGCCTTGGCAAAGTTTTCAATCTCAAGAGTAGTAAATCATTAAATTTTATCAAAGGCCCCAAGGCAAGTAGAAAGCAAGATCTTGGATGTGCTTATTGTTTATCTTTCAAGTGTGGTAGGAAAACAGAAAACCAGAGGGGTAGACTTAGTAGCTAGAATCATTAAGGACAGTTCCACATTCACCACTAAAAATTTGCGCAAGTTTTGCTCTCTGCTGACACGTGGATTGCAGTCTCTGAAGTGCTGGAGAGATTTACATGTGGAATTACGCCACACTTGTATAAAGCTCTACCACTAGTCATGGGATAGATACCAAAAGGTTTTCCAGGGAAACATTCTATGCAGACACAGGTTTAAGAATATTCTTTCATTTAAACAAAGAGAAACTTTCAATCTCCTCATCATTTTAGATGAGGATCAGGTATGATTTAAAAGAAAAAGCTTTGCAATTAGAGGGCTGTAGTCAGGATGAAGTGATAACTTACAAATAGGGGCAAGGGTTGCAGCCAAGATTGCACCTTTTAATAGGCCATGGCAAATTCGTAAAATTAGGGCAAATAGGGACAGGTTTGAAAATAGAGAGTAGATTTTAGCAATCATTCTGAATAAATTATTTTTGTTATTTGTGGGGAAATTATATGTTCTAGAAGAGGGATAGCAAAGGAGTCAACAAACACACAGTGCATATTTTAGAAAATATTCAGGAGCACCTTTTCCCTTTATTTGGAAGTCAGAAGCAGTACTTCTATAGTTAACTCTAAGAAATTGCATCCAGCTGCTTTTCCCTAGTTGCTGTCCTTCAAATTGCATTCAGTTTGAATGCCAAATAACAGGATCCAGATTTTGGATTAATTCTCAAAAACCTAATTTTTAATTAATTCTCAAAAAAAATTTAATTAATTCTCAAAAACCAAATATTTGATAAGATTATGACAGGTAGGACACACTTTAGAAATTTGCAGGGGTTCACCCCAGTTTGGCAGAGGGTTGAGCTCTACTGTCAGCATCTGGATATGAGAATAATTTGTTTCAATATTAAAGCTGTTCTTATACATCAACTTGTTACAGCCATCCAGAATTAATTGTTTTCTTTTTCCTTGTTAGATATTAAGTTTCCTCTTTGCAGACCACTTAATCATGAGTGGAAATCCTCTCTACATCGGCATGGGTCTTTGTAAAGTGGACATTACATTTCCTGGATTAGTGATGGAGCTTTTTGCCTCTACCAATCTTATATTAGTTAGAATAAAGTCCTCACCTAGGCAACAAATAGAATAAAGTTAGAATAAAGTTAGAATAAAATCCTCACTAGGCAACAAGCTTGTATTCAATAACCAAATATGGAGACTTTTTTTTTTAACTGAAACGCTATTGTAACAACTACTTACTAGACTGGTAGATTAGGTGGGACCATTTTTGTATGTCTCCTTGAAGGGTTACTGGCCACTCCATTACTTATAGTTCTCTAAAGATACTAAATATTTAGGTATATGATTGTAATAAATCAAGTAAGATTCATGTGGAATCTTTTTGAAGATTCTGAATGAGAATATATCTGCAGAAAGCTTATGTATGTATGAAAAGTACATGTGTTTGCCTAGAGTTACATTTGGTCTTAATTCACCATATTATGAGACAATAAAACTCTATTTCTTAGTACTTTTTTGGGATATAACTGTCTTTTTGTGTGTGTGTGTGTTGATGACATTTCATTTCCTAATTCTTTGATACAATGACTAGAGATGAACAGTTATGAAGGGTAAAATCCCACTCCTCTAAAAATATTTTATTAAAGCATTTCCTTAGGCCTATAGTAAATGTTCTTTTTCTTGTAAAAATTTTTCCCCCCTCTTTTAATAATGGTAAGATTTGCTAAGACTTAACTGTCTGAATCCGTATTATAACCATATCAATTCAAGACAAAAAAGTAAAATAATGGCTGTCTCAGCTTTTCAGATATGGTGTTACACCTCTGGCACCTGTTCAAGTTCAGAACAAATAATGAAAGGAGTGGTTCAAACATCTGACAAGAAATGCATTTGGTTGTATAAAAACTATGAACAAATGTTCTGGTAGCCATCAGCTCCTAGTGAGTCATAACTAATAATTCTAAAAATAATTTTAGGATCTAAGCATTATTTTTGCTGTCTAATTTACTCTTGTTTTTACAAGTGAAGTCAGTGCTCTACTTCACAATTACCATGAATTCTTAGAATAAATGAAGCATAGAAACACATTTTTTGAAAATATGGTACAGATTGCATTAACACCATTTCAAATGGCAAATGAAGTGTTTGAGTAACTCAAAATATGCAAGGATAGATAAAAGGAACTGGAGTTGTTTAGTCTGGAGGAAGGAAAAGAGGCTCAGAGGGAATCTTATCACTCTCTACAGCTACCTGAAAGGATGTTCTAGCCAAGTGGAGGTTGGTCTGCACTCCCAGATTACAAGTCATAGGACAAGAGGAAATGGCCTCAATTTGAACCTGGGAGGTTTAGATTGGCTTTTGGTATAAATTTCTGCAGTGAAAGGCCTGTCAAGCATTGCAACAGTCTGCCCAGGAAAGTGGTGGAGTCATCATTCCTGGCTGAGTTTAAGAGACACGAAGACGTGGCACCGAGGGACATGGTTTACTGCTGGACTTGGTGGTGCTGGGTTAATGGGTGAACTTGGTGATTAACGGTTTTTCCAACATAAATCATTCTGTGATTCTATGGCTATTTTTTCTGAGTGACTACCACTTTTGGAACTAGATTTGTGGACAGAAAAACAATGTGAATGGATGTTCTTTTGGTCAGCACAGGGTCCATGTCCACGACACTGGAAGAAGAAGGATCTAGCAAAGATTATTTATGGTAAAGCAGAAGGAAAAAACTTGAGCACAGCTCCATTTAAGCTAAGAGATAATTTGACCCTATTGAGTACTAGCTCTGAAATTGGATTTCCATATAAATTGCTTTTAAGTGCATTGAGTGTATTAATTTTCATATAATAATAAAATACCTGTAGCAAAACAGAGAACAAAATCAAAATCAGTAAATAATTTTGATTCAAAACAAGAATAAGAAACTCTTCACTACCATTGAGATTCTGATTTTTGGTTTATCAGTCACCCTTTCCAGTTCCTCAACTGTCAGAAAACTCTTTCCTCTAACTTCAAATCATCAGGATATCTTTGCATCCAGACTTCTTGAATCATGGCTTGTAGGGTCTTGTTCAGAATTAGTTAGGAATATTACTGAGTTTTGTCTAGAATGGCAGAGTTACAGGCCTTAAGTTCTTAGAAACAGTGTTTAAAGTTTCCAGGTGGTTCCATGTTCCTGAGCTGTAAATGAGGATTCTTTCACAGATTTCAGAGATAATCATAATGATTTATTTTTTCTTCAGTTTTTGTTTGTTTGTTTGTTTGCTTATGCATTTTTATGGTTTTGTGATTTGTTTTGGGTTTGTTTGTTTTTGTTTGTTCAAGATTTTGAGCTATCTTGTAGCAATGAAAGAGATATCCAAATTCTGTGTACCAGGTACCAGGGATTACCACAGCACACTAAGTATGAATTCATACAGAAAAAATTCTATGACTGAAATAAGCTTAATCCTCCATCCACCCACAGTACTCTCTGCCAGTACAAAGGACATCACTTTGTTGAAACTGATGAAGCACTGATTATTTACACCAGTCAGTGACATTCACCCTGTATCTAAATGTCTATGTATATTTAGAGATTGAGAGAAGTCCCACATTTAGAGGCTGTGGCTCTTTTTTTTTTTTACTATTGTTTAACCAGAATAATCTCCAGTTTGGGCTTGTTGGTGAAGGGAAGTGATGAAAGTCAATGACCTCTTCAAAGCCTGTAATGCTCACTGCCCACATGATTGCTTTTTTTAAATCGTTGAAACCTCTTTCAACCACTCGTGACAACTAATTCCATATTCTTGATTTTATTCCTCTCACTAGTAAGTAGCTGTGGGACATTTTTTTTGAAATATTGACCTTTGATATGAAACAGGGTTCTAGTCCCCAAAAAAGGACTTCTTGAGTTTAAATTGAATATGAGTCATAAGAGACCCTTGAGATGATGAAGATCAACCACCCACATTAGCAAGAATACAACAGTAGGTGATAGGAATCATAGAACAACCCAGCTAGAAAGGGACTTCAGAAGATCAGATACAACTTTTCATGGGGAAGGGAACCTGGATGACATTATCTGCCACCCTGGGGTCTTGAAAAACTCCAACAATGCAGCCAGACAGAAAATGTAATATTGATAGAAGTTTAGGAAATATATCCTTTGAGGAGGTGTTGATGGATTCTCTTTAAAATTTACTGAAAATGAAACCTAAGAGAGAAGCCCATGATGTAGTCTATTGTGACAATATTCCAATACAGGAAAAATGGTCCCAGAGTCCACAGTTGTTTCCTGAAAAGAAGTATAGAAGATACAGGCTTGATTTACAGAAGAGACTGAGCTTAGGCTTTATGAATACCCAACTCTTAAAAGGTGGAACAGTCACAGCATATCCAGAAGTTGTGGATGTCTTCCACTGAAAAATTTTAATCAAAAGTTTGATTAATCTGTGCAATGGGTTGTGCACATAAAAGTGGATGATGTTCCAGGTTGTTCTGTTCCGGTCTTCACACTCCTCTCAGTCCCACATGGCTGTGATTATGTCCTTTCCCATAACATGCTCTGTGGAAACTGTCTATACTCTCAGAACAGTCATACAGCCAACGGTCACATATTATTACTACATATTTTGATGATAAATTTAGAAATATCAGTGCAGAGCTTAGTAATTCTGTAAATATTTTAATAACTGCCTAGATTTGATCTAACTATACTATGCCACTGTCTAGTAAACCTAGCAAGATTTCAGAACAATCTCAGTGGCCACCACAAAACAAAGAGTATTTTAATGATTCAGATGTTTTACACAAAAGCCTAAACCAGCTTATTACAGCATTTGGCATCAAGATTGGCTACCTGTGCTCAGAAATACTGTACACTGATCCAGCACTGTACAAGTGAAAAAAGTGAAATTTTTAAATGTTAAGATAGAATTTGGACAAGAGCTAGCACAAGTATGATACATGAGTATCATATTTTAAAATAATTTAAATCTATAATAAAATCTCCCATGAATTTCATTTATTTAGTATAACATAAAATTATATCCATCCATTTCAAAAATATTATTTTTATCTTTAGAACTCTTGTTAAATGACCATAATTTCACAAATAAATGAAGTTTCAAGGTATAGGAGAATTTGTCTTAGAATATTTGCTTTCAGTCAAAAGGATACACACAGTGGTGAATTCATAATTAATTTCAACATTACGTTCTCAATAAGTGAAGTGTGGTCGTACAAAGTTTAACTAGTTTTCTCTGCTCTCCTAATTCCAGAAAATGTCTATCAACAACTCCATGTAAAATGTCGATTTTAAATAGCAGGATTTGTAAAAGATTGTGGAATTTTACAGAAATATTTAATCGGTTTAGATATGCTTTTAATAAAATTGTAATAATATAATATAAGGTGACCATTGCCAAGAGGTAACTTATTTGCATTCACTATGCTCCAGGCAATTTTTTATTCCCATTTCCCAGGAGTGAAACAAACATGACATTCAAAATTGCATGCCATATTGTGATTATCTGAGGAGATAATTCAAGTCATCACACAGATATTAATTCTGAGCAGCAGCTAGGTTAACAAGGCCATGCAGCACTTTTGTTTTGGAATGAAACTTGACTGAGCATTCACAGCAGTGTTGGAGCGACAGCAGTGCAAAATGCAGTATAAATACTACAGTTGCAGGCAAAACTATATGAAAGAACATTACACAGGATGATCAGCCTTCCAGAAACAGCAAATGTCATCTTTTTCATCTCAGACTGCAAAGTCTGAATCATAAGCTTTTGTAATCTGCGTCAAGAAAAGCATAGGTCTGAGCTTTAGCACTAATGGTGCCATGAAGCTATGTGTGAGTGATTCATCACAAGCCTTTTCACTTCCAGAGGTGGGGGGCACATGACTGCTGTCCTGCTGTTTCCATTGCTCCATATTTTAATGACAATCTTCTGTTGGCAGTCTTTATCAGAATGGTAATATCTAATATTTGATTTATTATACCACCTCATGTTTGGTTTTGGATTTAGGGATTTTTTGGATTGGACAACTTTCAAAATGCAAGTATCAATTAGGATTATTAATTATCATTGTTTATGCCATTGACATGCTTTGTTCATTAAGAACCTCCTGTGCTTGATTTTTGTTTTTATAAAGGGCTATAACTCTGCAGAGGCAGATTCTGATTCTGCTATTACTTGTGTTACACATGCAAAATTTAAAGATAATAACTTTGGGAGGACTAGTGCTAATGTTATATCTTTAAAATTCACTTTTCAAAATAGAATTGTAGAGAATATGTGTATTTTACCACTAGCTTGAAAAGAAATGTGGAACAAGAGATATTTACTATGAGGATGGGAAAGATTAAAAGGACCAATACTTATTTATTGAAAAATAATTCCTTGGCAGAGAGTTATACGTCTCTTTTTAGAAATCTCTGTTTCATTGAAATCAGGCACTAACCTCATTCCATTGCCCCCTTGATTCCTTGTCCAAGAAAGGAGTAATTTCTGAGTCCAATACCCTAATACAATTGTCAGTATAAATCAGACTACCAGAGCAAGCCTTTGGAAGAACATGTGACATTAATTTAGCAGCTGTGACATGTAACTGACACCTAGAGATAAAAGCATAGAACCCCTAATAAATAATTCTGCATCACCACAGATACTCAGTCCAAACACCCAAAGCCAAAGAGCACAGGACTTTCATACAGCAATAGCCTAGACATAAGCTTCAGGTTAGATTCTTTACATGTTGGAATGTAAATACACAAATATCCAGAAAAAAATTAACTTCCCACTATTTTAAAGTAATTATGAGCCATGCTTACAAAATCATTACATATTTTTCAGCTAGTTTGTGAGCTGGTGCATGGAAGGATAGCAAGATAAGAGAGCTGGGAAAGAGAGAGCTCCGTTTCTTTGGAACCATTCAAAATAAAACATTTTTCTAAGAGCAACTTTTCACTCTGGATAGGTTGTATCCAGGCTAATGACAGTAATTTTCTTTTATCTGGTCATCGTGTTGTTGTATCTTTTCTCTGCCTTTGATGGCTCATGGCTAACTTTACTTTCTGACATATATGTTAAAACAACCACTCAGTCACTATGCTTCTTGCCTTCAGTCACAGAAGTTTGGAGGCCCTATCAAGCATTTTGCTCAGTCTCTTCACAATTCCTTTGAAGGAATGGCATTATCAGATTCCTACATTGCTCACCTTCAGTGAAGGACTAGTAATTTTATGAAGGAAGGTATTTTCAGGCTTTCAGAGTCTCTTGCGTATATAAAGGAAACATAGCAAGTAAGAGTTTTGGAGTGACAGGAACTAATGTCCTCTGCCCTTGTGGTCCCTGAACTATTCAACTTTGGTACTAAACAACCTTTGTGAGAAAACAGTTTTTTAGGAAAAAAAAATTGGTTCAAATGTAAGGGCAGTGTGGAGACTACTTCTGGGGATAAAACATGAGGTCCTTTTTCTATTTATCTTCCAACCACCAACTATTTTCTTCTCATCAAAGGTTGCCTGGCATGGTGCAGATTAGATTTTCTTTGATATTTTCAGATGTTTCTTTTCAAAGAAAAGAAACTCCTTTGTCTGAGAGCTACTTGGCTTCAGGTAAAGACAAAAGCTCCATCCTGTGTGAATTCCAGTTAAAGCCAATTATAACCCAACTGATTTTTCTTGGTATTAAAAAACAATTACAAATTCAATCCAAAATACAATTCCACCACCAATTTACCTCTAATTCTTTAGTGTTTCTGGGTGGATTCTTAGCTGATAATAGGCATGTCAGTGCGTGAGAAGGAGATATTTTATGTTTAAAATGGCAACATTAATTGTGGAAAACAGTGATCTTTAAAATCTTGCTAAGACAAGAAGAAATATATAAACCATGGTTCTGCCAGGGGAAAAGTGTGAAATGGACCAATTATGTTTTGCACAGTGTCCAGTGTTACTTATTTAAAGTGAGCCTAAAACGCCTTTACCAGAGTTTTTTTTAAATGGCAGAAAATGAAGTGATTTTTCATATGTGAAACATATGGCAAATACCCTCCAGCTCTGACTTCACCAAAAGCACTTTTTTTTAACTTGATGTAGAGCAAAAACCACTTTTGATCACCATATTATACATATGGAAAGAAATTACTATCTTTCCTTCTACAATCATATAGCAGAGAAATCCCATAAGAATCTGTAGGTGGTATTAACAGGGGAAGCACTGCATGTAACTCAAAATTTTTTCCAATAGAAATTTAAGCACAAATGACCCCTTGCTTATAATTAGTTTGCTAACAGAGGAATGAGAGGAGTCAGAAGAAAGAAAAAGTTATCGATGTGCCCCTCTGTCTCTCTTTAGATACATACATGAACACGCATATATACATATCTACATACACATATATATATAAGCATGCACAAGTAGCTCATACCCATGGAAAGTTACTAGGGCGTTAATAGCTAGCAACAGCTTATGAGAGGAAATGAAGAATTTGATATCTACTTTGTACAGAGCAAACTTGTAGGAATGAAGACAGATGTTCATTAGATGACTTTGTTAAACACAAATACCATGCTTTACTCTAGGCTGTTATTAAAGCAATTACTTTTTTCAAGTGCACACTAAAAGCTGTAGCTCTGTGGTATCCTAGTAAGCGTTATTACATTAATATAGTGAATTTACCCAATCTATCTTTCATTACTAAATCTCACAATGATATTCTGATTAGTGCTGCATAATGTAGATTTTGCAGATGCCAGCCAGATGTTCAGAGAAAATAAAAGCTTTTGGCCTGGGARGTTAAGTATAAATCATCTACATATAATGACACACCTAGTGGAACAAATGGAAGGCATTCCTTTGTGTAGTCGCTATCTAGCTCTTATTGATTCTTAGACAAGATACACAACACAACACCCTTCAGCCTTCTAGATAGCAATAGATGAAAGAACAATGCAAACAACTAAAAGCAAAATTTGACTTCTACTGGGAATCTCTTTTGCTGTGAGGTACTCCCCCACCTCTTCCAGCTGTCTGCCTCATAGGACAGGAGCCTGAGCACACAGCTCCAGGTCACTATAAAGGAAAAAAGAAAGGAGAAGTTGCTGACAACACAGTTCCCAGCAAGGAGCAGGGTCAGGCAGGTGTCCCATGTCCATCATCGTATCCTCTCCTCTAGCCTGTGTTTCTACTCATGTGTATATGTACCTGCTGCTATGAAGGGAAGATACCTGTGTCTTTTTCTGCAATATTGATTAAAAGCTAACTTAATTTTTCAGCCTTCATAATAATATCCTAAGACAGTATGCCTACTCTAGCATGTTAGTCAAGAGACAGGAGAAAGAAAACCTGAATGCAACAAATCTTAATGACATCTAGGGAGAAAAAGGTGGTATCTTTATTTGTCTCTAGGGCCACTCTCCTGTCCTCCAGATACTTGTAGCAGTTTCCATATCTTGTTTACCTTAGCAAAGGAAATGAAACACAGACCTCATAAATGTCTGCCTGGTCACTCTGTCTCTAATTATGAATATGTTGCTTTCAAAGACAGCAGCTGAAGAACCTTTGCTCCTCTTGGATATGGATGAATGGCCAAGAACTTAAGTTTAGGGAGAGACAGAAAATATCAAGGGGAAAGGTATAGTGTACTGTGTGCTCAGCAGTTCTCTGTTCCCTGCCACTTTTTCTGTTCATTGCTCTTCACTGCTTCCAGAGCATCACAAATGCATCAAGCTCTGCTACTGCTTGAAAGCTTTCTGCAGGGTGCAGAATTTTAGTTACACTGCATTAAACAGTGAAAGTGGGGCAGAACTGCCCTGTGCAGAAGCAAAAGAAACTAATAATGGATTTTCCACCTTGCCAAACAATAAAGGCTTGCTCAATTTACATCCACTCTTTCACTCAGGGTCTGCAAATGGGTGCAAATCTGTTGGGTGGAGCGTAGTGCAAACAATGGTGGGGATTTGAAAGTAACCATCATTATTGCTGTCAGTTCCTGGTCCTTGATTTAGATTATATCAGTTCTTTTTATTTTTAAGTGAGATAAGAAAGCAAGAAGACATACAACATAGTTTATATAATCTATTCCACCTAGTACTGTTCATTGTATTGTGCATTGAATCTGGACAGTCTGTCCTTGATTTGTTTTGACAGAGTTTAAGCTACTAAAGGTGCCCACTTTCCAGCGCAACTGCCAGTGTTGATGACCTCCTAATTTTAGCATGTCTTTCTCCATTACACTGTTGGTGCTGGATCTAAGTGTTTGAAAAGGCAAGAAAACCATGTTTCCTCTTTTGTTTGCCTTTTACTCCTGTTCAGAATAACATAATAGTGGCTCCAGTGTGTTAGTAGATTTATTATGACATTATAGAAATTCGTTGGTGAATTTGGGTCACTTTTAATAGCTCTGCACTGCTGTCCTATGATTGTGCCAATTTTGTAGCTCACATGAGATCACAGAAACACTGGCTGGATTTCCAAACTTCTGCTGAAAGCAAGACTAATGCCAACACTATGCTTCTATCTTACTAAGTCTTGAATAAGATGGAGACTTCACAGTGTCTCAGGGCAGCAATTGCTGCAGTATCCTTCCCAATAAAAGGTTTTCCCTGATGTTTTCTGAACCTCTCAAGATGCAATTTGGCCCTTGTTATGATATCCACCAAGACTGAGGAGTTTGGCTTTGTAATATCTGTAAATCCTCCAAACAAGTTGTGTGCTATTAGATCACCATGAGCTCCTTTTCCATCAGGCTGCAGAAGCCCCTCTCTTACTAATTGCCAGATTTTGAACCTTTGTCTATTACATTAGAGTATGCTATTCATTCCAGATTAAAATGCCACTGGAAACAGTACCAGAAGTGTTACTAAAGTCAAGGTATCTGCAGTTTGCTACTGTCCCAGGTTGATCAGGCATAATTTTGTAATGACAGATACTTACTGATTGTTCCTGATTTCTGTATTTTCCTTCATGTATATGTCAATTTATTTWAAAAATTGCTTAACATATAAACTATCCAGAAAACTTAAGAAAAGTCAGTTTACATGACTCAAAACGCATCCTGTCTTTGCCTTAAGCAATGAAATCAAAATGCAGTAGAGGTTATACTGATCTCTGACAAACAGGAGAAAAGACTGCATGTTCGGCCTCACAAGGACACACAGGGAAGGTTTTGCATCCATAAATTCATACAGATTAAATAGCAGTGCAAATTATGCACCAAATATTCACTGAGCAAGACCACTAGAGATCTTGTCTCTGGCTGACCTGCTCTTATTCTTCAGTGTTTCACATTTAGGACTTCAGGGAAGCAAGATATTCACAGTTTCGTTTGTGCAAGGACATGTTAACCTAAATGATTCAAGTTTCCATGTATTTTCCTCAGGTAGATAAATACAGAAATCTATTTGTTCTAGTGGATGAGCAGAACAGCGGGAAAATGAAGTATGGTTGTTTTGCCCAAATTGTGTGAACTATGTGTAGGAATTAAAAGTTATTTTGTGCAATAACTGTTCCCTAGCACATACTGATCAATTTCCATAATATGTTATAGATATGCACTGTAACTTTTCAATCTATTGCCAACTATGAAAGGTGTTACTATGAAATCAAGCTAAACTTCGGTGCACTGTAGTTTGTCTTTTTGTCTTTTTTGCTGTTTCTATTGTCTCTTATCCATTCCCAGCATAATAATCTTTGTTAGTTGTTCAATTATAATTTCAAAATTTGTTAGAAAAAAATGTGTAAATCCCAGAACTTTATAAGCTCCTGCATGAGATGCTTAAAAAAAAAATTAGTGTCCCCTCTGCTATGAGAAACTTCCCCACTAATCTTCCAGATTTAAAAAGTGGACAAAAGAATGTAATGAACATATTTCATTAGCCCCCTTTTTCTTCATTATAAAACTGACCATATTAAGACATTTGCCTTTTAGCCTTGTACAATGAACACAATAGCCCTGGGTTGGATTTGGCCCTTACTCTTGTTAATATCTTTTGGAGAAAAGAAAAATATACCATTAGAAACACTGGTGCCTTTTACAACTTTAAAAGCTGTATTTATTGCTATATCTGCACCAAGACTATTTACAGAGTACTAGATGTGCTGAGGCTTGTGCTCCCTGAATGATGAGCTGTGTGAATATGTTTCCCTCACAGTGGCAGGTGGAAGAAATGATGACTTCCTCTGTCCTGTAAAAGGGCAGCCATAGGAGATAAAATATGTTGTCAGTCTTGAAAGACTGTCAGATTCTTCTTGCTGCAAGAGCAGCAGGCTTGGAGCGAAACATGCACACTGTGAAGCAGTCTTGGATTTCTGCCTAAATTAATCCCAGAACCTACTTGAAGCTGAGGTGCTCTCGTCATTAGAGCCTTCTCCCCTGTCACTGGGTCACCCAGAACCTCTGAACCCCTCCAGGTCAAATGCGTGACTGCACTTCTATGGAATTAGGCAAAGCAAGATATGGAGCTCATCAGGCACAAAGGAGCCCACCTGCACAAAATTAACATGTCAAAATGTTTTGACCACATTTGAATCAGGTGGGTTTGTATCAGATTGATGGTTTGTGTGAGGCAGCTACTAGGTTCTTGGTTTGATGTCAGGGAACCTAAGAATGGGTATTCCTGACAGAAGTACTTAATTCACAAGTAATTTTTCTACTTGGTTTTTGTATAAAGAGACAGATTTTAGATTTAAACTCTAATTCAGTTTGCAAAATCAGAACTCATTAAGCTCTGTGTAAATATATTTTTTATTTCATTATCTCAAGATCCATAGGTCTAAATTTAGAGAAACAGAATATTGTGTTTTCTTGTCTGGACAATCAAGTTTGTCCTTTCTTCTCCTTGCCTGACTTTGAAGAGCAAAAAGCTGGCCTGTCTCATGGAACTGCTAGACAAAAGTCATGACATTTTTTGGGCTGCTCAGCAAAACCCACTGTGTACAGGTAGAGAACACAAGAGGTTGAAAGGCACCTTTATGCAGTCTTTGCCTCAAGTGGTAATTTCCAGCCAGATGGAGATTTTCTGGACATGGAACTGCTGGCCCAGTCCCTGCCCAGCTTCCCATCCAGGTCAGCACACCAGGTAGGTGTGGTAGGCATGAGGCTGACTAAAGTGTGGGAAAGGGGACTTTCATACAAGTGCTAACACACTGAGACTTCTTCCTCACAGAGTTTTTTTTTCTGAGGAGATGTTCTCAGGGATGTCAGACTGCAGCTGTGACTGGCCTTTATGGAGACACAGACCACCAGCAGAGGAGATTTCTTGCATGCCACACATGCATAACATGGACCTCAGAAAATTCAGCACCCTGGGGACCAGGCTGCCTTACAGGCTCTCAGGGAGG
Source organism: Cardinalis cardinalis (assembly GCA_014549065.1). Lineage (NCBI taxonomy): Eukaryota > Metazoa > Chordata > Aves > Passeriformes > Cardinalidae > Cardinalis > Cardinalis cardinalis. The sequence goes on along the minus strand of JACDOX010000519.1, from coordinate 21,094 downwards.
CTGTGTGGGGGCAGTAGGGAGAAGTACACCCTTCTGCCTCAGAAATTCTCCAAGTAGATTTCTGGCTGCAGAAAACATCATAAATTTCCTTATTAATTGTGTTTCTAAAGCCATTAAGAGCACCAAGGATTCAGAGAAGCCTGATGCTAGAGCCCAGAGTAAGCTATGGTGCTGCAGGTGAATTAATTTATCACACTCTCTTACTAGTGTTTAAAGCTTTGTCATATCCATCTTTTTTTCCTCCAAAAAGTGTCCAAAATTTTTGAGTAGACCAGCCTTAAATGTGTTCTTTGGACATATATCCCCTAACTTACAGAAAAATGTACGCATAAGATCAGTTTAGTGTGCAGTTTAGTCATCTAAATTTTTATGTCTCTTTTTATGTTTTCTTGTTAATTTACTTTTCTCTTCCTAATCTGCATAAACTATTTTTCATTTGTTATAGCTATCTCAGCCAACAGATGGTGCTATGTATAACATTTTTATGATATTGTATAAAATAAATATAAATACTACAGTTAAACTGTACATGTAATTACTTTGTTAGAAAATAAACATGGAATTGAAGTTCACAGTAATAATTGCTTACAATAGAAATTAGATGCAAGCAACAATAAGTGTTGAGAGTCACTGTTGAATGTTCATTTCAGCCTGCAGGTAGGGAAGGATGGAGCTGTATGTGTAAAGCTGGCTGTGGTATCCATGCCACTGTGCTTGTACAGAAGGATCTTTTGCAAAATCAGAACTTCAGGGTCAGTAGATTTTAAGAACACTAAAATTATCTGTGTCGATTCTGGTTTCTACTTTCTGGGATTAATACACTTTATCTAAATCGAAATAGAAAGGTGTGGTATGCCATGGGTACTCATACAATTGAAGTAGGACCATTCCAGTATATAGAAATTATGAAAGGCAATTATAAGCACCAAAGTTCGGTACCACTAGTGTTTCACACTGTACCAATATCTTTCATCATCCAAGCAGTGCAGTTAAGTTTGCTGGTACTACTCATGCCTGTAAAATTAATTATGTACATGCAGAAAAGATTCTGTTTTCTCTGGGCTTGGATTTTCTGTCTGTAAAAGGGATGAGAGCTTCACTAAACAAGGCATGACCAAGTCTGCTATGGTGAATATATTCTGCCAAAGCTGTTGTCAGTATCACCTTGTGTAATCTTCTCTCTTTCTAATTACTATTTTCCCCAAATTCACTGTTTTTTTTTTTTTAACTAGGCCATAGTTAATGCTATTTACCCAGTCTCACACATCCCAATGAATTCAATAAGCTTTTAAAATACTTCCAGAAAAGGCAGGTATTTTTACAACACAAATATAAGTAGCGCAAGCCAATTACAAAAATTCTATGTGGAAAAATCAAGTACTTTGTTCTTTACTGGAATGAGTTGTCAAAGACACAATCAGTGTGGAACATTTTAAGAGGGCTCATCATATGTTCCATTGAATGCTGAAACAAGCTGCCCTCTGTCTAACAAATGCTGACACTCAGATCCTTGCTCACATGAGTAAACGTATTTTTTTTCCCTAGATTTTGAAAATACTTAATTACAGGAATGTTTAAAGTTTGAGAAAGTGGTCTTCATTTTCAAGCTTCATAATACTGAATTTCAGGTCACAACAGCTAAAAATACCTCAGTTAGCTATTTCCCATTGTGTTTTATTTTCTTTTTGTTCACACAGCTAGGAACAAAGGCATGTAATAGCAATAAAACTGTTGATCATTGCTGTTGAATGAATATTTAAAATTATCAGGCACAATGTAACCAGTAGAATAATGATAATTTCACATCCTCAACAGAAATATTTATTTATAATAAAAAAGCAACTTCCATTTTAGTCTGCCTCATAGACTTCATTAAATGCAATGTTGATTAATGATCAGGAATTATAGAATACTGCAATAATTTGGCTGTATGTCAAGACAATCTTTAACTGAAATTGAATTTCTGGTGTTTGTTAGTCTGAGGGAGCAGAAATTTTTTTTTATTATTTTTAAAATGAAAACTAGTTTAGAGTGAAAATTATGTCAACTTCAAACCAGTTCCAGGATGGCCAAAATAAAACATTCAGAATTTTCTTCCAACTTTCCTGCTATCTGCACTTTTCTCTTGTGGGTGAGGTACCACTAGGTTGGTACTTTTCAACTGAAATTGAAGTTGTGTAGGGGGAGGTTTAGATTGGATTTCAGGAAAAGGTTCTTCCCCCAGAGGGTGTTTGGACACTGAACAGGCTCCCAGCAGCAGCCTGACAGAGCTCAAGTGTTTGGACAATGCTCTTGGGCGCATCGGGTGACTTGGAACTGTCCTCTTCAGGGGCAGGAGCTGGACTTCAGTGATCCTTGCGGGTTCTTTCCTACTCAGGATGTTATAGGACTCTATTATTCTATTTTCAGTCATTCTTCTGCAGCCTATAGACCAGTTTCTGCAGAACAGGAATGCTTTCACAAAGAGTTCCTAGGGCCATTTTCCTGTCAGAATTTGGAGACAAGGGAGGGATATTCACTGCTGGTGCTTAGGTTATATAATGTTTCATTCCAACTGAGATCACTGAAAAAATGTATCTTCAGTTTTCTCCAGTTGCAGAGGAAGACCGTGGTGGTGGTGTTGTAAATGGACAGAAATTGGAAGAACTTGCCCCACAGTGGAATTGTATTGGGGAAATGAATGCAGAAGCTTGAGAATAATGCCAGGAGTAAAACTGGCAGGAAGTTTGTGGGTTTGAACAGAACGGTGACACCAAAGTGGAATTCTCTTTCATTTTTTCTTCCTCAGTGGCACATTACAATCTGTGATCTGATTACACATTGCCTGTGATGAAAGGGTACACCTTTTGTCTCTTCCTCTCTGTCTCTGTCTTCAGGAGGAAGATCCTGTTGATATGAAGACAAAGACAATAATGGCACAGTGGCAGCAGCTGCCATGATGATTCTGCCAGAGACCTGTCTCCTTACATTCCTAGGAGGAAAGTTTGAGATACTGCATTGGCTACCCAGGGTTTTTTTGCATCCCTGCAGATTCTAGCTTTTAATTAATTGATTAATTATCTTGTAGTAACTACACATTTGCAACGTAGTCTTGAAGCTATTCAAGTCAGCAGTAAGGTGTTAACTGTAATTGAAGAGTTAGGAGACACCAATCAAATTGAATAGATCTAAAACACACATTTGTAGACCACTAACATTGGTATCTGGGTTTCAGGCAGCTAAGCAGCCCTGAGTTAATTACAGTGTGAGTGTTTCTTACCTTTGGCTTAAACTCAGAGCATCGATCCTGCTTGTACATTCATACTGCGGATTAAGCCAGTGTGATCTTACTGGATATTTGCCCTGTAAAATTTCCAATCCATCCACAAAAGACTCCCACTCCTTAGAACATCCTCTGGGTTCACTTCTGTGGTGGATTACCTTGGCTGGATGCTAGATGCCCACCAAATCACTCTATCTGTCCCCTTGCTCAGCTGTACAGAAGGGAGAAACTACAACAGAGAACAACTCATAGGTTAAGATAAGGCAATTTGGTTAAGTCAAATCCACCTATTTTGAAGAGGCACTATGGCTTTGTGTCCTTTCCCTGCTACTCCTTGCGATGAAGAATATCAGCACCAAGATCATATGCGTTTGTCTGCTGGGACCAGATGCAATAAAAGAAGGCACTTAGAAGCACCTTGACTTCTGTATACCTGGCTGGTGGCATCCTGGGGACTGGCTACTTACATCTGCTCTCACTTCTCAGCGCCTTTAGCTCTCCTCCCTCTGGCTTGAATTGTAGGGCAGAGGTTGTTTCTTCTACACTGGAGCTAAATCATCTCTCACACCTGAGAAGCCACAGAACAAGCTCCTTCAGTGGCTGGGTCATGCATGGCCTGTTCTCAGGTGGCAGAAGGAAATGGGTGCCATACAGGTCACTTCTTGATGTAGGTACACATTCTAACAATTATTGCAGCATTCTCAACCACATGACATAAAAAGTTGGGATGTCAGACTGATCTAATTTTTATGAGAGTACATTTGAACTCTGAGTTCATATCACCATGAGAGTACTGCGTACCACTTGTTCCCATGCTCCATGAGGGACTATTGCCAGAAATTGCAGAGCTGCTCTGTGCCCCTCTTCCCCTACTTGCTCTATTCCAGCCCTTTTGACTTTTTGTTCATCCAGGTCTCAGATTCCTTCATCTGAGAAAATAGCTCGCACCAGGTTGGAATGTGCTGCTGGGTTATACAAAAGTTTGTTAAGAACCTTTTAACTGAAATTGCGGGAAGTCAACTTGGATGAATTTGTGTTCTTATTTGCAATTTAGCTTTTTTCTGAGAAATGTCGCATACTGCCAAGAGTTGGTCACTACCTGAGTTGCTATAACTACCTATTTCCCTGGTACATGTTGAGGTCACTGCTATAAGGGCATACAGGAAGAAAGTTTTTGTCCTTGGAAAATATGAAGCAAGTTTTATTTTTATGAAAAGATTTTTTTATTAGATAACAGTCTACATGAATATATATTAAATTATTCTGATAATAAGGAGGATTGCCTTGGTGAGGAAAGGTCTTAGTTATGATTGTCCCTCCTCATTGTATCATCATGTTGGATCTTAACAGGGGCACAGACAGGGAACATCACAGAATATCTTGAATTCTCTGTAAGCTGGATATGAATGTCAGCAACATTAATTCACAAAACCATTACTTTGTCAAAGTTAGTTACACATGCTATTGTTTTGAGAATATTTGACTAATACAGTTGCCTCTATAATTAGGAATCTGTCACATTTCAATTATATTTTCATACCCTTTCCCCAAAGTCTTATAAATCAGATAAACTCCCTTTGGGCTGAAATGTGCCATGATAATTAGTGTGGGAACAGTTTTGTTTGCGTGCTGTGGTCCAGAGCTTTGTTGGAAGATTATTATACAAATAGGGTAGGTGTGTTGTCATTATCTTTTAGACCTTCAAAAAAATTAAGGTTGCTATTTTCAGTTTTTGCTTGACCATTTTGTTATAGAAGACACAGAATTTACCATTGCTTGTCACAACATCATAGCAATCCTCAGTACTTACTTAAAGACGCTTGCAATATAAAAGTAGTATATTTCATAACTAAAACGTACTGTCTTGATAAACTGTTGAAAGAAGAAAAGGAGGATCAAATGTTGCATTGTCTTGTTTCTGAACACCTTTTCAAGTAGCAGCTCTTGACAAAAGCACATCGTATAAACGTGCAATGTAAAGAAGTTGGATAAGCTGCAATTGTGTGTAATTAGAAATGGAATCTCTTTGGAGATTTTGGAGGAAGAACAATTAATACCTTGAATTTGTTTTGTCAAGTAAGAGTTTTAGGAAAAAAATTATGATGTCCGAGAAAACCCGTAAAACATGCAATGATCCACAGATGTGCTGTGAAATTCTTAAAATGTGAGCTAACGTTAAGATCCTCACTGAATATTAAACAACCTTGGAAACTGCTACCCAGAAAGAGCATTTTTTTCTCTATTCTTGGTGTAGGGATGGAATGCCGAGAGCTCATTTTTTCAAAGAGACAATTGTCAAATTTTTCAGCTTAATCTAGCTGTATATGTAAGTTAGGCTACTGGATTTGCATTTGTGGGTTGTTGTTAGAGAGGGACTGGTGCTTCCAGAGCTGCATCATGCAGACTAAAGAATCTTTAAGTCTGCCTACATTTATCCATAAATATTGGAATAAATAAAGGCATCAACAGGGTGGCATTTTTTTGTCCAAGCAGGCAATGCACTAGGGATGGCTCCTCCTGTGCACAGCCCAACTGCTTTTAGTCACATCCTTTCTCTCTGGGGAGAGCATTTTACTGGTAATGGAGGGAGGCATATATGACAAAAAATATGGGGAAAAAACATACAGAAACATTCTGAAATTCTGTTTTCATGCTAGCAGTCCCAACTGGAGCTGTGGAAAAGGGTGGGCTTTTTTCAATCAACTTTTCTCTTCCAGCAGACTGTCATTATTCTTAAGCATAGAAAATTTATTATTTTAGAGGAAAGTGCAGCAGGCCAGCTGTGAGGTTGCTTAGCTTAGCAGTGTTCATCTTCTAAGAGTCACAAGGGTAACATTTAGTACAGCTTCTGTCCTGGGCAGAGAAAAAATGTATTTTCAGAGAAACATAAAATTTTTTGGTGTGGAAGGAACTTTCGAAGACCTTATAGTAAACCTCCCCGTCCCCTACCATAAGCAGGGACTTCTTTCACAAGAACAATTTGCTCAGAGCCCCATCCAACCCAGCCTTGAATATCTACAGAGATGAGGCATTCACAACTTCTCTGGACAAAAGCTGTTACAGTGTCTCACCAAAAATTCCTCTTTATATCTAATATAAATATATTCTGTTTTACTTTAAAGCCATTTCCTCTTGTACTTTGTATCCTTGCCAAAAGTCCCTATCTGGCTTTCTCATAGGCCCTCTTCAAGTACTGAAAGATGTCCAAAGCCTTCTCTTCTCCAGGCTGAACCACTTCCTCAACTTCCTCAACTGCTTTCACAGCAGAGGTGCTCCATCCTTTGGATCTCTGCCCAGACCTTTCTGGTGATTAGGATTGTCCCAAGACCTTGTAGTTCTTGTTGAATTTCATGAGGTTTGCATGACCTAGGACTGAGGCATGCTATTGAACCCCTTCTCATTTCCTTCTGGGAGCTCCTCCCAGCTGTCTGGGATACCAGTGCCTCTGCATGGTGCGAGGGACAGCTTAGGGTACAGGGTGGTATTAACGCCATCCTTACTTCCTGGACACAAAAAGAACCCATCTATACAGAGATGAGGGATGCTAGGCCCTCAGCTCCTACTTCTCTCTTTGGTCTATGAAGATAATTTAGAATGGACACAATTAATAGTACCAAAACCATAGTGCTAAATAGCAGGCAGAATTAAGGAGGGAGACAAGAAAAATCACTGTTCAGAAATCAACTCATTCAGGAGAGTAAAGAAGCATATATTCATGCTCTTCTGGAGATCAGGAGGTACTGAAGACCCACTTATAACTAAGTACTTTAGCATAACATTTAAAATAAGATTTTTCTTTCAAGTCATGCCATATTATAAGGACAATTAAAACTGCAGTTTCTATTTGCCTAATTATGGAAATCAGGATTTCTTATGCAGGGCTTAGATTTCTTGATAGGTACTCTATTTTTCTTTTTATACACAAAAAGCCTTAAAATCAGAGAGGAATAAGTGCTTTGTACTATTTTATGACAACCTGCTAAAAAGTAGGAGAGCAAAAAAAGGTTAACACTAATATTTATTGGATTTGGTTCTACAATTGAGAATTTCTTCAAGCTTAATTAATATAAGTATACTTTTGTTTGCATTTAAATACAGTAAAATATTTATTGCTGAAATTTCAAACATAGCCACATATAGTTAGTCTTAGTTTAGTAATTACTTGGCTTGACCTTCACTGCTTTTTCTTCCTGCCAGCTTCCAAAGTTGTCAGTGAGCTAGCTTTTTCATCATTTCTCTGGAAAATTACCAGCAGCACTATAAATTTTCTTGTTAATTTTCAATATGTTTCTTCAATTTAGAGAAGTTTTTTCTGGATTGTTTTTGTTTTGGTTTGGTTCCCCC